>CM033622.1:1134369-1146869 GCA_019453435.1 Rhinogobius similis
AAACAGACGAACTCAACATGTTCACATTTTATGATCCAAACTTCACACCAAACACACTTGAGATTTAACAACTGGAGAACAAAAGTATGAAAGTATTTTACCCGATTGTAAAAGAAAATCAAATGAAAAACTTTGATCTCTTGAAGGAATCTTTTGACTCAGAGAAACAGGACTTTTACAGGTTCCTACAAATAAGGAGTTTTTACAACCAAGAAATGACACACAGCCCATCAGAACCCTCGACTGAGATCTTTATTAAACACACGAATCAGAACTTTCAAGGGAATAATATCTGAATAATATAAGTGCACCATTAATCTGAACAGCCACTCAATAAATATAGTAGTTACATATTTGAGAAAGAGTATGATTTGGTTTAAACAGACGAAAAATGTGAAAAGAGAAATACTTAATTAACAACAAAATCACACGTTTAGAAAGAAATCTGTTGGAAAAATATGTCATATGTCATGTCAAGTGCTCAGTATTAAACAAACTCTCAGTCTGTTTGGTCTGGACCAGGGCCGGGCTTCACTGCAGTGAGGACCAGAGGTACAGAGTTTGAGCCTCCTAGACTCAAGCCAGGACTGAAATATGGAAACAGCTCGTCCTCAAAGCAGCAGTCGGTGAAGGAGTAGAGATGATCTGCAGAATCTGTGTCATAAAAGGAGACCTGACGCTCATCATAGTCCACAAACACCCCGACCTTCTCAGGAGCTCGCTGCAGAGACAGGCTGACAGAAGGACCTGCACAAGCTCTATAGTTGGTTTTTTCTCTCAAACAAATGCTCCATATTCCTTTCTGAGGGCTTGTAGTGATCTTTCCCTTCCTATTGATGGACTCTTCGGCGACTCCTAATGTCCAGTCTGTTTTCCCTCTGACCTGAACCTCAAAGTAAAACTTGCCTGAAGACAAACTCTGCTTTCCCAGAACATTAACACAATAATCAAACCTCAGAGGAGAATCTGGGAGCTGCCTCTTCACACCACAGTTATGAACCTGTTTGAGATCTTCAGACAGAACGAGCTGAGGTTGAGCCGTGTCTGGATCCAGAGTGACGTCCACCGCAAACTGCTGCACTGTCAGTAGTTCTAATCTTGAAGGCAGATGTTCCTCCAGATCCTCCAGAGCCTGGACTGCACTGCCCTCACATGTCTCCGGCTCAAAGCTCACGCTGCTCCACTCCTTCAGCCCAGCAGGGGGCGTGAGTGCAGGGCAGCGCTGTAGAAAGTGGAGGGGGTCTTCTTGAGAGCGTGAGAGGCGCTCGGCCTCAGTGCTGCTCTTCTCCAGCTCACAGATCTCCTGTTCCAGCTGCTGCACCAGCTCCTGGGCTCGTTTGTGGCTCCGGCTCTGCTTCTCCTGCAGCTCCTCTAAGAACCGGTCCAGACGCCTCTGAACAGACTGCATGAGAGCAGTGAAGGCCTGCACCCCCGCGGCCTTCTCTCTGTGGACCTCTGTGTCACTGAGCTTCAGGCAGCGCTGGATCTCCTGGACCTTCAGCCTCCTCTGCTTCACCTTGTGCATGTGAGTGTGCATCAGAGAGGACCTCCTGCGCTCACACGCCTCCTCCAGAGACACCAGCTCATGGTTCTTGTGCTCTAGAACGAAGCACATCATGCACACCATCTTATCATCGGTGCCACAGAAGAGCTCCAGGGGGCGCCGGTGTGTGGGACACATCCTGTCCTCCAGGTTGTCCACAGGCTCCATCAGCTGGTGTGTTTTCAGCCCAGAGACTGTGAGATGAGGCTGGAGGTGGGTCTCACAGAACGAAGACAGACAGCCCAGGCAGGACTTCAGGGCCTTCAGTTTGGGCTCAGAGCAGATGTCACATGACACTTCCCCAGGTTTGGAAAGTTGTGACTTAGACTTTTCTGCCTCCAGTTTAAACTGAGAGACCATCTCTGAGAGCAGAGTGTTCACGGTGAGCTCCGGTTTGGTGACGTACCTCCTGCTGCACAGAGGACATGTGCAGGGCCCATCAGTGTCCCAGGCCTGGGAGATGCAGCGTTTGCAGAAGTTGTGTCCACACGGAGTGGACACCGGCTCAGAGAACACCTCCAGACAGATGGAGCACAGGAACGTCTCCTCGGAGCTCCTCTCACTGGTGGAAGACATGTCTGAAAGAGAGCACACGAGGGTCACACCTCCTGATCTGTGATAGAAGCCCCTCTGGAGCTCACTCCTCTGGAGCTCACTCTGGACACTGTTCAGTCCTCTGGCTCAGGTCAAGAATGAAGAAGCTCCACAGACTCTCCAGCGCTCAGTCCAACAGCGTCAGAGTAACTCCAGCCAATAACACCTGTGTCAGCTACAGTCAGTACAACTCATGATTGTATTTAGCTGAACATGCAGGTTGTGAAAAACAGTATTTTGAGGTTTTGATGTAAATTATTGTTTATTTATTTTATTAGCCTGTATTTAACGAGGTAAGAACCCACTGAGATCAAAACCCCTTTTTCAAGTGTGACCTTGAGCAAAGTGAAAACGTAACAGCAACAAAAATTAATTAATACAACAAAATGTAAAATTCGGGTGCTCTGTGGCAGAGCGGCTAGAGCTCCTTCCTCCCAATAAGGAGCATCACACGATCTCTCTGGGTGGAGTCTGCATGTCTTCCCCGTGTTACCGTGGGTTTTCTGGCTTCCTCCCACCGTCCAAAGACAGCATGTGTTCAGGTTAATTGGCAACTCTAATTTGCCCGTAGTGTATGAATGTGAGAGTAAATGGTTGTCTCTGTCTCTGTGTTTCCTGCGATGAATGGCCACTGTCCAGGGTGTACCCCGCCTAAGGCCCAAAGTCACTGGGACAGGCTCCAGTCACCCGCAACCAACGGGAATAAGTGGTAGAAAATGAATGAATTAAAACATGTAAAATTAAAGGGACTGACAAGTTTTGAAAGCTCACGCTCTTTGTTTTTCAAACTGCGCAAACCCCTGACTGAGACCAGTTCACATAACCCCCTCTCCGCAGGGTGTAATGACCCTCCGCTCTCTGCACAAGGGACACAGGTAGAGCATATTTACACTTTATACACAACGACATCCAGTATCATCCGGACGCTGTTTGAAGATCGAGATGTTTTGACTTCTATCCAGAAATCATTGTCAATCAATAAAAATTATGAACAGAACCGGTGACAAAGGGCAGCCCTGGTGGAGTCCAACATGCACTGAACAGGTCTGACTTACTGCAGCAGCTCCTGCTCCGGTCATACAGGGACTGGACAGCCTTTAACAAAGGGCCCCGGACCCCATACTCCCGGAGCACCCCCCACAAGGCGCCCCGGGGCACACGGTCGAATGCCTTCTCCAGATCCACAAAGCACATGTGGACTGGTTGGGCAAGCTCCCATGAACCCTCGAGCACCCGATGGAGAGTATAGAGCTGGTCCAGTGTTCCACGACCGAGATGAAAACCACAGGCTCCTCCTGAATCCGAGGTTCAACTATCGGTCGGATTCTCCTCCAGTCCCTGGAATAGACCTTACCGGGGAGGCTAAGGAGTGTGATCCCCCTGTGTGATCCCCCCTGTGCGGGCTGCAGCATGCTTGGCCTGTGGTACCTGTCAGCTGCTTCAGGAGAACCAAACCAAGCCAAGGCCCGATAGGACTCCTTCTTCAGCCTGACCATCCCTTACTTCCGGTGTCCACCACCGGGTTCGGGGATTGCCGCCGCGACAGGCACCAGAGACCTTGCGACCACAGCTACGAGCCGCCGCATCGACAATGGAGGTGGAGAACATGGTCCACTCGGACTCCATGTCTCCAACCTCCCCCGGGATCTGGGAGAAGTTCTCCCGGAGGTGTGAGTTGAAGACTCTGCTGACAGAGGGCTCTGACAGACGTTCCCAGCAGACCCTCACGATGCGCTTGGGCCTGCCGAGTCTGTCCGGCTTCCTCCCCCGCCAGCGGATCCAACTCACCACCAGGTGGTGATCGGTTGACAGCTCCACCCCTCTCTTCACCCGAGTGTCCAAGACACACGGCCGAAGGTCAGATGACACGACAACAAAGTCGATCATCGACCTCCGGCCTGTGTCCTGGTGCCAATGATGGACCTTGTGCTTGAACATGGTGTTCGTTATGGACAAGCTGTGACTAGCACAGAAGTCCAATAACTGAACACCACTCGGGTTCAGATCGGGGGTCTGTTCCTCCTGATTACCCCTCTCCAGGTGTCACTGTCGATGAAGTCCCCCAGTAGAAAAATGGAGTCCCCGGGCGGTGCACTGTCTAGTACCCCTCTCAGGGACTCCAAGAAGGCCTGGTCTGCACCGCTGTTCGGCCCGTAGGCCCCAGAGAAATGGAACGTCCAGCCCCTCTGGAGGAGACGGGTTCCAGAGTCCAAGCTGTGCTGGAGGTGAGGCCAACTATATCTAGTTGGTAGTGCTTGACCTCCCGCACAAGCTCAGGCTCCTCCCCCAGTGAGGTGACTTTCCATGTCCCTAGAGCCTGTTTCTGCATCTGGAGATCCACGTCTGCCAGATCTCTTTGCAAAGGGATCTGGCAAAGAGACCTCCCGCAGGTGGTGGGTCCATGGGAGGATGGCCCACGTTGCTCCTTCGGGCTGGGCCCAGCCGGGATCCGTGAGGACAGGCCCGGCCACCAGGCGTCTCACCCCAGCCCTGGCTCCATGGTGGGGTCCCGGTGACACCAATCCGGGCAACGTACATGACCTCAAACTGTTCATAAAGGGCCTCTGAACCGCTCTTGGTCTGACCCGTCACCCAGGACCTGTTTGCCAGGGGTGACCCACCAGGGGCATGAAGCCCCCGACAACAGAGCTCCTGGATCATTCGGGTGCTCAAACCCCTCCACCAGGTTAAGGTGGCGGTTCAGGGAGGGGGGGTGAGAAGATCAGAGCTTTTGTTTTGCCTGAATTTAGAACTAACTTCAGGGTCTGTAATCCAGACTGCACTTTGTGAAAGGCAGACGGTAAAGACTTAACGGCTTGTTCTATTGATGTTGAGCAGCAGTAACGTACTGTATGATCTGCACAGAAATGGTACATGACACCACTCTGCACAAAGAGTATTTACAGAAACACAGAATAACATTGGGCTTAAAATAGAATCCTGAGGTACGCCCTTGGACGTACTTTTTAGACTCACATTGAAAATATAAGTTAAAGGCTCTGCACTAAAACCAGTAGCCAGTTTCAAGAAAAAAGTCAGACTGTACCGTGTCGCCGCAGAGTCTCAGGGAAGTGTTGAAGGTCCAGCTCCTCGTCTGGTCACGGCTTCTGTCAAACACAAACTCTTGTCCTGTTGAGTCTGTGACGCTGAGGTTCAGGTCGGACCTGTTCTGTGCCGTGCCAGGGCGCACCTGGCATCAGGCCAACATACTTTAAATTCTGATTCAAACAAAAGCATGAGTGAGTGAAGATCATTCATTCATTCTCTCCCTCTTGTTCCCGTTGGGGGTCACAGGTGACTGGAGCCTGTCCCAGTGACTTTGGGCCTTAGGCGGGGCCGGGGCCAACACAATGCAGGTGGAGTGAAGTGTTTTACAGGTTTATTTTGTGGTCCTTTACACTCAGTTGAGTGTCAGTGTTCAGGTGGAAGTTAAAACAGGAGAATATCTTATTGAGCCCCGCCCACTTTTGCCTCAGACTCCTGTAACACACTTCTGCTTTGGCTGGAACGTCATTCACGCAAAAGGTGAACAAGGGAAAAGTCTAACCGTCAAAACTTTGTATAAAGTAGATTGATTTGTGTAAAAACCGTGTTAAACTAATACAACAGAGACAAGATGGCGGCGCCCAGGGCCTCTTAAGGTGAATAAAGCTGCAGTATTCAAATCAAACTTTATTTATAAAGTGCTTCACAGCCACAGGACACAGACCCAGGGCCCAGAGGAGGCCCCACAGCTCCTCCAGGGGCCCATGAGCCACAGGACACAGACCCAGGGCCCAGAGGAGGCCCCACAGCTCCTCCAGGGGCCCATGAGCCACAGGACACAGACCCAGGGCCCAGAGGAGGCCCCACAGCTCCTCCAGGGGCCCATGAGCCACAGGACACAGACCCAGGGCCCAGAGTAGGCCCCACAGCTCCTCCAGGGGCCCATGAGCCACAGGACACAGACCCAGGGCCCAGAGGAGGCCCCACAGCTCCTCCAGGGGCCCATGAGCCACAGGACACAGACCCAGGGCCCAGAGGAGGCCCCACAGCTCCACCAGGGGCCCAGGAGCCACAGGACACAGAACCAGGGCCCAGAGGAGGCCCCAAAGCTCCACCAGGGGCCCATGAGCCACAGGACACAGACCCAGGGCCCAGAGGAGGCCCCACAGCTCCTCCAGGGGCCCATGAGCCACAGGACACAGACCCAGGGCCCAGAGGAGGCCCCCAGAGCTCCTCCAGGGGCCCATGAGCCACAGGACACAGACCCAGGGCCCAGAGTAGGCCCCACAGCTCCACCAGGGGCCCATGAGCCACAGGACACAGACCCAGGGCCCAGAGTAGGCCCCACAGCTCCACCAGGGGCCCATGAGCCACAGGACACAGACCCAGGGCCCAGAGGAGGCCCCACAGCTCCTCCAGGGGCCCATGAGCCACAGGACACAGACCCAGGGCCCAGAGGAGGCCCCACAGCTCCTCCCAGGGGCCCATGAGCCACAGAGACACAGACCCAGGGCCCAGAGGAGGCCCCACAGCTCCTCCAGGGGCCCATGAGCCACAGGACACAGACCCAGGGCCCAGAGGAGGCCCCACAGCTCCTCCAGGGGCCCATGAGCCACAGGACACAGACCCAGGGCCCAGAGGAGGCCCCACAGCTCCTCCAGGGGCCCATGAGCCACAGGACACAGACCCAGGGCCCAGAGTAGGCCCCACAGCTCCACCAGGGGCCCATGAGCCACAGGACACAGACCCAGGGCCCAGAGGAGGCCCACAGCTCCACCAGGGGCCCATGAGCCACAGGACACAGAACCAGGGCCCAGAGGCAGAGGCCTCACACAGCTCCTCCAGGTCCCATGAGCCACAGGACACAGACCCAGGGCCCAGAGGAGGCCCCACAGCTCCTCCAGGGGCCCATGAGCCACAGGACACAGACCCAGGGCCCAGAGGAGGCCCCACAGCTCCTCCAGGGGCCCATGAGCCACAGGACACAGACCCAGGGCCCAGAGTAGGCCCCACAGCTCCTCCAGGGGCCCATGAGCCACAGGACACAGACCCAGGGCCCAGAGGAGGCCCACAGCTCCTCCAGGTCCCATGAGCCACAGGACACAGACTCAGGGCCCAGAGGAGGCCCCAAACCTCCACCAGGGGCCCAGGAGCCACAGGACACAGACACAGGGCCCAGAGGAGGCCCCAAACCTCCACCAGGGGCCCAGGAGCCACAGGACACAGACTCAGGGCCCAGAGGAGGCCCCACAGCTACTCCAGGTCCCATGAGCCACAGGACACAGACCCAGGGCCCAGAGGAGGCCCCACAGCTCCTCCAGGGGCCCATGAGCCACAGGACACAGACCCAGGGCCCAGAGTAGGCCCCACAGCTCCACCAGGGGCCCATGAGCCACAGGACACAGACCCAGGGCCCAGAGTAGGCCCCACAGCTCCACCAGGGGCCCATGAGCCACAGGACACAGACCCAGGGCCCAGAGGAGGCCCCACAGCTCCTCCAGGGGCCCATGAGCCACAGGACACAGACCCAGGGCCCAGAGTAGGCCCCACAGCTCCACCAGGGGCCCATGAGCCACAGGACACAGACCCAGGGCCCAGAGGAGGCCCCACAGCTCCACCAGGGGCCCATGAGCCACAGGACACAGACCCAGGGCCCAGAGGAGGCCCCACAGCTCCTCCAGGGGCCCATGAGCCACAGGACACAGACCCAGGGCCCAGAGGAGGCCCCACAGCTCCACCAGGGGCCCATGAGCCACAGAGGAGCACCGCTCCTGATACAGAGGGCCCCTCAGAGGAAACACTGGAGAGTCTAAATGGAAAATAATATAATAAAGCTAGGACATAAACACATTTAAAATAGTCAGCCTGTAATAAGTGCGTACTATAAGTCGATAGAATAAATAAAATGAGAACAAATTAAACAATTCATCAAAGATAAGATGAAATGGTGGGTCTTCAGTTAAAGCTGCGGCACCTGACTTTTATTTTTGTAATGAGTTTTTTTGTTTGTTTTCTCCCACAGAGTTCACTGTAAAAGCAGCACTTGGTGACACAAATTGCTGCTTGTACCTAATAATAAAGTACTTTATGTCTCGTCAGCCCAGAAGTAGGAGCTAAACGCAGCGCTCTGATTGGCTGTTCTTGGGGCGGTTGCGTGAGTTTAACGTCACCGTCTGAAAAAAGTCATTCTAAAGCTGAGCCGCGCCTAGAAATGAATCCATGTCCATCAACAACAACACGCCAAAGGGTGTGTAAGCTAGCTCAACTCATTTAAATACCTGCTGCTAGTCGCTATGTGCACTCCAGCTTTAAAGTGTGTATGACAGGTTTGAACAGTTTTCTAATTTAGATTTTATTTGGTGTATTAATACGTAGAGTGTACAAAAATGATTGTTTTACACCGATCAAGTCACGGTTTGTGGAGAAAAGTTCAAAAATCTGTTTAAAATTACAGGAAGTTAAAAACGGATGACGTCACACTGTGGAGACTCCGCCCATCCAAAGGTTATGCCTAATTTACCCAAAAGAAACAACTTATTTTACCCTTGAAACAATAATTCAACAAAATAAAGGTGTTCACATGTGTTTTGATTTGTCGGACAAAAAAATCTCTGACATTCGCCGAGTTTTAGCCGAGTGTACTGGATTTCCCAGTGTGATGTCATCATTTACAACCAGGAAGTGATGTTACAAAACTAAAAAAAATTCTAAAAAGTATAAAATGTGTAATTATTTTGAGCAAAACTTCAAATATATTTATCTGATCTGTGTTTTAGTGACATGAGTAGTTTAACCTGTCACTTTAAGAGACAAAAGACCCTGAAGCTTGAAATCTTATCTTTGAAAACCTGTGTGAACCCCAGAGGTGGAAGAAGGACTCAGTAAAAGTGCAGACACAAGTGCAAAAAAGTATCACATTCAAAAGTCTAAAAGAGTTGAACCTGTTGGAAAATGCACTTTAAGAGTCAAAAGTATTTCATGCAGATTATAGGACCAGTTTAACGTATCAAATTAAGTTTAAATCATTTCAACTTAATTTTGGTCAACAAAGGTCAAGCCGAATGAATCTGTTAATATTTGTAGAGAGTTTGATGTGTATATTTTTGTTTTCTTGTTGAGCTTGAACTCCATCAACAGGATAAAAATGTACTTTTACTTTTCAGTCCAGTAAAAACTGTGAAGTGAAGTAAAAAGTACAGATACTTGGTCTCAAATGAAGTAAAAGTAGACAGTATCCAGAGGCATCGCGAGAGAAGCAAGACTGCTGAGAAAACAAGGGAAAATAACTGGGACATGGACGCGGAATGGAAACGTGTGGATCAGAGACAATGGTGGAGCATCAAGGACGATCAGGGACTTGAGAGAACTGGAGAAGTGAAGGAAAAAGGAAGATAACAGCTGAGAAGGACTGACACGGACCCAAGGAGAAAACAGGTTGGATACACATCAGGTATTGTGTAATTCATATGGATGTGGGCCCTTGTTTACAGTCTGGTTGCTATGGTAACAGTTGTGGAATTATCTCTAACTGTGTCATATCTGCTGCTCATGACCAACAAAGTGACAGGATAAACTTTACGAAAACTGTCAAACTGGAACAGGAAATATGATTTTTTTTTTTTATTAATTCAAATGTACAAAGGTATAAACAATAACATTGCAAGAGGCTTAATGAGATATAAAACATGTGCAGTTTCAGCTTGTCACATACAAAATAAATACACTATATAGATTACATTCAGTTTACGATTCGAATTCAGTGCAGAGGATTTTAGGTTTGTGCAGTGGTTTAAAGAATCTATATAAGAGTGCAAAAGAGATTGGAACACCACAAATGTAGGTTTAAACATGATCATCTTCACTACATTTTGGTGAATTGTGACGTCATATTAAAAAACCCGTTCAAAGTCTGTACGACGACTGTGAACGGGTTTTTTAATACGATGCTCTTCCTGGAGCGTCACGTGCAGCGCCGGCCTCTCGTCTGTGACCGTTTTACGCCTGCGCTGCACTTCCCCCGGCGGCCTCCGGGGGGCGCTCCTCACGGCTCCGGCGGCACAGAACCGCCTCCGCCGCCGCCGCTCTGAACTTCCCCGGGAACGTCGCCTGTTGTCGGGATGTGGCCGCGCGTTCGGGGCTGCTTCCTGCGTCTTTCCGCCCGTGTCTGCGCCGTGTGCCGCGGCCGCTCGCTCTAACGCCTGTCCCGGACCCTCCCGGTGACCCACGCGCCTGTCCCGGACCCTCCCGGTGACCCACGCGCCTGTCCCGGACCCTCCCGGTGACCCACGCGCCTGTCCCGGACCCTCCGCCGCCGTCCCCCCCGGTGACCCCCGCTCCCGTCTCCCCGCGGGACGGTCCTCCTGCCGCGGCCGCGCTCGGAGCCTCTCCCCCGGGCCTCGGCATGTGGAGGGCGGCTGCGCGGGCCGTGGCGGTGCTGCTCGTGTCGTGGCTGTTCGGCCGCTGCGTGTGGGGCTGGTTCACGACGAACGGCGCCGGTAAACCGCAGACCCAGCACAGCGGACACCGGAGCGGCGAGGACCAGAGCTGCTTCTGCCATGTAAGCACCTTCACCCGGTTAACCGGTTTAACTTTGTACGACTGTGGCCGAGGAGCAGAACCGGGCCGTTTCCGGGTTGCCGTTGCCCTGGAAACCTTCTAGAACCTTCGTGCGTCAGAAGCTGGAAACGGGAAAAACTGCACGTATTTCCAATGTGTCAAACAAACGCACAAAACTTTGCCAACTCTGCGTATTTTCTGACAAACTGTTCGTTGAAATATCAGTTTATTTGCGCTAGAAAACGGAAACGTGCTTAAACTGTTCTGCTGAACCTGTCATACGCACTTAAAACAGGAAATGCACCCGAATCAGCGTCAAAAGCGGGCTTTTCCGGTTCTGAATTCACGAAAACAACACGACGGCGTCAGCGCATTTAAACTCGAGTGTCGTCACGTAAAACGACACGTCTTTAGTCGCGTTTGTGGCGTGTTTTTTCGCTTTAACGGGTTTAAAAGTGTAAACAGCGTGGTGTAACGTGATTGGCCGCGGCGGGGCGAGGGGATTGTGGGAGTTGCAGTTCGTCGCGCCGCTGCCGCCTGCGTCGCGGAGCCGTCAGGAAACTACAGCGGGATTGGCGGAGAGTCGGGGAGGGGGGCGTGGTCATGAGAGCGCGCAGTGACGACGCAGAGGCACGCACGGGACCGCGAGCATATGGGACGCAACCTCAGCAACCACAGCAGGACAGCAGCAGGTTTAACTTAGAAAAGAAAAAAAAACAATTATTAAAGGTAAACAAGATCTAAATTAGAGCTAAAATTAAATTAAATTGCCAAAAAATAAAATAATAATAATATTTAGCATCATATGGGACAAAATTTGACCAAATCGGGACTAAATTGAAGTGTTTTGGAGGAAAAGTTCAGGTCATTTTGTTGTTAAACTTGGACAAAATCTGGATGTGAACCAGGACTTGAACTTGGACTCTCTGAGGACTGAACCTGGACTTGAACCTGGACTCTCTGAGGACTGAACCTGGACTTGAACCTGGACTCTCTGAGGACTGAACCTGGACCTGAGCCGGTTTGTTGGGGCGGCGTTCGGTGTGAAATGTGGCGTGCGGCTGTGGCGTTGGCGCTGCTGCCGTTGGCGCTGACGGGAGCGACGCTGTGGACGCAGGTGAGTGCTCCACCCGCGACGGCCGCGAGGAACCGCTTCACGCAAAAGAAACAAGAATCTGCAAAAGTGTCGTCCGTAAACGAGACGCAAAGTGTGAACGGGGCGGGAAAACGGGGCGGGAAAACGGGGCGGGAAAACGGGGCGGGAAAACGGGGCGGGAAAACGGGACGGGAAAAAGGGAAGAATCGGGCGCTTTTAACGGTCGAGTCGTTCAATATAAATATTCAAAACTCTTCAGTATTTATACGTCTGCCTGTCACTCGGTGCTGTGTGTTTGTCGGTAAAAAATAAGTGTAAAGTGAAACGAGTTGATTTTACGGTTTTGTGTGAACAGCTGGAAGAGTCTTTTGTTTGTTTTTTTTGTTCAAGAATAATCTGTTGTTTTTTTTGTTTGAATTAAACAGAATCAATGACGAAGATTCATAACAATCGACAAAAATATGGAGAAAGATTTAACAAGAAAAGCTGCAAAATGTTAAATCTTTACATTAAGACAAAGATAAACAAAAATGCATTTGTTTTCTTTTTAGTTTGATTTATTCATGTTCTTTATTTGTGACTTTCTTTTTTGAATAATAATAATAATAATAATAATAATAATAACAATAACAATAACAATAATAATAATAATAATAATAATAATAATAATAATAATAATTCCTTAAAAAACAAAGTTCAAGATAGTATTTGGTGTTAACAGCTGGC
>CM033622.1:1151869-1443376 GCA_019453435.1 Rhinogobius similis
GTCAGGTGTGTGTACAGTGTGTGTGTGTACAGTGTGTGTGTGTGTCAGAGGTGTGTGTACAGTGTGTGTCAGTGAGAAGCACATAAAGCTTTAAGCTCAGATTGTCACAGACGATGTTTGTGTTTCAGAGCAAAGTCCCAGTGGGAATCAAGTCTGGGAACTACAACAAGGTAAGACCTGAACCAGGACTGGACCAGGACTGGACCGGGTCTGGACCAGGACTGAACTGGGACTGAACCAGGACTGAACCAGGACTGAACCGGGTCTGGACCAGGACTGAACCAGGACTGAACCAGGACTGAACCAGGTCTGGACCAGGACTAAACCAGGTCTGAACCAGGACTAAACCAGGTCTGAACCAGGTCTAGACCAGGTCTAAACCAGGTCTAATCAGGTGTGTGTTCAGTGACTTTTATCAGTTTTAGGTCGAGCTGCAGCTGCTTTTTCCACTGAACTCGAGTTAAATTTAACTTTGAGTCAACACAAAGAGCTCAAAGGTCAGAGCTGCACCCGGACTCAGACGTGTCCACGACGACCGGGAACGACCGAGAACGACCGAGAACGACCGAGAACGACCGAGAGCGACCGAGAGCGACCGAGAGCGACCGAGAACGACCGAGAACGACCGAGAACGACCGAGAACGGCCGAGAGCGGCCGAGAACGACCGAGAACGACCGAGAGCGACCGAGAACGACCGAGAACGGCCGAACACGACCGAGAACGACCGAGAACGACCGAACACGACCGAGAACGACCGAGAACGACCGAGAACGACCGAGAACGACCGAGAACGACCGAGAACGACCGAGAACGACCGAGAACGACCGAGAACGACCGAGAACGACCGAGAACGACCGAGAACGACCGAGAACGACCGAGAACGACCGAGAGCGACCGAGAGCGACCGAGAGCGACCGAGAACGACCGAGAACGACCGAGAGCGGCCGAGAACGACCGAGAACGACCGAGAGCGACCGAGAACGACCGAGACCGACCGAGAACGACCGAGAACGACCGAGAACGACCGAACACGACCGAGAACGACCGAGAACGACCGAGAGCGACCGAGAACGACCGAGAGCGACCGAGAACGACCGAGAACGACCGAGAACGACCGAGAACGACCGAGAACGACCGAGAACGACCGAGAACGACCGAGAACGACCGAGAACGACCGAGAACGACCGAGAACGACCGAGAACACCCGAAAACGCCCGAGAACGACCGAGAGCGACCGAGAACGACCGGGAACGACCGGGAACGACCGGGAACGACCGAGAACGACCGAGAACGACCGAGCACGTCCGAGAACGACCGAGAACGACCGAGAACGACCGAGAACGACCGAGAACGACCGAGCGCGAACGAGAACGACCGAGAACGACCGAGAGCGACCGAAGCGACCGAAACGACCGAGAACGACCGAAACGACCGAAACGACCGAGAACGACCGAAACGACCGAGACCGACGACCGAGAACGACCGAACGACCGAACGACCGAGAACGACCGAGGAGAACGACCGAACGCATCGCGACCGAGACGACCGAGCGACCGAGACCGAGAAAGACCGAGAACGACCGAAACGCATCGAGAACGACCGAACGACCGAGAACGCATCAACACGACCGAGAACGACCGAGAACGACCGAGAACGACCGAGAACGACCGAGAACGACCGAGAACGACCGAACACGACCGAACGACCGAGAACGACCGAGAACGACCGAGAACGACCGAACGACCGAAACGACCGAGCGACCGAGAGCGACCGGGAACGACCGAGAACGACCGAGAACGACCGAGAACGACCGAGAGCGACCGAGAGCGACCGAGAACGACCGAGAACGACCGAGAACGACCGAGAGCGACCGAGAGCGACCGGGAACGACCGGGAACGACCGGGAACGACCGGGAACGACCGAGAACGACCGAGAACGGCCGAGCGGCCGAGCGACCAGAGCGACCGAGCGACCGAGCGACCGAGAACGACCGAGAACGACCGAGAACGACCGAGAACGACCGAGAACGACCGAGAACGACCGAGAACGACCGAGAACGACCGAACACAACCGAAAAGACCGAGAACGACCGAGAACGACCGAGAACGACCGAGAACGACCGAGAACGACCGAGAACGACCGAGAACGACCGAGAACGACCGAGAACGACCGAGAACGACCGAACGACCGAGAACGACCGAGAACGACCGAGAACGACCGAACACAACCGAGAACGACCGAGAACGACCGAGAACGACCGAACGACCGAGAACGACCGAGAACGACCGAAACGACAACCGAGACCGACGACCAGACCGAACGACCGAGAACGACCGAGCGACCGAGAACGACCTAGAACGACCGAGAACGACCGGGAACGACCGAGAACGACCGAGAACGGCCGAGAGCGACCGAGACCGACCGGGAACGACCGGGAAAGGCCGAGACCGACCGAGAGCGACCGAGAACGACCGAGAACGACCGGGAACGACCGGGAACCACCGAGAACGACCGAGAACGACCGGGAACGACGGAGAACGACAGAGAAGGACCGAGAACGACCAGAACACAACCGGAAGACCGAACGACCGAGAACGACCGAGAACGACCGAGAACGACCGAACACAACCGAAAAGACCGAGAACGACCGAGAACGACCGAGAACGACCGAGAACGACCGAGAACGACCGAGAACGACCGAGAACGACCGAACACGACCGAGAACGACCGGGAACGACCGAGAACGACCGAGAACGACCGAGAACGACCGAGAACGACCGAGAACGACCGAGAACGACCGATAACGACCGATAACGACCGAGAACGACCGAGAACGACCGAGAACGACCGTGAACGACCGAGAGCGACCGAGAGCGACCGAGAGCGACCGAGAGCGACCGAGAGCGACCGAGAGCGACCGAGAGCGACCGAGAGCGACCGAGAGCGACCGAGAGCGACCGAGAGCGACCGAGAGCGACCGAGAGCGACCGAGAGCGACCGAGAGCGACCGAGAGCGACCGAGAGCGACCGAGAGCGACCGAGAGCGACCGAGAACGACCGAGAACGACCGAGAACGACCGAGAACGACCGAGAACGACCGAGAACGACCGAGAACGAAAAGACCGAGAACGACCGAGAACGACCGGGAACGACCGAACACGACCGAACACGACCGGGAACGACCGAGAACGACCGAGAACGACAGTTTTTGAAAGTAAAACCATCATATTTTACACAAACTCCTCCCAAATCCAACAAAACACAGAGAAAAGAGGGCGTGGCCTGGAGCGGCAGGAAGTCCTTGGATGGTCATGGAAAAGTCCTTGGACAGTCTTTGAAAAGTCCTGGAACAGTCCTTGGATGGTCCTGGAAAAGTCCTTGGATGGTCCTGGAAAAGTCCTAGGACAGTCTTTGAAAAGTCTGGGAACAGTCCTGGAATTGTCCTTGAACAGTCCTGTGACAGTCCTGGGACGGTCCTTGAACAGTCCTGGGACAGTCCTGGGACGGTCCTTGAACAGTCCTGGGACAGTCCTGGGACGGTCCTTGAACAGTCCTAGAAAAGTCCTGGGACGGTCCTGGGACAGTCCTGTGACAGTGCTGGGACAGTGCTGGGACGGTCCTGGGACAGTCCTGGGACGGTCCTGGGACAGTCCTGGGACGGTCCTGTGACAGTCCTGGGACGGTCCTTGATCAGTCCTGGGACAGTCCTTGATCAGTCCTGGGACAGTCCTTGAACAGTCCTGGGACGGTCCTTGAACAGTCCTTGAACAGTCCTGGGACGGTCCTTGAACAGTCCTTGAACAGTCCTGGGACGGTCCTTGAACAGTCCTGGGACGGTCCTGTGATCTGATTGGTTTTATCTGTTGCTGATGTACTTTTGTGTCCAGTATTCTCAGGCGGCGAACTCTGAGTCTGAAGTCACCGAGTGTGAACACGCCAAGGACCTGGGAGCCATCAACAGCACTCTGAGGTCTGGACCGGGGCTGGACCGGGACATGGACCTGGGGCGGGACATGGACCTGGGGCGGGACATGGACCGGGACATGGACTAGGACTGGACCTGGACATGGACCTGGGGCGGGACATGGACCGGGACATGGACTGGGACATGGACCGGGACATGGACCTGGACCGGGACATGGACCTGGGGCGGAATTGGACCGGGACATGGACCTGGACCGGGACCTGGACCGGGACATGGACCTGGACCAGGGTTTTACATGGACATGGACCGGGGCTGGACCTGGACCGGGACATGGACCGGGACCGGGGCTGGACATAGACCTGGACCAGGGTTTTACATGGACATGGACCGGGGCTGGACATGGACCTGGACATGGACCTGGACATGGACCGGGGCTGGACATGGACCTGGACATGGACCGGGACATGGACCTGGACCGGGGCTGGACATGGACCTGGACCAGGGTTTTACATGGACATGGACCGGGGCTGGACATGGACCTGGACATGGACCTGGACATGGACCGGGGCTGGACATGGACCTGGACATGGACCGGGACATGGACCTGGACCGGGGCTGGACATGGACCTGGACATGGACTGTACATGGACTGTACATGGACTGGACATGGACCTGGACCTGGACATGGACCTGGACCTGGACTGGACCGGGACCTGGACTGGACTGGGACTAAACCAGACCGCACCAGGACTAAATCTGTGGAGGTCGATGAGTCTTTAATCTGGAGACGCTGCAGTGAAAACGTCATGTTTTTGATCAAATAAGAAACACAAACCAGAACTGTATTATAATTGTACAGGTTTGTGTTAGGCCTATAGTGGGCCTATAATGGGCCTATAATGGGCCTATAGTGGGCCTACAATGGGCCTATAATGGGCCTATAGTGGGCCTATAATGGGCCTATAGTGGGCCTATAGTGGGCCTATAGTGGGCCTATAGTGGGCCTATAGTGGGCCTATAATGGGCCTATAGTGGGCCTATAATGGGCCTATAATGGGCCTACAATGGGCCTACAGTGGGCCTATAATGGGCCTATAATGGGCCTATAATGGGCCTATAGTGGGCCTACAATGGGCCTATAATGGGCCTATAATGGGCCTACAATGGGCCTACAGTGGGCCTATAATGGGCCTATAATGGGCCTATAATGGGCCTATAATGGGCCCATAGTGAGGCCTACAATGGGCTATAATGGGCCTATAATGGGCCTATAATGGGCCTATAATGGGCCTATAATGGGCCTATAATGGGCCTATAATGGGCCTATAGTGGGCCTACAATGGGCCTATAATGGGCCTATAGTGGGCCTATAATGGGCCTATAGTGGGCCTATAGTGGGCCTATAATGGGCCAATAGTGGGCCTATAGTGGGCCTATAGTGGGCCTATAATGGGCCTATAGTGGGCCTATAATGGGCCTACAATGGGCCTACAATGGGCCTACAGTGGGCCTATAATGGGCCTATAATGGGCCTATAATGGGCCTATAATGGGGCCTATAATGGGCCTACAATGGGCCTACAGTGGGCCTATAATGGGCCTATAATGGGGCCTATAATGGGCCTACAATGGGCCTACAATGGGCCTACAGTGGGCCTATAATGGGCCTATAATGGGCCTATAATGGGCCTATAATGGGCCTACAGTGGGCCTATTGTGGGCCTATAGTGGGCCTATAGTGGGCCTATTATGGGCCTATTATGGGCCTATAGTGGGCCTATAGTGGGCCTATTATGGGCCTATTGTGGGCCTATAGTGGGCCTATAGTGGGCCTATTATGGGCCTATTATGGGCCTATAATGGGCCTATAATGGGCCTACAATGGGCCTATAATGATAGCGACGTGTCTTGCTGCTGTTTGTGATATTTGATGACACCGATATTTACATTTTAAAATTCATAGATCCACAAGTCAAGTTCAGAAATTAAATAATAAATTATAGCAAATGACAAAGTGTGTATTTGTTTGTTTATTTGTTCATTCAGACGTAGTTGCTCAATTTTTAACATAAAAATGCTTTTTAAATATTGTCCAATGACGTCGTGGTCGTGTGTTCAGTGCCGACTGTTGTGTCTGATGTCGTCGTTTGTTTACAGTAATCAGAGTAAGAAGGCGTTTGCTGATTGGGCGAGACACGACGACGCACAAGAACACTTCTGTGAACTGGACGGTGAGACAGGAGCGCACCTGACACACAGGGAGGGCACCTGACACACAGGGAGGGCACCTGACACACAGGGAGGGCACCTGACACACAGGGAGGGCACCTGACACACAGGGAGGGCACCTGACACACACAGGGAGGCACCTGACACACACAGGGAGGCACCTGACACACAGGGAGGGCACCTGACACACACAGGGAGGCACCTGACACACACAGGGAGGCACCTGACACACAGGGAGGGCACCTGACACACAGGGAGGGCACCTGACACACAGAGAGGGCACCTGACACAGAGGGAGGGCACCTGACACACAGGGAGGGCACCTGACACACAGGGAGGGCACCTGACACACAGGGAGGGCACCTGACACACAGGGAGGGCACCTGACACAGAGGGAGGGCACCTGACACACACAGGGAGGGCACCTGACACACAGGGAGGCACCTGACACACAGACAGGGCACCTGACACACAGGGAGGCACCTGACACACAGAGAGGGCACCTGACACAGAGGGAGGGCACCTGACACACAGGGAGGGCACCTGACACACAGGGAGGGCACCTGACACACAGGGAGGGCACCTGACACACAGGGAGGGCACCTGACACACACAGAGAGGGCACCTGACACACAGGGAGGGCACCTGACACACAGGGAGGGCACCTGACACACAGAGAGGGCACCTGACACAGAGGGAGGGCACCTGACACAGAGGGAGGGCACCTGACACAGAGGGAGGGCACCTGACACACACAGGGAGGGCACCTGACACACAGGGAGGCACCTGACACACAGACAGGGCACCTGACACACAGGGAGGCACCTGACACACAGAGAGGGCACCTGACACAGAGGGAGGGCACCTGACACACACAGGGAGGGCACCTGACACACACAGGGAGGGCACCTGACACAGAGGGAGGGCACCTGACACACAGGGAGGGCACCTGACACAGAGGGAGGGCACCTGACACACACAGGGAGGGCACCTGACACACAGGGAGGGCACCTGACACACACAGACAGGGCACCTGACACACACAGACAGGGCACCTGACACACACAGAGAGGGCACCTGACACACAGGGAGGGCACCTGACACAGAGGGAGGGCACCTGACACACAGGGAGGGCACCTGACACACAGGGAGGGCACCTGACACACAGACAGGGCACCTGACACACACAGAGAGCGCCCCTGACACACAGAGACAGGGCACCTGACACACACAGAGAGGGCACCTGACACACAGGGAGGGCACCTGACACAGAGGGAGGGCACCTGACACACAGGGAGGGCACCTGACACACAGGGAGGGCACCTGACACACAGGGAGGGCACCTGACACACAGGGAGGCACCTGACACACACAGGGAGGACACCTGACACACAGGGAGGGCACCTGACACACACAGGGAGGGCACTTGATAGTATGGGTGTGGCCTCTGACTGTGGGCGTGGCCTCTGACTGTGGGCGTGGCTCTGACTGTGGACGGGGCCTCTGTGGGCGTGGCTCTGACTGTGGGCGTGGCTCTGACTGTGGGCGTGGCTCTGACTGTGGGCGGGGCTCTCCTCAGATGAGACGGCTCCAGATGCTGAGTACGTGGATCTGCTCCTGAATCCTGAGCGTTTCACTGGATACAAAGGAGCCTCGGCCTGGAGGGTGTGGAACAGCATCTACGAAGAGAACTGCTTCAAGTGAGTGGACTGGACCGGGACCAGGACCGGGACTGAGACCAGGACCAGGACTGAGACCAGGACCAGGACTGAGACTTAGACCAGGACCAAGGACCAGGACTGAGGACTGGAGGGTGTGGAACAGCATCTACGAAGAGAACTGCTTCAAGTGAGTGGACCGGGACCAGGACCAGGACCGGGACTGAGACCAGGACCAGGACTGAGACCAGGACCAGGACTGAGACTTAGACCAGGACCAAGGACCAGGACTGAGGACTGGAGGGTGTGGAACAGCATCTACGAAGAGAACTGCTTCAAGTGAGTGGACCGGGACTGAGACCAGGACCGGGACTGAGACCAGGACCAGGACTGAGACCAGGACCAGGACTGAGACCAGGACCAGGACTGAGACCAGGACCAAGGACCAGGACTGAGGACTGGAGGGTGTGGAACAGCATCTACGAAGAGAACTGCTTCAAGTGAGTGGACTGGACCTGGACCAGGACCAGGACCAGGACTGAGACCAGGACCAGGACTGAGACCAGGACCGGGACTGAGACCAGGACCAGGACTGAGACCAGGACCAGGACCAGGACTGAGACTGAGACTGAGGACTGAGGACTGGAGGGTGTGGAACAGCATCTACGAAGAGAACTGCTTCAAGTGAGTGGACTGGACCAGGACCGAGACCAGGACCAGGACCAGGACTGAGACCAGGACCAGGACCAGGACTGAGACCAGGACCAGGACTGAGACCAGGACCAAGGACCAGGACTGAGGACTGGAGGGTGTGGAACAGCATCTACGAAGAGAACTGCTTCAAGTGAGTGGACTGGACCTGGACCAGGACCAGGACCAGGACCAGGACTGAGACCAGGACCAGGACTGAGACCAGGACCGGGACTGAGACCAGGACCAGGACTGAGACCAGGACCAGGACCAGGACTGAGACTGAGACTGAGGACTGAGGACCGAGGACTGGAGGGTGTGGAACAGCATCTACGAAGAGAACTGCTTCAAGTGAGTGGACTGGACCGGGACCAGGACCAGGACTGAGACCAGGACTGAGACCGAGGACCTGGACCAGGACCGAGACCAGGACCAGGACTGAGACCAGGACTGAGACCAGGACCGGGACCGAGGACCTGGACCAGGACTGAGACCAGGACCAGGACTAGAGTCGGGACCAGGACCTGGACAAGACGAATACATGGAAACACAGCCGGGAGCTGCTTCAAGTGAGGACTAAACCGGGACTAAACCGGGACTAAACTGTGAATTGAGCCCATTTTAGTCCTACTTTGGACCCGGTCCAGACCCGGTCCAGACCCGGCTCAGACCCGGTCCAGACCCGGCTCAGACCTGTTTGTGTTTCAGGCCTCGTTCTGTTTATCGTCCGCTGAATCCTTTGGCTCCGAGTCGAGGTCAGACTCAGACTTTTATGTCACGTTTTATGAATAAATAATGAGACGTTAACGGTGTTTGTGGTTGTTCTGCAGGTGACGACGACGGTGAGTCCAGGACGAGTCCAGGACGAGTCCTCACTCAGAACTTTAAACACTCTGGTCTTACTCACTTTGTTTTTGCAGGAGAAGCTTTCTACAACTGGCTCGAAGGTTTGTGTCTGTTTTATCACAAGATTTATTAATCTATCTATTTATTATTCATAAATAACAAGTTTATTCTTGTCTCGAGTGTAAAGTGTGTAAAGTGTGTAAAGTGTGTAAAGTGTGTAAAGTGTGTAAAGTGTGTAAAGTGTGTAAAGTGTGTAAAGTGTGTAAAGTGTGTAAAGTGTAAAGTGTGTGTCTCAGGTCTGTGTTTGGAGAAGAGAGTGTTTTATCGACTCATCTCTGGGCTCCACAGCAGCATCAACATCCACCTGAGCGCAGAATACCTGCTCGACGGTAAACCTCCATACTGCTAATGCTAATGCTAATGCTAGTGATGATGCTAATGCTAGTGATGATGCTAATGCTAGTGATGATGCTAATGCTAGTGATGATGCTAATGCTCTCCGTTCAATCTAAAGTTGTCACAGGCTCTTAGGGTCAGAATGTTTCTTTCGAAGAAATTTTTTTTAAAAACTCTTAAATGTTTGGTCACATGGACTCCATTGTGACTGACCCTGATCCACCTCAGAGGCCTGGGGCCGCTCGGTCTGGGGCCCCTCTGGTCGGCCTGGGGCCCCTCTGGTCTATAACACCTCTCTCAGAGGCCTGGGGCCCCTCTGGTCGGCCCCTCTGGGAGCCCCTCTGGTCTGGTCTGGTCTTGCCTCCTCTCTCTCAGAGGCCTGGGGCCCCTCTGAGGTGGCCTGGGGCCCCTCTGTTCTATAATTCCTCCTCTCTCACAGAGGCCTGGGGCCCCTCTGGTCGGCCTGGGGCCCCTCTGGTCTATAACGCCTCCTCTCTCTCAGAGGCCTGGGGCCCCTCTGGTCGGCCTGGGGCCCCTCTGGTCTATAACACCTCCTCTCTCAGAGGCCTGGGGCCCCTCTGGTCGGCCTGGGGCCCCTCTGGTCTATAACTCCTCCTCTCTCTCAGAGGCCTGGGGCCGCTCGGTCTGGGGCCCAAACCCGGGTGAGTTCCGGCGCCGGTTCGACTCCCTGGAGGGCACGCGGCGCCTGAAGAACCTGTACTTCCTGTTCCTGATCGAGCTGCGCGCGCTCTTCAAAGTGGCCCCGTACTTCGAGCGCGCCGTGGTCCATCTGTACACAGGGGCCCGGCAAGAAGATCAGAGGACCAAAGACCTGCTGCTGCGGCTCTTCACCGAGATCAGGTCAGACCCACCGGACCCAGGCGTTTGACCCAGACACGGGACTGACCCACCGGACCCAGACGTTTGACCCAGACACTGGGACTGACCCACCGGACCCAGACGTTTGACCCAGACACTGGGACAGACCCACCGGACCCAGACGTTTGACCCAGACACTGGGACAGACCCACCGGACCCAGACATTTGACCCAGACACCGGGACAGACCCACCGGACCCAGACGTTTGACCCAGACACTGGGACTGACCCACCGGACCCAGACGTTTGACCCAGACACTGGGACAGACCCACCGGACCCAGACATTTGACCCAGACACCGGGACAGACCCACCGGACCCAGACGTTTGACCCAGACACCGGGACTGACCCATCAGACCCAGACATTTGATCCAGACACTGGGACAGACCCACCGGACCCAGGCGTTTGACCCAGACACGGGACTGACCCACCGGACCCAGACGTTTGACCCAGACACCGGGACAGACCCACCGGACCCAGACGTTTGACCCAGACACCGGGACTGACCCATCAGACCCAGACATTTGACCCAGACACGGGACTGACCCACCGGACCCAGACATTTGACCCAGACACGGGACTGACCCACCGGACCCAGACATTTGACCCAGACACGGGACTGACCCACTGGACCCAGACACCGGGACAGACCCACCGGACCCAGACACTGGGACTGACCCACCGGACCCAGACGTTTGATCCAGACACCGGGACTGACCCATCAGACCCAGACATTTGACCCAGACACTGGGACAGACCCATCTGACCCAGACATTTGACCCAGACACCGGGACAGACCCACCGGACCCAGACACCGGGACTGACCCACCGGACCCAGACGTTTGACCCAAACACCGGGACTGACCCATCAGACCCAGAAATTTGACCCAGACACTGGGACAGACCCATCTGACCCAGACATTTGACCCAGACACCGGGACAGACCCATATGACCCAGACATTTGACCCAGACACTGGGACAGACCCATCAGACCCAGACATTTGACCCAGACACTGGGACTGCCCACCGGACCCAGACATTTGACCCAGACGTTTGACCCAGACACTCACCACACATTTCAAATATTTTATTTGTTCAGTTTTTTGTTTGTGTAAAGTTTATGTCACTTGAACACGACACAAATATGACAGAGTTAGAGCTAATTCTACAACTGTTACCATAGCAACCAGACTGTAAACAAGGCCCCACTGTTACCATAGCAACCAGACTGTAAACAAAGGCCCCACTGTTACCATAGCAACCAGACTGTAAACAAAGGCCCCACTGTTACCATAGCAACCAGACTGTAAACAAAGGCCCCACTGTTACCATAGCAACCAGACCGTAAACAAGGGGCGACTGTTACCATAGCAACCAGACTGTAAACAAAGGCAGACTGTTACCATAGCAACCAGACCGTAAACAAGGGCCAAGCCGACATATTTTGTTGTTGATGGTTTAAACTGTCAGATGAATGTGCGGCTGTAAATAGTTTGTGTTCGGTGCGTCGCCTTTTGATGACATCACAGAGGGATTCTTGTGTCCACTGGTTCTGACAGTAAAGGTGACTTAAATGACTATTTCATGAAATTGTCGCTTCTTCGTCCTGTGTTTGTGCTCAGGGCGTTCCCCATGCACTTCGACGAGAAGTCCATGTTCGCCGGGAACACCCTGGAGGCCAAGACCCTGAAGGTGAGACCGGACCTGGACCTGGACCTGGACCTGGACCTGGACCTGGACTAAACGTGTTTGTTGTTCTTCAGGAGGAGTTCAGGCTTCACTTCAAAAACATCTCCAGGATCATGGACTGTGTCGGCTGCAGCAAGTGTCGCCTCTGGGGAAAACTACAGGTCTGACCCGGGGCTGAGGGCGGGGCCTTAGACCGGGGGCTGAGGGCGGGGCCTTAGACCGGGGGCTGAGGGCGGGGCCTTAGACCGGGGGCTGAGGGCGGGGCCTTAGACCGGGGGCTGAGGGCGGGGCCTTAGACCGGGGGCTGAGGGCGGGGCTGAGACATAGATCGTACATATCGATGGACTGTGGGATTGTGACGTCACCCATAGTGTTTGGCTCCACCCAAATGAAGCCCATCGTGGCTAGCAGTTATAGCGGCTAAAGTGGAGCTAGCAGTTATAGCGGCTAAAGTGGAGCTAGCAGTTATAGTGGCTAAAGTGGTGCTAGCATTTATAGTGGCTAAAGTGGAGCTAGCAGTTATAGCGGCTAAAGTGGAGCTAGCAGTTATAGCGGCTAAAGTGGAGCTAGCAGTTATAGCGGCTAAAGTGGAGCTAGCAGTTATAGCGGCTAAAGTGGAGCTAGCAGTTACAGCGGCTAAAGTTACAGACTCCATATTTAAATCCGAGTGCGTATCGTGGCGACCACACGGACCAATCAGGAGGAGGTTGCTAACGGTCTCCGCCCCTCGGTGGGAGGAGCTGTCAATCAAACCTGTTGCTAACACGAGCGAAACCGGTGGAGCGTCAGACATTTTAGCTCCAGATGTGAGTTTGACCCAAACAGAGAGTAAAGTGTCACAGGAAGAGGGCGGAGCTCGGCTGAAGGAGGAGGAGCCTCCAGAACTGCTTCCTGTTTGGAACGCGGCGGCTAGCATGCTAACACGGTCCACTGATATGTACGGTCTATGGTCTGAGGGCGGGGCTAAGACCGGACTGAACTGGGACAACTAAGACCTGGATTAAGACCGGGCTGAAGCGGGACCAAGCGGGCCTGATAGGGGACTAAACCCAGAACTAATCTTGGACCAGCCGAGGACTAAACAACGACCAGAACTGGACCAAAACAAGTCCACACCAGGACTAAACTGGGACCAAACCAGGACCAAATGTGGACCGACTCCAGTTTATACTCTGTTCAGACTGAAAGGAGACGCTCTCTGGTCTGGTTCTGATCCGGTCTCTCTCTGGTCTGGTTCTGATCATGGTTCTGATCCGGTCTCTCTCTGGTCTGGTTCTGATCCTGGTTCTGATCCGGTCTCTCTCTGGTCTCTTGTCTGGTTCTGATCCTGGTTCTGATCCGGTCTCTCTCTGGTCTCTCTCTGGTCTGGTTCTGATCCTGGTTCTGATCCTGGTTCTGATCCGGTCTCAGACTCAGGGCCTGGGGACGGCTCTGAAGATCCTGTTTTCGGAGCGTGAGATCCAGAGTCTTCCTGAGAACAGTCCGTCCAGAGGGTTTCAGCTCAGCCGCCAAGAGATCGTGGCTTTGGTCAACGCCTTCGCCAGGTACACTTTAAACACACTTTAAACACACTTTAAACACACTTTAAACACACTTTAAACACACTTTAAACACACTTTAAACACTTACAACACACTTACAACACACTTTAAACACACTTCAAACACTTCAAACACTTTAAACACACTTTAAACACACTTTAAACACACTTTAAACACACTTTAAACACACTTTAAACACACTTCAAACACTTTAAACACATTTTAAACACACTTCAAACATTTTAAACACAATTTAAACACTTACAACACACTTTAAACACACTTTAAACACACTTTAAACACACTTTAAACACACTTTAAACACACTTTAAACACACTTTAAACACACTTTAAACACACTTCAAACACTTTAAACACATTTTAAACACACTTCAAACACTTTAAACACACTTTAAACACACTTTAAACACACTTTAAACACACTTCAAACACTTTAAACACATTTTAAACACACTTCAAACATTTTAAACACACTTTAAACACTTACAACACACTTTAAACACACTTTAAACACACTTTAAACACACTTTAAACACACTTTAAACACACTTTAAACACACTTTAAACACACTTTAAACACACTTTAAACACACTTTAAACACACTTCAAACACACTTCAAACACACTTCAAACACACTTTAAACACACTTTAAACACACTTTAAACACACTTTAAACACACTTTAAACACTTCAAACACACTTCAAACACACTTCAAACACACTTCAAACACACTTCAAACACACTTCAAACACTTTAAACACACTTTAAACACTGTGTGTGTGTGTGTGCGCGTGTCTGTCTGTGCACATTAAATGTGACACTTTAAACATGTTTTAAACATAGACATAAAAAATAATGGACAGACTGTCGTCGCTCCGCCCCTTTCATGATAATGCGGCTCAGTCATGGAGAATTCAAAATGGCCGCGGGTTAGCCCCCACCACTCCCCCCTCGGTGGGGAGGCGGGGAGAGGGCAACTTTGGGGCGGCCTTTTGCTGACGTACTGCCGTCGTTGCCTCTATAGTTACCGCCCACTCGTAGGTCTATGGCTGCGCCCTGACATTTCCGGCGCGTAAAGCCCGCCTTCTTCATTAGATATGCAGAAACTTTAAAAAATCACAGGCTAAACCAGCCTGGTTCAAAAAAATTCACTCCCTCAGCGTCGTCACAGAGCCGTAAGCTAACGTTTGAGACCAAAGCCGTATTCTGAGCCTCAGGCTCTAAAGTAGGTTTTGAAACGTCTAACTCCCCATTGACTTGCATTGAATAATTCTACTTCCACAGCGGCCCCTAGTGGTCAGCAGCAGATTACAAACATGGCAGCTACAGTCGGCAGCTCAATTTGAGCGCGGTAGCCCCGCCCACTGGTTTTAAAGGGTGTTTCTCTCACAAACCTTAGTTTGATATTTTAAAAAATATAGAGGTGTAAAAGGGCGCCAACGTTAGATAAAGACGTTTTTCTAACATGTCACTCGGGTTAAAACACCTCAGAGTAAAAACCGCACACGCTGCTTTATAAAAGTGTGTTTAGCTCATTTTGCTTCGACTCTGGAATGAGAGCCTTCAGACTTGACCGTGTGAACGTGCCTCCTGTGATTGACCTTTTCTGCCTCTCGTTTACAGACTGTCCACCAGTATTTACCAGCTGCACACCTTCCGCTCGATGTTGAACGAGGAGAGGTGACATCATCAGAAGGCGACGGTGGAAACTGCGGCGGGCGGATCCAAAATGGCGGCTGCGAGGCGTTCATAGGAAGAGCGTGTGTTTGTGTCGCTGCTTCTGCGTTTCAGAGCGTGCTCTGGACTTCGAGGACGAGGAGGACTTTAGGCTCCTGTCAGCACCTGTCTGCCCCTGTCAGCACCTGTCTGCTCCTGTCTGTGCTTCACGCCCTCTGCTGGTGTGAACGCCAACTGCACTCGGCGCCATGCGAGTCATTTCTGCTGTTTTTAGAGGAAGCTTCGACGCAAATCTGGTCATAACATTCACCCTGTAGGAACTAAACCAGGACTAAACCTGGATTTTATAAGGAATTAACCCGGTCTAAACCTGGTATTAAACCCGGTCTAAACCGGGTCTGAACCAGGACTAAACCAGGTCTAAACCTAGTCTAAACCTGGTCTAAACCTAGTCTAAACCTGGTCTGAACCCAGTGTGAACCCGGTCTGAACCCGGTCTAAACCTGGTCTAAACCTAGTCTGAACCTGGTCTGAACCTGGTCTGAACCCGGTCTGAACCCGGTCTGAACCCGGTCTGAACCCGGTCTGAACCCGGTCTGAACCCGGTCTAAACCTGGTCTAAACCTAGTCTAAACCTGGTCTGAACCCGGTGTGAACCCGGTCTGAACCCGGTCTAAACCTGGTCTAAACCTAGTCTGAACCTGGTCTGAACCCGGTCTGAACCCGGTCTGAACCCGGTCTGAACCCGGTCTGAACCCGGTCTGAACCCGGTCTGAACCCGGTCTGAACCCGGTGTGAACCCGGTCTAAACCTAGTCTGAACCTGGTCTGAACCCGGTCTGAACCCGGTCTGAACCCGGTCCGAACCCGGTCTGAACCCGGTCCGAACCCGGTCTGAACCCGGTCTAAACCCGATCTAAACCGGGTCTGAACCGGGTCTAAACCGGGTCTAAACCAGGACTAAACCAGGTCTGAACCTGGTCTGAACCCGGTCTGAACCCGGTCTGAACCCGGTGTGAACCTGGTCTGAACCCGGTCTAAACCTGGTCTAAACCTGGTCTGAACCTGGTCTTAACCCGGTCTGAACCCGGTCTGAACCCGGTCTGAACCCGGTCTGAACCCGGTCTGAACCCGGTCTGAACCGGGTCTAAACCAGGTCTAAACCAGGACTAAACCAGGACTAAACCAGGTCTAAACCAGGACTAAACCAGGTCTAAACCAGGACTAAACCCGGTCTGAACCGGGTCTAAACCAGGTCTAAACCAGGACTAAACCAGGACTAAACCAGGTCTAAACCGGGTCTAAACCAGGTCTAAACCAGGACTAAACCAGGACTAAACCAGGTCTAAACCAGGACTAAACCAGGTCTAAACCAGGACTAAACCAGGTCTAAACTAGGACTAAACCGGGGCATTGTTAGGACTAAAGCTCTGGTTCAGACTAAAATAGGACTAAAAGCTAAACTCTGGTCGTCTGGCCCTGGTCCTGGCCCCGGTCTTGGCCCCGGCCCTGGCCCCGCCCCGGTCCTGGCCCCGGCCCAGAGCGCCCCCTGCTGCCTGTTCACTGCTGTCACTTTCGTGGCTCTGGTCTGGACTCGGAGGAGCAGCTGCCTTTTGTCTTTTTGGTTCTTTTTGTCGTTTGGTTTGATTCTGTCGGTTTTACGTCCAGAACAAAAGCCTCACCATGTGACGCCCTTTAGCTCCTCCCAGTTCAGCTCCACTTTTGTCTCAAATGAAGGAAAAGAGAAAAACATTTGTTACATAAAATGATCCACAAGCAAAAACACGTTTAACATCGCAAGAAAAAACGGACCAAAGACGCAAATAAATGAGCCTTTTATTTGGTTTAAATGTGTTTTATTTTGTCTCATTCTGGTAAATTGTCTCTTTATTTTGTTATAAAATGAAAATGATCTGATTTTGGTTCTTTTATTGTAAAAGTTTGGTTTATTTTCCGATTTCTCTCCAAAGTCAGTCTGGAATAAAATAAAAAGAAAATGTCACAAATTAGTTTAAACTAAAATGCTTTTTGTGTGAGAACGTTTGAATTCTTGGTTTTGTTTTCAGGTTTGTTTTAATTTCTCATTATTTATTTGTTTATCTGGGCTGGTTTTGCTGAATGTGGAAAAATGTGAAAAATTATTAAAAAATGATAAATGGTTTGTTTTTGAGCCTGAGTTTGTTTCACAGAAGGTTCTCGTCCTGAAGGTTCCGTCACATTTAAAAGTCTCAATGTTCAAAAGAAATGATGGTCCAAATAAATAAATAAAATAATCGTTAACAGAACAATTAAACGGACGGCGCTCGATCTTTTCAAAGTGTCTTTAATAATTGAAGCAACAAGTGACAAAAAGTGCAGATGATTCACATTCAACAAGTGCAAAAGGACAGCGGCCCCTGGTGGACGGAGACGGAACTGCAGCTCCAGTGACAGTGAGGGGGAGGAGTCAGGGAGGAGGGGGAGGAGGGAGAGCTGAGGGGGAGGAGTCAGGGAGGAGGGAGAGCTGAGGGGAGGAGTCAGAGCTGAGAGGGAGGAGTCAGGGCTGAGGGAGAGCTGAGGGGGAGGAGTCAGGGCCGAGGGGAGGAGGGAGAGCTGAGAGGGAGGAGTCAGGGCTGAGGGGGAGGAGGGAGAGCTGAGGGGGAGGAGTCAGGGAGGAGGGGGAGGAGTCAGGGCCGAGGGGGAGGAGGGAGAGCTGAGGGGGAGGAGTCAGGGCTGAGGCGGAGGAGGGAGAGCTGAGGGGAGGAGGGAGAGCTGAGGGGGAGGAGTCAGGGCTGAGGGGGAGGAGTCAGGGCCGAGGGGGAGGAGTCAGGGCTGAGGGGGAGGAGGGAGAGCTGAGGGGGGAGGAGTCAGAGCTGAGGGGGAGGAGTCAGAGCTGAGGGCGAGGCGTCATGGCCGAGGGGGAGGAGGGAGAGCTGAAGGGAGGAGGGAGAGCTGAGGGGAGGAGTCAGGGCTGAGGGGGAGGAGTCAGGGCTGAGAGGGAGGAGTCAGGGCTGAGGGGAGGAGTCAGGGCTGAGGGGGAGGAGTCAGGGCTGAGAGGGAGGAGTCAGAGCTGAGCGGGAGGAGTCAGGGCCGAGGGGGAGGAGTCAGGGCCGAGGGGGAGGAGTCATGGATAAGGGTGCAGTTCCCCGGAGCTCGTCGTGAGGCGCTGTTCGTCACTGAAGTCGCACTCAGAAGAAACTCTGAAAACAAACCAGGATTAAACAAGTCTGACCCGGTCTGGACCTGGTCTGGTCCTAGTCTGGTCCTGGTCTGGTCCTGGTCTGGTCCTGGTCCTGGTCCTGGTCTGGTCCTGGTCCTGGTCCTGGTCCTGGACCTGGTCTGGTCCTGGTCCTGGTCTGGTCCTGGTCCTGGTCTGTACCTGGTACTGGTCTGGTCCTGGTCCTGGTCTGGTCCTGGTCTGGTCCTGGTCCTGGTCTGGTCCTGGTCCTGGTCTGTACCTGGTCCTGGTCTGTACCTGGTCCTGGTCTGGTCCTGGTCCTGGTCTGGTCCTGGTCTGGTCCTGGTCCTGGTCTAGTCCTGGTCCTGGTCTGGTCCTGGTCCTGGTCTGTACCTGGTCTGGTCCTGGTCCTGGTCTGGTCCTGGTTTGGTCCTGGTCTGTACCTGGTCCTGGTCTGGTCCTGGTCCTGGTCTGGTCCTGGTCCTGGTCTGGTCCTGGTCTGGTCCTGGTCTGTACCTGGTCCTGGTCTGGTCCTGGTCCTGGTCTGGTCCTGGTCTGGTCCTGGTCCTGGTCTGTACCTGGTCTGGTCCTGGTCCTGGTTTGGTCCTGGTCCTGGTCTGTACCTGGTCTGTACCTGGTCTGGTCCTGGTCCTGGTCTGGTCCTGGTCCTGGTCTGGTCCTGGTCTGGTCCTGGTCCTGGTCCTGGTCTGGTCCTGGTCTGGTCCTGGTCTGGTCCTGGTCTGGTCCTGGTCCTGGTCTGGTCCTGGTCTGGTCCTGGTCTGGTCCTGGTCCTGGTCTGGTCCTGGTCCTGGTCTGTACCTGGTCTGGCCGTGGCTCCAGCTCAGGTCTTCGTCGCTGTCGTATCGATGTGGATCGTCGAAGAAATATCCTCGAGACGAGAGCACGTGAGGCAGGGGCCCCGGGGCCTGAGGGAGAGCAGGGTATGACGATTATTATTATTATTATTATTATTATTATTATTATTATTATTATTATTATTATTATTATTATTATTATTATTATTATACCATGTGATGAGGAGGTTTTCTGACTCTGAAGAAGAACACGGCGAGGGCCGACGGCAGCAGCTCCCAAACAAACAGGACCAGACCCAGAACCAGGACTCCAGAGTCCCCCGGCCAGGGACACAGGTCCGCCTAGACCGGACCAGAGAGGTTAGACCTGTTCAGTCCTGGTCCAGTCGTGGTCCGGTCCTGGTTCAGTCCTGGTTTAGTCCGGGTCCGGTTCAGTCCTGGTCCGGTCCTGGTCCAGTCTGGGTCCAGTCGTGGTCCGGTCCTGGTTCAGTCCTGGTTCAGTCCTGGTCCGGTCCGGGACCAGTCCGGGTCCAGTCCGGGTTCGGTGATGGATTCATTATGTATTTTTATCTCACTGAGTATTATTAAAGGTAACATGTTCACTGTTATGTACTATTTTCTATTGTTCACTCTCACATATTCTCACATGCATATTGTAATGCGAATTTAAGTACGTGTTGTAATCTGTGTATTCTGAGTTGCAGAATAGCATCGTGTTTTTCAGGAAGACACGAATAGCCAAAAGGTCACCATAATCAACTTACAAGGAAACATCTGTTGGGTGGCCACCATGGAAGTGGAAAGAAGTCACGATGACATTGAATATTTTGATGTGAAGTGATATCCTGTTTTCCCACTGCCTTTTTATTATGTTTCCCCCATCCCTTGAGATAAGGCAGTGGTCATGTAACTAGGGTAACCTAATCTTAATAAAAGAGGAGAGGGGCGGTAGAGACTTCAGAGGGTTCGGAGCACGAGAGCGAGTAGATGTAACTGAAGGCCTTCCTCTCCGTTCCCTCTCCTCATGAGAAAACTAAATTAATCTCTCTTGTCTTTCTTCTTTACACTAGCGGGGTTGCAGAACTTAACCTGAACCTATCATTTGGTCCTTCGAGCCGGATCCCAACGCCCGAGGACTCCAGCCGGCGTCGGAGACCCAGGAGAGACTGTGGCCACAGCATCTGAGACCTTTTCCGGGACTGGCTCTGCGGCCTTTGTTGGAGTCTGACGGTGGACGGGAGCCGAGGAAGGAAGACAAGACAGTGAGTAGGAATTTTGTTAAAAAGACGGTGTGACTGAGGGTCATGCGCGTAGAAAACCCTATCATATCCTAGGCTCTATATAGGTTGAAATAAAAGGGACACGGAGTCCCGTTACCGGGTAAATAGAGAAATTTACTGGCAGGTACAAAAGCCCGATACGTGTTTAAATATTGCGAAAGCAACAAGGGAAAAGTGTGTGTGAATGAAGAGTGAGTGGAGGCTCACACCAATAGGTGAGGAGTCTCATACCAAAAGGTTGAGAGTAATACAGTGAGTTGCTGTGGATACGAAGGCAAGATTTCTCCACCTAGCACACGAGGTTGAAGAGAGAAATACCACAGTAATCGTTAATCACTGTCTCGACCAAATAACATCCCAGCTATAGAGACCTCACTAGGAGTGATACAGCTGGACTAAATTGAGAAAAAAAAAAAAAAAAAGGGGGAAGTAAGGAGTTAAAAAGTAAGGAGTTAAAAAATGGGAAATAAAAATGCCAAGCCCACCCCAAAAGATAAACTACATATTAAAGACTGGAAAGCCGTGCACGCAAAATATCCTGATAAATGTACTAAATTAGATTTGTGGATAACTAAGTACAAGTTTCAGGGCGAGCTAAAAACAACTAAAATATTAGAATTACAAAATAAAATTAAAGAAAAATGCAAAAATAAAGAAAAAACAATGTGTGAACATGGATATTATCATTTGGAAAAATGGTTAGATTTAGCGAAAACAAGAGAAACAGGCCAAGCTGAAGCTAAACGAAAACAAATAATGTTTACTTCTAAAGAGGAAGACGATTTGGCAACCGTAACTGCAGCGCAGCCAGAGCAAAAAATACAAACTCAGGCAGAAGAGGAAATAGGAGCAGTGGGGGGAGAAGCAGAGGCGCCTCCTCCCTATCCAACATATCGTGAGTTAGCTGAAGAGGTGCAAAAAATAAGCAGTGCACAGACTAGACGACAAGCGAGAAAGCAGGGTATAAAAATAGAATACAACAAGCAGATGGGGAGCGATCCAATAACAATTATAAGACAGATAGAGCCACAACAAGCGCAACTTCAGAGTTACTCATATTATCCGAGTGCTCCTATTATGCAGGGGGATTTGATAACAGCAACACCGTTACAGGGGGTAACACAAGAACAAAAAACACAGTTTACAGGAATGTTTCCTATGATACAAGTTGCAAACCCTAGAGCTGGACAGTTATTAGATGTAGAAGATGTGCAGGGAGGGAGACACCCAGACACTATTCTAGTTCACAGGCCATGGACAGAAAGTGATATAGATAGTGCTCTTAAAGGGATAGTCTTACCCACTGAAGACGTTACCGAGTTCTTAGAAGGAATGGACCAATTAAAAGCGTCATATAATTTAGATGGACAAGAAACAGAGAGAGTATACAGGAAAGCTTTGGGACACCACTGGGCGTCAGTAAAAGGAAATTGGAACCCAGTTGCTGGAAATCCTCCAACTATTTTGGCTCATGATTCAGAAGAGTTGAGACAGAGACTAAATGCACTGAGGGCAAGAATACAAAATAGATTCATAAGAAGAGCAAACTATATGGAAATAAATAGAACTAAACAAAAGGAAGACGAGGGTTTTGAGGAGTACAAACACAGACTGACAAAGGTGTTTAAAACACATAGTGGACTTGAAGACGAGGAAAATGAAGAGTGTGCATATAAACAGCAGTTAAAGCGCTTTGCACACTAACTCAAAACCAGGCATACGTAAATTGGGTTGACAAACATTACATACATTTTGCTACAGGTACTTTAAATCAGTACATTGACCAAGCAATGCATGCAGATAAAGTAATACGTAATAAACAACAGAAAAAAGATAGGGAGAGTCAAATCTTTTCCATGGAGCAGGTAAAGGTTGTTTTTTGGTGGAAACAGAGGCAGAGGAAATAGAGGACGTGGCAGAGGCAGAGGAAGAGGCAGGGGAGGTAATGCCTTTTCGAGAGCAGGTCCAGCAGCAGAGGAGGGGCCTGACGATAAGTGTTGGTTTTGTGGTAAGACAGGACACTGGAAGAGAGACTGCCCAGAGTGGGTTGGGTTCCAGCCCAGGGGGCGGGGCCATAACAAGGTGCCAGGACAGTCAGCATGACTAGAACAACAACCAGGGGGGTATTGGTTGGACGACGAGGACGACACACCAGACTTATGCCTTGACCCAGATGACTATAATTGGAATGAAAAGGACATAATGTTAGATGCACAACGGACTTATGACCATGAAAAAGAAAATGACAGAAAAATTCAAGTAGACTTGCAGGCCGCACTAGGGTGTGGACGAGTCCTGCCTAAAATAACTCTAATTGTAAATGGAGTAGAAGCTAATTTCCTATGTGACACAGGAGCTTGCAAAACGACAATAAACACAAAAGTACCTAGAATGGTTTGCAGTAAGGAAACAGTGACAGTAAGGGCTGCAAATGGTAATGTGGCACAAGTTCCTTTAACAAGTCCTGTTACAATAAAAGATCCAAAGGGGAAGACAGTAAATTTAACAGTGCTGTATTATCCTGAATGTCCTTTAAACTTACTTGGTCGAGATGCACTTGCGGGTCTAGGGTTAGTCCTAATGCCTGATGAGGGAGGTAATATTCAGGTAAAGAGAATGCGTGACGTTCAAACACAAGAGTTATATGTCATTCAAGGTCACAGCCAACCACGATATTGGTATGGTCTCACACTACCTAACAATGATGCAGGTAAAACAGCGTCGGCACTGATACAAGAGGCAAAGGCAGCAGTTCCTGGTTATCAGGCAGTAATGCCAGAGGAAGCATTACATGTAACTACATGGCTCAAGACAGGGCCAGGGCCTGATACTGACTATTTTGAAAAATTGCAGCGTGCGGGTCCTGTGAAAGCTACGATAACGTACGTCTATACAGATGCGTTTAATGTAGCTGCAGCACACGTTGTGATAAATTGGAGGAATGAGGAACAAAAAGCCTTATACAGAAATATATTCCCACCGCATATTTCATTGATCAAACCGACTGATTGGGAATGGAGAAATGTTGGAGAATTCATGCAAGAATGCATAAGATGCAAAGACTGGGTGGCAACCAGCCCCACAACTGAAACGGGGTGCCACAATTGGGTGCGGAAGTCCTTGTATTGGTCAGTAACTTTGACGCCATTTCAAAAACTACAACATCCTGATGATGAAGAGCAAATACCATGACAAAGTCTAGAATTAACTGAAGAAGATGAGATAGCATTAAGTGAGGTACCGGAGCACTTATGGTCAAAAGGACCATCCGATGTAGGTCTTATTAAGGGAGTGGTACCTGTAAAAATTAGACCAAAATCTGAATTTCGACCCTGTGTGAGACAATATCAATTGAAACCAGATGCAATAGAGGGAATTAAACCAGAAATAGAAAGTCTAAAGCAGGCAGGTGTGATTGTAGAGTGCAATGACTCACCATGCAATAGTCCCATATTTCCAGTGAAAAAACAAGAACCTTCTGTAGGCTGGAGAATGATACAAGACTTACAAGCTGTAAACAATGCAGTAGTTCAAAGAGCACCTTGTGTTCCAGACCCACACACTTTATTAAATTCACTCAGACCAGAATCTAAGGTATTTACAGTAATAGACGTTAGTAATGCTTTCTTTTCAATCCCGATAGATAAAGAAAGTCAGTTTTGGTTTGCATTCACTTATGAAGGACGGAGGTACACATTAACGAGATTGTCTCAGGGTTATTGTGAGAGTCCTACGATCTATGCACAAATAATGTCTGCAAATATAGCAAAATTTAATGCACCAAAAGGAAGCCAGATTCTACTGTATGTGGATGACGTGTTAATTGCGTCATCTGATGAAGAGTCGTGTAAAATAGATACATTAGCACTATTAACATTTCTAGCAGAAAATGGCCACAAAGTGAGCAAAAAGAAGCTACAATTTTGTAAGAAAACTGTAAAATACTTAGGACATTGTCTGAGTGCAGGAGGCCGTAGTGTAGTGGAAGGGAGAAAAGAAGCAATACTTAAAGCACCAAAGCCACAGACAAAAAAACAAATGATGTCATTTCTAGGATTGACCAATTATTGTAGACAGTGGATAGCAAATTATGCAGAAATAACAAACCCAATGAGTAAAATGATATATGAGGAGCCAATAAATATGAATGCACGTCTAAAATGGTCAGATGAGGGTGAAAAAGCATTTGTTGAAATAAAACAAGCCTTGGTGTCTAGTACTGCGTTAGCACTTCCTGACTATGCAAAACCTTTCATACAAATGGTGGACTGTAAGGGTCATTTTATGACGTCAGTATTGACACAAAAACATGGAGATAAGTTGAAACCAGTAGCTTATTATTCCTCTAAGCTAGACAGTGTAGCATGTGCTATGCCTCCTTGTGTTAGAGCAGTTATAGCAGCGTCATTAGCTGTAGAAGCAAGCTCACTTGTAGTTTTGTTTCATCCTTTAACACTTAGAGTGCCCCATGCTGTGTCGGCTTTACTACTACAGACTAATTTTTCATTCATGTCACCAGCAAGACATTTATCATGTATGACAAACTTGTTATCACAACCTCACCTGAAAATAGAGAGGTGTACTACTTTAAATCCAGCTACGCTAATTCCAAGTGAGGAGGATGGTGAACCTCATGATTGTAAAGAATTAGCTGAGCAGACAACAAAATGTAGGCCAGACTTACAGGATGTGCCTTTGGGAGAAGGACACACCCTCTATGTCGATGGCTCGTCAAAAAAGAATATGCAGGGACAGAATCAAACTGGATATGCAATAGTAACAGACACAGAAGTGTTACAAGCTAAAGCTTTACCACACACATATTCTGCACAAGCAGCAGAATTGGTGGCGTTAACAGAAGCATGTAAGCTGATGAAAAATAAAAAATGTACCATCTATACAGATAGCACATATGCATATTCAACTGTACATACGTTTGCGAAGTATTGGGAACGTAGAGGCATGATAACATCTACAGGAAAACCTATAACACATGCGGAGTTACTGAAAAGTCTAATAGCAGCAGCACAACTTCCTGAACGATTAGCAATATGTAAATGTGCAGCACATACTTCAGGAACAGATTTAGTGACTAAAGGAAATGCTTTTGCAGACAAAACAGCAAAACAAGCAGCGGAAAATACAATTAACGTGGCAAATCTAAAAATAGATCAAGATTTAGATTTAGAAATCTTAAGAGAAATGCAGCAACAAAGTCATAAGCAAGAACAACAAATGTGGATTAAAAAAGGAGCTAAGTTGCGTGATAATATCTTTGTATGACAAGAAGATAAGCCAATCCTTCCAAAAAATCTTTTTAAATATGCTGCAATATTGAGCCATGGTGTGACACATGTCTCAACAGGAGGGATGGTAGCACTAGTAAATCAAACATATACTACTTATGGATTTAATAACTACTCAAAAAATTTTTGTAGAGCGTGTCTTATATGTGCTAAACATAACCCACAGGGAAATGTTAGGCCTAAAAGAGGACGATTTCCAAGACCGACATATCCGTTTCAAGAAATACACATGGACTTTATACAATTGAATAAAAGTGAAGGTAAAAAATATTGTTTAGTGATAATAGATGCTTTCTCAAACTGGGTAGAAATCTTTCCAACTAAGTCTCCAGATGCACTGACAGTAGCAAAGGCACTATGTAAAGACATTATTCCTAGATATGGGATACCAGAAATAATTCGATCAGATAATGGAAGTCACTTTGTAAATGAAGTAGTTACTAGAATAGGTGAATTATTCTCTATAAATCTAAAGAATCATTGTATTTTGCACCCAGCTTCCGCGGGAAGGGTGGAACGGGTAAACGGAACAATTAAGAATAGATTGAAAAAATGTATGGAAGAAACTAAACGACCATGGACACAATGTATAGATTTAGTAAAATTATACATTAATGTATTAGGCGGACAGGGCCTTACACCGTTCGAAATGATCTATGGACGGGTATATAAACTTCCACAGTTTAAAGAATTATGGGAAGAAGGAAATGAACATACCTTGGCAGACCATATGCAAAGACTGTTCAAAAATAATCAACAAATAAATGTTGACCAAGATCAAAACTCCCCTTTACAGGAAACCAAGTTAGTGGAGCCGGGAGACTGGGTCCTGATCAGAAGCATAAAAAAGAAATACTGGCATTCACCCAAGTGGGAAGGACCGTTCCAGGTGCTAATATCTACGCCATCGGCTTTTAAAATAGCTGAGAAAAACACCTGGCAGCACCTGTCGCACTGTAAAAAGGTGATCCAAAATGGCATGTAAAAGGGAAGCATATTGTCTACCCTACATTATATGTATGTTTGTAATAACGATGGCTGCCATATTGGCCACACTGGCACTATGGTATGGAGGGCCTTCAAAGGAGTCTGCTCCTTCGGTTGAAAGGTCATCAGAATCTTATGTGTATGTGGGTGGACCTATAGTGATTAGATCATCTAACATAACCAGACCAAAACGGGAAGTAACATCAGAAGAAAAGACACTGAACATTAAGCACCAGTGTTCAGATGAGCGGCATTATAAATTTGGCGTCCAAATTTGCATTCCAATTCGTTCCACGACCACAATTACAATACCTTTGAGTAGTCTTGTGGGTGGGAAAAATGTAAAGGATGGGATTGAATATGCAAATGACTATTGGTACATAACTAACGATAGCCAAAATGAGAAGTGGAATACTCTGGTTGCAGATCAGGAAAATAAATGGACACCCACACAAGACAAAACCGAATGGGCACGACACCAGGCTGAATTGATAACCTTAACAAAGGCTGGGACAATGCTGTTAGTGACAATAAATAATTCAGAAAAGAACCTGACTACTACAGGTCACGTGTCCAGCAGTCAACCGTGCTGGCTATTCTTGTTAAGAGCTTATGTGGAGGGCATAGACCCGAAATATAAATTAATAATTTGTGAAATGCTACCTAAACAGGAGGTTAGCCAGTCGGCTGAACCTGTCCTGAGTCCTATGTTGAAAGATAGTGGAATAAATGTTAAGGCAACAGTTACTTTTACTAAAGAACAAATTTTTAACATGGCAACTGGAGTCTCAGAATTTGGTAACAACTGGCTAACCATGGTAGAACAAGCGTCAAAACATGTAAACCAGGATTGTGTTGTGTGCATGGGGCCAAGACCATTACTCAGAATAGTACCAACACCGATGGAATTGACAGCAGAATGTGTTGAAGATATAATGACAAAGACGGTGCCATCTGAAGAATGTGTGATGTGGGATTCTGTGTATCCATTGGCTAAACCAGAGAAACAAAAACCTTTATTTGACACTAAAATGGGTAAAGGAAACTACACATGTGTGAGCCGTGAGAATTCAGAAACTAATCTTGTAGGCAGTATTAATGCTAATCTATGTGCTATAAATATGACTACAGACAAAGCACTACTTAAGATGCGTAGTGACATCTACTGGTATTGTGGAGGTAAAATACTGAGAGCAAATTTACCTGTTGAGTTCACTGGTACATGTGCGTTGATTAGTCTAATTATACCAATAGACGTAATGGCATTAACTAAAGAGCAGATGGATGGGTTAATGTACCAGACCACTGTGAGTGATAATGACGTAAGGAGGAAAAGGGAGTATAGAGGCCCATGGGGTGATAATGATCCTACGTACATAGACGCGATTGGAGTGCCTAGAGGGGTTCCTGATGAATATAAATTAGTGAATCAAATTGCTTCAGGGTTCGAGAATATTCCTGTGTTCTCAGCCGTATTTCCAGTCACAGCAAACAAAAACGTTGACAGAATCAACTACATCCACTACAATGTTCAGAAGCTTGGCAATTACACACAGGAGGGGTTTGAAGCTATACACGAGCAGCTTAGTGCCACCTCACTCATGGCTTTTCAGAACCGCATAGCTGTTGACATGCTACTGGCAGAAAAGGGAGGAGTCTGCTCCCTATTCTCGAGTAGTAGCTGTTGTGTGGTCATCCCCAACAACACAGCTGCGGATGGGAGCCTGACCAGAGCCATAGGAGGCCTGCGCGCTATGAACATGCGCTTAAAGGCACAATCAGGGGTGAGCACTTCCTACTGGGACAGCTGGCTAAGTGTGTTTGGACGCTATAAGACGTTGGTGTCATCTGCCCTAGTGTCAATTGCTGTGTTTTTAGCTATTCTAACCTTGTGTGGATGCTGTTGTATTCTCTGTCTCCGTTCACTAATTAACAGGTTAATAGCCACTGCCATCGCACCCTCTTTCGAGAATAGAGCGGTGGAGATGCTACTTGGAGGCAGTGATGAGGAGGAGGATCCCGAAGGAGCACTTCCAAAATTATTCCAACACACCTCCCAGGTGTAAGAACGAATGATCCAGTTATTGAAAATCCAACGTGAAGAGATTACAAGGTGATGGTGCAGTTCGATAAACAGGAGGGAGTGATGGATTCATTATGTATTTTTATCTCACTGAGTATTATTAAAGGTAACATGTTCACTGTTATGTACTATTTTCTATTGTTCACTCTCACATATTCTCACATGCATATTGTAATGCGAATTTAAGTACGTGTTGTAATCTGTGTATTCTGAGTTGCAGAATAGCATCGTGTTTTTCAGGAAGACACGAATAGCCAAAAGGTCACCATAATCAACTTACAAGGAAACATCTGTTGGGTGGCCACCATGGAAGTGGAAAGAAGTCACGATGACATTGAATATTTTGATGTGAAGTGATATCCTGTTTTCCCACTGCCTTTTTATTATGTTTCCCCCATCCCTTGAGATAAGGCAGTGGTCATGTAACTAGGGTAACCTAATCTTAATAAAAGAGGAGAGGGGCGGTAGAGACTTCAGAGGGTTCGGAGCACGAGTGCGAGTAGATGTAACTGAAGGCCTTCCTCTCCGTTCCCTCTCCTCATGAGAAAACTAAATTAATCTCTCTTGTCTTTCTTCTTTACACTAGCGGGGTTGCAGAACTTAACCTGAACCCATCATTCGGTCCTGGTTCAGTCCTGGTCCAGTCCTGGTTCAGTCCGGGTTCGGTCCTGGTTCAGTCCTGGTCCAGTCGTGGTCCGGTCCTGGTTCAGTCCTGGTCCAGTCCTGGTCCAGTCCTGGTTCAGTCCGGGTCCGGTCCTGGTTCAGTCCTGGTCCGGTCCTGGTCCAGTCCTGGTCCAGTCCTGGTCCGGTCCGGGTCTTACCTGGTCTGTCACGTGGAACCAGTGGGCCGGGCTGGACTCTGGACCGGACTCTGGCCCGGACTGTGGCCCGTGGTCGGTCAGGGTCAGGACCGTCAGGTTGTACGAGGTCCTGGAGCCGTAGACCAGGACCAGGGCCAGACCCACCAGGGTCAGCTGACACACCGAGGGGCCCTGGGCCAATCAGAGCACAGAGCACAGACTCATCAGCCAATCACAACCAAGCACCACAGATCAAAGAACCGGGACAGAACGGGTCAAACGCAGGTCCTGCATTTGACCGTCAGTGCCCCAGAGCTGCACCTGTCGCCCCCCTGTGGCTCCTGCTGTTACTGCAGTCGTTCTTGTGTTTAATAAAGAAATAATAATAATAATAAACATTCATTATTTTTTTCTTCTTTAAAAAAAAAATACAAATAATACAAATAATAATAATAATAGTAGTAAATAAAGTAAATAAGAGTACTGTAGTACTCGTAGTACTTGTAGTACTTGTAGTCCTGTAGTACTTGTAGTCCTGTAGTACTTGTAGTCCTGTAGTACTTGTAGTACTCGTAGTACTTGTAGTCCTGTAGTACTTGTAGTACTCGTAGTACTTGTAGTCCTGTAGTACTTGTAGTACTCGTAGTACTTGTAGTCCTGTAGTACTTGTAGTACTCGTAGTACTTGTAGTCCTGTAGTACTTGTAGTACTCGTAGTACTTGTAGTACTCGTAGTACTTGTAGTACTCGTAGTACTTGTAGTCCTGTAGTACTTGTAGTACTCGTAGTACTTGTAGTCCTGTAGTACTTGTAGTCCTGTAGTACTTGTAGTCCTGTAGTACTTGTAGTACTCGTAGTACTTGTAGTACTCGTAGTACTTGTAGTACTCGTAGTACTTGTAGTCCTGTAGTACTTGTAGTACTCGTAGTACTTGTAGTACTCGTAGTACTTGTAGTACTCGTACCTTGGAGTTGAGGCCGATGGCGAGGGACATTCGGGCGACTTTGTGGAGACAAAAGGCCAGAGCCGCGGCACAAAGAACAAACAGAGAGTCGTTGACCAGAACCCGGACCAGGACCAGGACTCGGACCAGTCTGAGGTCTGACCCGGACCTGGACCGGACCAGGAGACCACAGACCAGGTTCACCCCCACGAAGACCAGCGCCGAGGACACAAAGACCAGGTACAGGAGCGTCCTGAGGAGCAGAGACACAGATGACCAGGTGAAAGAACTGTCTGCACCAGATGAACTGTCCCTCATGTGTCTGGAGGAACTCTCTCTACAGAAGATGAACTGTCCCTCATGTGCCTGGAGGAACTCTCTCTGCACCAGATGAACTGTCCCTCATGTGTCTGGAGGAACTCTCTCTACACCAGATGAACTATCCCTCATGTGCCTGGAGGAACTCTCTCTGCACCAGATGAACTGTCCCTCATGTGTCTGGAGGAACTCTCTCTACACCAGATGAACTATCCCTCATGTGTCTGGAGGAACTCTCTCTGCACCAGATGAACTATCCCTCATGTGTCTGGAGGAACTCTCTCTGCACCAGATGAACTGTCCCTCATGTGTCTGGAGGAACTCTCTCTGCACCAGATGAACTGTCCCTCATGTGTCTGGAGGAACTCTCTCTGCACCAGATGAACTATCCCTCATGTGTCTGGAGGAACTCTCTCTGCACCAGATGAACTATCCCTCATGTGTCTGGAGGAACTCTCTCTGCACCAGATGAACTATCCCTCATGTGTCTGGAGGAACTCTCTCTGCACCAGATGAACTGTCCCTCATGTGTCTGGAGGAACTCTCTCTGCACCAGATGAACTATCCCTCATGTGCCTGGAGGAACTCTCTCTACAGCAGATGAACTGTCCCTCATGTGCCTGGAGGAACTCTCTGTAAACGTCAGTTCCACTGTGAGACAGTCTTATTGACCTCTGGTTCAAACACTTCTAAAGGCCTTGTGGTGGGACATGGTTGTGTGCGCCCTCTCGTGGTGAGTTGTGGGACTGTCACACGTGTGGACCCTCTCGTGGTGAGTTTTGGGACTGTCACACGTGTGGACCCTCTTGTGGTGAGTTGTAGGGCTGCACACGTGTGGACCCTCTCGTGGTGAGTTGTGGGGCTGCACATGTGTGGACCCTCTCGTGGTGAGTTGTGGGGCCTGGTACCTGTGCTGCAGCAGAGTCGGGCTGGACTTGGACCTGGCTTTGAGATAAACCTGAAACACAAACAGGATCCACAGCGTGAATCAGACACCGATGTCTGAGGTTCTGCCGATATTTCTGGTGAAACGCTATACTTTGTTTGTGTTTCCTTTGACGTGGTTCAGCAAACACCTGTCACGTCCTCACAAACAACTGTCACGTCCTCACAGTCTGTCACGTCCTCACAAACACCTGTCACGTCCTCACAAACACCTGTCACGTCCTCACAGTCTGTCACGTCCTCACAAACACCTGTCACGTCCTCACAGTCTTTCATGTCCACACAAACACCTGTCACGTCCTCACAGTCTGTCATGTCCACACAAACACCTGTCACGTCCTCACAAACGCCTGCCACGTCCTCACAAACGCCTGTCACGTCCTCACAAACGCCTGTCACGTCTTCATAGTCTGTCACGTCCTCACAAACACCTGTCACATCCTCACAAACACCTTTCACGTCCTCACAAACATCTGTCACGTCCTCACAAACACCTGTCACGTCCTCACAGTCTGTCACGTCCTCACAAACACCTGTCACGTCCTCACAAACACCTGTCACATCCTCACAGTCTGTCACGTCCTCACAAACACCTGTCACGTCCTCACAAACGCCTGTCACGTCCTCACAAACGCCTGTCACGTCTTCATAGTCTGTCACGTCCTCACAAACACCTGTCACATCCTCACAAACACCTTTCACGTCCTCACAAACATCTGTCACGTCCTCACAAACACCTGTCACGTCCTCACAGTCTGTCACGTCCTCACAAACACCTGTCACGTCCTCACAGTCTGTCACGTCCTCACAAACACCTGTCACGTCCTCACAAACACCTGTCACGTCCTCACAAACGCCTGTCACGTCCTCACAAACTCTTGTCACGTCTTCATAGTCTGTCACGTCCTCACAAACACCTGTCTCTTCCTCACAAACACCTGTCACGTCCTCACAAACGCCTGTCACGTCCTCACAGTCTGTCACGTCCTCACAAACACCTGTCACGTCCTCACAGTCTGTCACGTCCTCACAAACACCTGTCACGTCCTCACAAACACCTGTCACATCCTCACAGTCTGTCACGTCCTCACAAACACCTGTCACGTCCTCACAAACACCTGTCATGCCCTCACAAACACCTGTCACGTCCTCACAGTCTGTCACGTCCACACAAACACCTGTCACGTCCTCACAAACACCTGTCACGTCCTCACAAACACCTGTCACGTCCTCACAAACACCTGTCACGTCCTCACAAACACCTGTCACGTCCTCACAGTCTGTCATGTCCTCACAAACACCTGTCACGTCCTCACAAACACCTGTCACGACCTCTCAAACACCTGTCACATCCTCACAAAACCTGTCATGTCCTCACAAACACCTGTCACGTCCTCACAAACACTTGTCACGTCCTCATAAACACCTGTCACGTCCTCTCAAACACCTGTCATGTCCTCACAGTCTGTCACGTCCTCACAAACACCTGTCACGTCCTCACAGTCTGTCACGTCCTCACAAACACCTGTCACGTCCTCACAAACACCTGTCACGTCCTCACAAACACCTGTCACGTCCTCACAAACACCTGTCACGTCCTCACAAACACCTGTCACGTCCTCACAAACACCTGTCACATCCTCACAAACGCCTGTCATGTCCTCACAAACACCTGTCACGTCCTCACAAACACCTGTCACGTCCTCACAGTCTGTCACGTCCTCACAAACACCTGTCATGTCCTCACAAACACCTGTCACATCCTCACAAACGCCTGTCATGTCCTCACAAACACCTGTCACGTCCTCACAAAACCTGTCACGTCCTCACAAACACCTGTCACGTCCTCACAAACACCTGTCACGTCCTCACAAACACCTGTCATGTCCTCACAAACACCTGTCAGTCTGTCATGTCCTCACAAACACCTGTCATGTCCTCACAAACACCTGTCACGTCCTCACAAACACCTGTCACGTCCTCACAGTCTGTCACGTCCTCACAAACACCTGTCATGTCCTCACAAACACCTGTCACATCCTCACAAACGCCTGTCATGTCCTCACAAACACCTGTCACGTCCTCACAAAACCTGTCACGTCCTCACAAACACCTGTCACGTCCTCACAAACACCTGTCACGTCCTCACAAACACCTGTCATGTCCTCACAAACACCTGTCACATCCTCACAAACGCCTGTCATGTCCTCACAAACACCTGTCACGTCCTCACAAACGCCTGTCACGTCCTCACAAACACCTGTCACGTCCTCACAGTCTGTCACGTCCTCACAAACACCTGTCATGTCCTCACAAACACCTGTCATGTCCTCACAAACACCTGTCATGTCCTCACAAACACCTGTCACGTCCTCACAAACGCCCGTCACGTCCTCACAAACACCTGTCACATCCTCACAAACACCTTTCACGTCCTCACAAACATCTGTCACGTCCTCACAAACACCTGTCACGTCCTCACAGTCTGTCACGTCCTCACAAACACCTGTCACGTCCTCACAGTCTGTCACGTCCTCACAAACACCTGTCACGTCCTCACAAACACCTGTCACATCCTCACAGTCTGTCACGTCCTCACAAACACCTGTCACGTCCTCACAAACGCCTGTCACGTCCTCACAAACGCCTGTCACGTCTTCAGTCTGTCACGTCCTCACAAACACCTGTCACGTCCTCACAAACACCTGTCACGTCCTCACAAACACCTGTCACGTCCTCACAAACACCTGTCACGTCCTCACAGTCTGTCACGTCCTCACAAACACCTGTCACGTCCTCACAAACACCTGTCACGTCCTCACAAACACCTGTCACGTCCTCACAAACACCTGTCACATCCTCACAGTCTGTCACGTCCTCACAAACACCTGTCACGTCCTCACAAACACCAGACACGACCACACAAACACTTATCACGTCCTCACAGTCTTTCACATCCTCACATTCTGTCACGTCCTCACAAACACCTGTCACGTCCTCACAAACACCTGTCACGTCCTCACAAACACCTGTCACGTCCTCACAAACACCTGTCACGTCCTCACAAACACCTGTCACGTCCTCACAAACACCTGTCACGTCCTCACAAACACATGTCACGTCCTCACAAACACCTGTCACGTCCTCACAAACACCTGTCACGTCCTCACAAACACCTGTCACGTCCTCACAAACACCTGTCACGTCCTCACAAACACCTGTCACGTCCTCACAAACACCTGTCACTTCCTCACAAACACCTGTCACGTCCTCACAAACACCTGTCACTTCCTCACAAACACCTGTCACGTCTCACAAACACCTGTCACGTCCTCACAAACACCTGTCACGTCCTCACAAACACCTGTCACGTCCTCACAAACACCTGTCACGTCCTCACAAACACCTGTCACGTCCTCACAAACACCTGTCACGTCCTCACAAACACCTGTCACGACATCACAAACACCTGTCACGTCCTCACAAACACCTGTCACGTCCTCACAAACACCTGTCACGTCCTCACAAACACCTGTCACGTCCTCACAAACACCTGTCACGTCCTCACAAACACCTGTCACGTCCTCACAAACACCTGTCACGTCCTCACAAACACCTGTCACGTCCTCACAAACACCTGTCACGTCCTCACAAACACCTGTCACGTCCTCACAAACACCTGTCATGCCCTCACAAACACCTGTCACGTCCTCACAAACACCTGTCACGTCCTCACAAACACCTGTCACGTCCTCACAAACACCTCACACGACCTCACAAACACCTGTCATGTCCTCACAAACACCTGTCACGTCCTCACAAACACCTGTCACGTCCTCACAAACACCTGTCACGTCCTCACAAACACCTGTCATGTCCTCACAAACACCTGTCACGTCCTCACAAACACCTGTCACGTCCTCACAAACACCTGTCACGTCCTCACAAACACCTGTCACGTCGTCACAGGCTGTCACGTCCTCACAAACACCTGTCACGTCCTCACAAACACCTGTCACGTCCTCACAAACACCTGTCACGTCCTCACAAACGCCTGTCACGTCCTCACAAACACCTGTCACGTCCTCACAGTCTGTCACGTCCTCACAAACACCTGTCACGTCCTCACAAACACCTGTCACGTCCTCACAAACACCTGTCACGTCCTCACAAACACCTGTCACGACCTCACAGTCTGTCACGTCCTCACAAACTCCTGTCACGTCCTCACAAACTCCTGTCACGTCCTCACAAACACCTGTCACGTCCTCACAAACACCTGTCACGACCTCACAGTCTGTCACGTCCTCACAAACGCCTGTCACGTCCTCACAAACGCCTGTCACGTCCTCACAAACACCTGTCACGTCCTCACAAACGCCTGTCACGTCCTCACAAACACCTGTCACGTCCTCACAAACACCTGTCACGTCCTCACAAACGCCTGTCACGTCCTCACAAACACCTGTCACGTCCTCACAAACACCTGTCACGTCCTCACAAACACCTGTCACGTCCTCACAAACACCTGTCACGTCTTCACAAACACCTGTCACGTCCTCACAAACACCTGTCACGTCCTCACAAACACCTGTCACGTCTTCACAAACACCTGTCACGTCCTCACAAACACCTGTCACGTCCTCACAAACACCTGTCACGTCCTCACAAACACCTGTCACGTCCTCACAAACACCTGTCACGTCCTCACAAACACCTGTCACGTCCTCACAAACACCTGTCACGTCCTCACAAACACCTGTCACGTCCTCACAAACACCTGTCACGTCCTCACAAACACCTGTCACGTCCTCACAAACACCTGTCACGTCCTCACAAACGCCTGTCACGTCCTCACAAACACCTGTCACGTCCTCACAAACGCCTGTCACGTCCTCACAAACACCTGTCACGTCCTCACAGTCTGTCACGTCCTCACAAACACCTGTCACGTCCTCACAAACGCCTGTCACGTCCTCACAAACACCTGTCACGTCCTCACAAACACCTGTCACGACCTCACAGTCTGTCACGTCCTCACAAACGCCTGTCACGTCCTCACAAACACCTGTCATGTCCTCACAAACACCTGTCACGTCCTCACAAACACTTGTCACGTCCTCATAAACACCTGTCACGTCCTCTCAAACACCTGTCATGTCCTCACAGTCTGTCACGTCCTCACAAACACCTGTCACGTCCTCACAGTCTGTCACGTCCTCACAAACACCTGTCACGTCCTCACAAACGCCTGTCACGTCCTCACAAACACCTGTCACGTCCTCACAAACACCTGTCACGTCCTCACAAACACCTGTCACATCCTCACAAACACCTGTCACGTCCTCCACAAACACCTGTCACGCCCTCACAAACGCCTGTCACGTCCTCACAAACACCTGTCACGTCCTCACAAACACCTGTCACGCCCTCACAAACACCTGTCACGTCCTCACAAACACCTGTCACGTCCTCACAAACGCCTGTCACGTCCTCACAAACACCTGTCACGTCCTCACAAACACCTGTCACGTCGTCACAGGCTGTCACGTCCTCACAAACACCTGTCACGTCCTCACAAACGCCTGTCACGTCCTCACAAACACCTGTCACGTCCTCACAAACACCTGTCACGTCCTCACAAACACCTGTCACGTCCTCACAAACACCTGTCACAGCCTCACAAACACCTGTCACGCTCATCACAAACACCTGTCACGCCCTCCTTCTCACAAACGCCTGTCACGTCTCACAAACACCTGTCACGCTGTCACGTCCTCACAAACACCTGTCACGTCCTCACAAACACCTGTCACGTCCTCACAAACACCTGTCACGTCCTCACAAACGCCTGTCACGTCCTCACAAACACCTGTCACGTCCTCACAAACACCTGTCACGTCCTCACAAACACCTGTCACGTCCTCACAAACGCCTGTCACGTCCTCACAAACACCTGTCACGTCCTCACAAACACCTGTCACGTCGTCACAGGCTGTCACGTCCTCACAAACACCTGTCACATCCTCACAAACGCCTGTCACGTCCTCACAAACACCTGTCACGTCCTCACAAACACCTGTCACGTCCTCACAAACACCTGTCACGTCCTCACAAACACCTGTCACGTCCTCACAGTTCTAAACCAGGACTAAACCAGGACTAAACCAGGTCTAAACCAGGACTAAACCAGGTCTAAACCAGGTCTAAACCAGGACTAAACCAGGTCTAAACCAGGTCTAAACCAGGACTAAACCACGACTGAACCAGGTCTAAACCAGGACCGAACCAGGACTAAACCAGGACTAAACCAGGACCAAACCTGGTCTAAACCAGGACCGAACCAGGACCAAACCAGGTCTAAACCAGGACTAAACCAGGACTAAACCAGGTCTAAACCAGGACTAAACCAGGACCAAACCAGGACTAAACCAGGACTAAACCAGGTCTAAACCAGGACTAAACCAGGACCAAACCAGGACTAAACCAGGACTAAACCAGGTCTAAACCAGGACTAAACCAGGACCAAACCAGGACTAAACCAGGTCTAAACCAGGACCAAACCAGGACTAAACCAGGACTAAACCAGGTCTAAACCAGGACTAAACCAGGACCAAACCAGGACTAAACCAGGTCTAAACCAGGTCTAAACCAGGACTAAACCAGGACTAAACCAGGACTAAACCAGGACCAAACCAGGACCAAACCAGGACTAAACCAGGTCTAAACCAGGACTAAACCAGGACTAAACCAGGACCAAACCAGGACTAAACCAGGACCAAACCAGGACTAAACCAGGACTAAACCAGGTCTAAACCAGGACTAAACCAGGACTAAACCAGGACTAAACCAGGACCAAACCAGGACTAAACCAGGACTAAACCAGGACTAAACCAGGACTAAACCAGGACCAAACCAGGACTAAACCAGGTCTAAACCAGGTCTAAGGCCGGACAGGAGTGGGAGGGCATCTGGCTCTGACCTGAGCGCAGTAGAGCGTCATGAGGCTCAGGGTCATGAACTGCAGACAGACCGGGAGCCCGTACAGGACCCAGTACAGACCGGGACTCAGGCCGGGCCCGGGCCCCGACCCCCCGCCGCGGCCCCCGAAGTAGAAGGAGACCATGAGGGTCCGGAGCCCGGCCCAGAGCAGGACCAGGGCCAGGAACACGGTCTGGTAACTGAGCCGCTTGTGGCCGTACTTCAGCACGAGCCACAGCTGGGCGTAAACGAACACGAAGACCGCCCCGAACAGGACCAGCTGGACCAGGACCAGGACCTGGACCAGGGGCCGCGGCACCCAGGGCTCTGAGGGGCCCCCCGACCACGACAGGCCCCCGGACCACGAGGACCACGAGGGCCCCGCGGAGCTCAGGGCAACGTCCATGATCCTCCTGAAAGAGAGACACCATGAACCAGGACCAGGACTAAACCAGGACTAAACCTGGTCTGAACCAGGACTAAACCAGGACTAAACCAGGTCTGAACCAGGACTAAACCAGGACTAAACCAGGTCTGAACCAGGACTAAACCAGGACTAAACCAGGACTAAACCAGGTCTGAACCAGGACTAAACCAGGACTAAACCTGGTCTGAACCAGGACTAAACCAGGACTAAACCAGGACTTAACCAGGTCTGAACCAGGACTAAACCAGGACTGAACCAGGACTAAACCAGGACTAAACCAGGACTAAACCAGGTCTAAACCAGGTCTGAACCAGGACTAAACCAGGACTAAACCAGGTCTAAACCAGGTCTGAACCAGGACTAAACCAGGACTAAACCAGGTCTAAACCAGGACCAGGTCTGAACCAGGACTAAACCAGGACTAAACCAGGACCAGGTCTACACCAGGTCTACACCAGGTCTGAACCAGGTCTACACCAGGTCTAAACCAGGACTTACCTTCACTCGGTCCGTTTCTTCCGGTTCATGCTCAGGTTCAGTTTCATGTTAATATTTTCCGGTAAGATCCGTGTTTCTGCCGCACGCGCTCCGGTCCGCCCCCGACACGCGCGCACCGCCCTCCTCCGCGTGCACGACACACGGACGCACGAGCCCGAAAGAGACCGCGCCAAAGCGAGGAATGTTACGTAATCCCGGTGTGCGCGTGCTCCCGGTGTGCGCGTGCTCCCGGTGTGCGCGCGTGCTCCCGGTGTGCGCGCGTGCTCCCGGTGTGCGCGTGCTCCCGGTGTGCGCGAGGACAGGCCGGGGAGGATGAGCAGAAGGACACCGCCCTCTCCGCGCACCGGTACCCGCTGCCACGTGAGCAGAGGAGCGCCGCTGATTGGCCGAGAGGGAGGAGGATGCTGAGGATGCGCGAGAGAGGAAGCGAGGGGGGGAGGGGGGAGGAAGTGAAGGGAGGGGAAGGAAGGAAGGAAGGAAGGAAGGAAGGAAGGAAGGAAGGAAGGAAGGAGGGAGGGAGGGAGGGAGGAAGGAAGGGAGGGAGGAAGGAAGGAAGGAAGGGGGAAGGAAGGAAGGAAGGAAGGAAGGAAGGAAGGAAGGGAGGAAGGAAGGGAGGAAGGAAGGAAGGAAGGAAGGAAGGAAGGAAGGGAGGGAGGAAGGAAGGAAGGAAGGAAGGAAGGAAGGAAGGAAGGAGGGAGGGAGGGAGGAAGGAAGGATCTATTCTCAGGGCCTTAGTGTGACGTAAAAGACGTGTCCATAAACGTCCTGACGCGCATGTCCCGTGTCTCCACCAGAGGGCGCCATGAGCCACTTTTGAAAACAGACCTCAGACCCCTGTTTGAGACAGAGGTGTGGCCCCGGCCTCCCCCGGGCCCCTCAGGCCCCTCAGTGCCGGGCCCTCAGTGTGGGGCCCTGCCTCCCCCTGGGGCCTCGCCGGTGCCCCCCGGCCCCCTCAGTGCCTGTGGCCCTCAGTGCCGGGCCCTCAGACATATTTGCTCATGTCAAACTGCTCTGACCTCGCGCTTATCGTCTCGTCTTTATCACTTTTGAAAAACAGACCTTCAGAGCTTCATTTGACACGACAGAGGTGTGGCCCCCGCTCCTGCCCCCGGGGCCCCTGCGGCCCCGCCCCTTCCCCTTGTGGCCCCCGCTCCTCCCCCCGGGGCCCCTGCGGCCCCGCTCCTCCCCCTGTGGCCCTCGCTCCTCCCCCCGGGGCCCCTGTGGCCCTCGCTCCTCCCCCCAGGGCCCCTGTGGCCCTCACTCCTCCCCTCGCTCCTCCCCTCGCTCCTCCCCCCGGGGCCCCTGTGGCCCTCACTCCTCCCCTCGCTCCTCTCCCTGTGGCCCTCGCTCCTCCCCCCTGTGGCCCCCGCTCCTCCCCCTGTGGCCCTCGCTCCTCCCCCCGCGCCTCCCCTCGCTCCTCCCCCGGGGCCCCTGTGGCCCTCACTCCTCCCCCTGTGGCCCTCGCTCCTCCCCCCCCTCCTCCCCTCGCTCCTCCCCTCGCTCCTCCCCCCGGGGCCCCTGTGGCCCTCGCTCCTCCCCCTGTGGTCCTCGCTCCTCCCCCTGTGGCCCTCGCTCCTCCCCTCGCTCCTCCCCCCGGGGCCCCTGTGGCCCTCGCTCCTCCCCCCGGGGCCCCTGTGGCCCTCACTCCTCCCCCTGTGGCCCTCGCTCCTCCCCCCGCTCCTCCCCTCGCTCCTCCCCTCGCTCCTCCCCCCGGGGCCCCTGTGGCCCCCGCTCCTCCCGCTCCGGGCTCCAGTCCGCGGCTCTCCTCTCGCGCTCTGGCCGCTGTCCGCTCGCCTCTCGCGGCTTGTCTTTCACGGAGGAGCCGCTCTTGTCCCGGAGCTCGTGATGGAGCCGTGTCCGCTGATGCTGCTGCTCTGCGGGGCCCTGCTCTCAGGGGCCCCGGCCCTGGAGCTCCAGGACCTGTTCCCGTTCGGAGAGGACGCCGGGGATGCGACGCTCTCTCCCGGGTCAGACTCCTCCGCGGAGCTCGCTCTGGACCCGGAGCTCCGGTTCTTCAGCGGGTCCTTCAGCTCGATCCACGTGAGTCCAAAGAGTTCACTCTGACTTTTTGACTTTTTAACTTTTTAACTTTTTGACTTTTTGACTTTTGAGCAAAAAGAAGAGCGGCATCTGAGCATGCGCTGTAGAGACTAAAGGTGTGTCACGTTTAATTAAACCTTAAACTTCTGTTATATTTGTGGACATTTTCTTCTGGTTCTGGTTCGGTCCAGTTTAAATTTATTTATTTTTTCTTATTTTTTGTATTTGACAGAAAACTCACAATGAAACAATGAAACAGCGCCACCAAACGGCGTGAGAGGAAAACTGAAAATAAATAGATAAATAAAATAAATAATAATGACAGAGATGTTGTCGTCACTCGTGGGGCATTAAAAAGTGTGACAGAAGGAGCAGGCGAGGACCAGAGGTTCCTCTGGCTGTAATATTCCACAGTGTGGCATTAAACACATCTGTCTCCAGGAGAACCGGCTTTAACTTTCTGTTTCCATGGAAACATGGTGACACTTCACACGCTGAAAGTTACACAGTGAGTCTTTAAGTCGTGAGTTCAGGACGAAAATCAAACTGAAGGTTCTGCTCCGTCCAGCAGGGTCTAAAGGGTTAATGTGTGGACCTGGTTTAGACCTGGTTTAGACCTGGATTAGTCCTGGTTTAGACCTGGTTTAGACCTGGATTAGACCTGGATTAGACCTGGTTTAGACCTGGATTAGACCTGGTTTATACCTGGATTAGACCTGGATTAGACCTGGTTTAGACCTGGATTAGACCTGGTTTAGACCTGGATTAGACCTGGATTAGTCCTGGTTTAGACCTGGTTTAGACCTGGATTAGACCTGGATTAGACCTGGTTTAGACCTGGATTAGACCTGGATTAGACCTGGTTTAGACCTGGATTAGACCTGGTTTAGACCTGGATTAGACCTGGATTAGTCCTGGTTTAGACCTGGTTTAGACCTGGATTAGACCTGGATTAGACCTGGTTTAGACCTGGATTAGACCTGGATTAGACCTGGATTAGACCTGGTTTAGACCTGGTTTAGACCTGGATTAGACCTGGATTAGACCTGGTTTAGACCTGGATTAGACCTGGATTAGACCTGGTTTAGACCTGGTTTAGTCCTGGATTAGACCTGGTTTAGACCTGGATTAGACCTGGTTTAGACCTGGTTTAGACCAGGTTTAGTCCTGGTTTAGTCCTGGTTTAGTCCTGGTTTAGTCCTGGTTTAGACCTGGTTTAGACCTGGTTCAGTTCTTTATGGTCTTGATCTTATTAAAACGGTATCGAACTAAGTCCCTGAAGAATGTGAGTCATGTGACCAACTCTAGCACCTAATAAACCCGGTCTGAACCCGGTCTAACCCGGGTCTGAACCTGGTCTAACCCAGGTCTGAACCTGGTCTAACCCGGGTCTAGCCCGGGTCTAAACCAGGTCTGAACCTGGTCTATCCCCGGTCCACCCCAGGCCCTGCAGAGTCCAGACTCTGGACTTGTTTCCGGTCTTGGATGAGTATAATTAGAGTAAACAGTGTCTGTCTTGAGGGCCCCGGGGCCTCGGTGTGGGGCCCCTGCAGAGGACCAGACTCTGATCCTGGTTCAGATCCTTTATTGTCTTCTTACACACTAATGTGTGTGGGACGAGGCCACACAGACCTGGTCCAGTTCCGGTCCTGGTGCAGTTCCTGTGGAGTCTCAGCAGGAGAAACATCTGGTCCAGATCAGGACCTCAGAGCCACTCCTCAGATCCTCCTGAGCAACCAGACCGTCTGTGGTCCTGCTCTAGTCCTGGTCTGGTCCTGGTCTAGTCCTGGTCTAGTCCTGCTCTAGTCCTGGTCTGGTCCTGCTCTAGTCCTGGTCTGGTCCTGGTCTAGTCCTGCTCTAGTCCTGCTCTAGTCCTGGTCAGGTCCTGGTCTAGTCCTGCTCTAGTCCTGCTCTAGTCCTGGTCTAGTCCTGGTCTAGTCCTGGTCTAGTCCTGGTCTAGTCCTGCTCTAGTCCTGGTCTGGTCCTGGTCTAGTCCTGGTCTAGTCCTGCTCTAGTCCTGGTCTGGTCCTGGTCTAGTCCTGCTCTAGTCCTGCTCTAGTCCTGGTCAGGTCCTGGTCTAGTCCTGCTCTAGTCCTGCTCTAGTCCTGGTCTAGTCCTGGTCTAGTCCTGGTCTAGTCCTGCTCTAGTCCTGGTCTAGTCCTGGTCTAGTCCTGGTCTAGTCCTGGTCTAGTCCTGCTCTAGTCCTGGTCTAGTCCTGGTCTAGTCCTGCTCTAGTCCTGGTCTAGTCCTGGTCTAGTCCTGGTCTAGTCCTGGTCTAGTCCTGGTCTAGTCCTGGTCTAGTCCTGCTCTAGTCCTGGTCTAGTCCTGCTCTAGTCCTGGTCTAGTCCTGGTCTAGTCTAGTCCTGGTCTAGTCCTGGTCTAGTCCTGGTCTAGTCCTGGTCTAGTCCTGGTCTAGTCCTGGTCTAGTCCTGGTCTAGTCCTGGTCTAGTCCTGGTCTAGTCCTGGTCTAGTCCTGGTCTAGTCCTGGTCTCCACTTTGACACTTTAAAGTTTATGATGTCACTTCCTGTTGAACACGACACAGTACAGTGTGTAGTGTGTGTACTGTGTGTGTGTGTGTGTGTGTGTGTGTACTGTGTGTGTACTGTGTATGTGTGTGTACTGTGTGTGTACTGTGTATGTGTGTGTACTGTGTATGTGTGTGTACTGTGTGTGTACTGTGTGTATGTGTGTGTACTGTGTGTATGTGTGTGTACTGTGTGTGTGTGTGTACTGTGTGTGTATGTGTGTGTACTGTGTGTGTGTGTGTGTATGTGTGTGTACTGTGTGTGTATGTGTGTGTACTGTGTATGTGTGTGTACTGTGTGTGTACTGTGTGTATGTGTGTGTACTGTGTGTATGTGTGTGTACTGTGTGTATGTGTGTGTACTGTGTGTATGTGTGTGTACTGTGTGTGTGTGTGTACTGTGTGTGTATGTGTGTGTACTGTGTGTGTGTGTGTGTATGTGTGTGTACTGTGTGTGTATGTGTGTGTACTGTGTGTGTGTGTGTACTGTGTGTGTACTGTGTGTGTACTGTGTGTACCACATACACGGTACATAAATGTGACAGAGTATTTCTACCACTGTTACCGTAGCGACCAGAGTGTAAACACGGCCCACACAGTATTTAGAGCCGACATAAATGATCCTGTTCTGAGCCGTTAGCCTTTAGCTCAGAGGACAGAGCCGTTAGCCTTTAGCTCAGAGGACAGAGTCGTTAGCCTTTAGCTCAGAGGACAGAGTCGTTAGCCTTTAGCCCAGAGGACAGAGCCGTTAGCCTTTAGCCCAGAGGACAGAGCCGTTAGCCTTTAGCCCAGAGGACAGAGCCGTTAGCCTTTAGCTCAGAGGACAGAGTCGTTAGCCTTTAGCCCAGAGGACAGAGCCGTTAGCCTTTAGCTCAGAGGACAGAGCCGTTAGCCTTTAGCCCAGAGGACAGAGCCGTTAGCCTTTAGCTCAGAGGACAGAGCCGTTAGCCTTTAGCTCAGAGGACAGAGTCGTTAGCCTTTAGCCCAGAGGACAGAGCCGTTAGCCTTTAGCCCAGAGGACAGAGTCGTTAGCCTTTAGCTCAGAGGACAGAGCCGTTAGCCTTTAGCTCAGAGGACAGAGCCGTTAGCCTTTAGCTCAGAGTCGTTAGCCTACACACTGAACACTGACTTTAACGAGGTTTTGACCTAAATGCGTTCGATGGTTGGTACCAGCGACTCTTCTAGATTCTTCAGAACTTGCGTGTTTTGCGGGCTAATGCTAACAGCTAATGCTAACGGCTACAGGGGAAATACATGAGTCCTTCAAATCGCACCGGACTAGCCGCGTTGCTAAGCGGTCAATAGCACGAGGACCGAACGCCGCGTCCGCTTCTTTCCACTGTCAAAGGGACGTGTTTCAATGGTGCGTCGCCCTTTGATGACATCACAGAGGGATTCGGCTCCACTTCCTGTCACAAACTGCAGCTCGACTGACGTAAAACATGGATGTATTAAATGAACTGGATAAGCCCCGCCCCCTCTGTCTGTGTCCCAGGTTGATTAGTGGTCGTGTGAGGTACTGCAGCCTTTTTCTAAAATGTCACATTATAATCACAGACAGGACTGAATTATTATCAGTATTTAAATAAAATAGAAGGAAATGTTCTTTTCTACCGTTTATAAAATCACACAAATTACCGTTTTTATATGAAGTGGGGGATTGTGGTCATGTGGCGCCCTAAAGCAAAGATGGCCGCCTCCGTATCAGGAAGTAAAGCAAAGATGGCAGCCTCCGTATCAGGAAGTAAAACAAAGATGGCCGCCTCCGTATCAGGAAGTAAAACAAAGATGGCAGCCTTCGTATCAGGAAGTAAAACAAAGATGGCCGCCTCCGTATCAGGAAGTAAAACAAAGATGGCCGCCTCCGGTAGGAAGTAAAACAAAGATGGCCGCCTTTGTATCAGGAAGTAAAGCAAAGATGGCCGCCTCCGTATCAGGAAGTAAAACAAAGATGGCCGCCTCCGTATCAGGAAGTAAAGCAAAGATGGCCGCCTCCGTATCAGGAAGTAAAACAAAGATGGCCGCCTCCGTATCAGGAAGTAAAGCAAAGATGGCCGCCTCCGTATCAGGAAGTAAAAGCATAAGATTCAGTACTGCCTGCAATTATAATGTGCAAAACAAAAGATGCGCCTCCAAGAGGAAGTGCAAAGATGGCCGCCTCCGTATCAGGAAGTAAAACAAAGATGGCCGCCTCCGTATCAGGAAGTAAATGCGGAAGTAAGAAACTTTTTTGGGGTCATGAACCAATGAGCTCACTCCATAGGGATAAACAGGACGGCCATCTTGGATTCATCTTCCAGGTTTTATTAGAGTTCTATGACGTAAAACTGTGACGGACGTCTGCACTAAAGGACCGGGACTTAGGTCAGATGCCCTCCCTCAGTCCGTCCTCACACTGAGAGGGCGGCCTTTAGGTCAGATGCCCTCCCTCAGTCCGTCCTCACACTGAGAGGGCGGCCCTTAGGTCAGATGCCCTCCCTGAGTCCGTCCTCACACTGAGAGGGCGGCCTTTAGGTCAGATGCCCTCCCTCAGTGGGCGATCACTTCCTCCAAAGTTAAACATTTAGAATCTCAAGTGTCTCAGCGTCACCAGCGTTTATTTATCACTTTAACTGGAACCAAACCAGAGCAGGACGTGCAGACCCCGAGACCTTTAGACCCGGGTTAGACCTGGTTTAGTCCTGGTCTAGTCCTGGTCTGGTCCTGGTCTGGTCCTGGTCTGGTCCTGGTCTCTGTTGAAGGACACATTCCTGGTCTTTATCTCAGACGGTCCTGGTCTGGTCCTGGTCCTGGTCTGGTCCTGGTCTGGTCCTGGTCTGGTCCTGGTCCTGGTCTGGTCCTGGTCCTGGTTTAGTCCTGGTCTGGTCCTGGTCTCTGTTGAAGGACACATTCCTGGTCTTTATCTCAGACGGTCCTGGTCCTGGTCCTGGTCTGGTCCTGGTCTGGTCCTGGTCCTGGTCCTGGTCTGGTCCTGGTCTAGTCCTGGTCCTGGTCCTGGTCTGGTCCTGGTCCTGGTCTGGTCTGGTCCTGGTCTGGTCCTGGTCCTGGTCTGGTCCTGGTCTGGTCCTGGTCTAGTCCTGGTCTGGTCCTGGTCTCTGTTGAAGGACACATTCCTGGTCTTTATCTCAGACGGTCCTGGTCCTGGTCTGGTCCTGGTCTGGTCCTGGTCTGGTCCTGGTCCTGGTCCTGGTTTAGTCCTGGTCTGGTCCTGGTCTCTGTTGAAGGACACATTCCTGGTCTTTATCTCAGACGGTCCTGGTGTGTCCTGGTCTGGTCCTGGTCCTGGTCTAGTCCTGGTCTGGTCCTGGTCTGGTCCTGGTCTCTGTTGAAGGACACATTCCTGGTCTTTATCTCAGACGGTCCTGGTGTAAACACAGATTCACTCTAAACACAACAGAAGAGTCTGAGCTCCAGTTTGAAAAAACGGTCCATTTTCCGTCTCTTTTCTTCTGCTTCTTGACGTCGGCTCAGATTTCTTTGTTCCAATCGTCTGGCTCGGACCTGCGTGTGACCTCTGACCTCTGACCTCTGACCTCTGACCTCGCTCACTTCCACAGGAGGACGACCTGACGACGCAGACGTTTATCTGAAAAACTGACTTTTAGTCGAGTTGTGCCCAGGGCCATGTTTTTCTCTCAGGGTCAGACTGAGGCACAAACAACATGACCCTGAAACGAAAGCTCTGTGCCTGTGACCCCTTAAACCACATTGTGTTAATGAACACACAACACACAATACACCACACACACACTGTACACACACTGTACACACACACACACACACACACACACACACACACACACAGACACACACACGATACACACACGATACACACACACACACACACACAGTCACACACACACACAGTCACACACACACACAGTCACACACACACACACACACACACACACATACACACACACTGCACACACACACACACACACACACACACACACAGTCACACACACACACACACACGCACACACACTGCACACACACACACACAGTCACACACACACACAGTCACACACACACACACACACACACACATACACACACACTGCACACATACACACACACACACACACACAGTCACACACACACACACACACACACTGCACACACACACACACACACACACAGTCACACACACACACACACATACACACACACTGCACACACACACACACACACACACGCACACACACTGCACACACACACACACACACACAGTCACACACACACACACACACACACACACACACACACACACACACACACACACACGATACACACGATACACACACACACCTCATGACATCATCAGGTGTGATCAGAAGCTGCTCTTGGTTTTAGGGTCAGGGCAGGGCAGCTATTGTTTTTAGCCTGATTTAAAGGCTTCACTGCTCTGTGCGTCAGCAGCAGTGGGTCAGGTACTTTCAGAGTCGACCTCGTTCGCTCGTTTACTCCTTGCTCGTTTGTGTCTCAGGTCTCGTCTAACGGCCTGGTGGCGGTGCAGCAGCTCCCCCCTCAGGCGCAGTACCTGGGTCAGACTCCGCCCCCTTTCGGGATCATGGCGGCGCTCATGGGAGATCTGGACCGGGGCCTGGTCCACTTCAGACTGGACCGGACTCCTGAGGTCCTGGACCGGGCCCAGGCTCTGGTCCTCAAGGCCTTTCCTCAGAGAGCGGCCCATCAGGACCAGCAGCAGCAGCAGCAGCAGCCAGGGGGCGCTGTGGTGGTCACCTGGGACAAGATGGCCGCCGCGGGGAGCGATGGGACAGAGGTGAGACCCACACACTGAGCTAACACTGAGCTAACACTGAGCTAACACTGAGCTAACACTGAGCTAACATGGAGCTAACACTGAGCTAACACTGAGCTAACATGGAGCTAACACTGAGCTAACACTGAGCTAACACTGAGCTAACATGGAGCTAACATGGAGCTAACATGGAGCTAACATGGAGCTAACATGGAGCTAACACTGAGCTAACACTGAGCTAACATGGGGCTAACACTGAGCTAATAAGGAGCTAACATGGAGCTAAGACTGAGCTAACATGGAGCTAACACTGGCCTAACACTGAGTTAACACGGAGCTAAGACTGAGCTGACATTGAGCTAACACCTAGCTAACATTGAGCTAACACCTAGCTAACATTGAGCTAACACTGAGCTAACACTGAGCTAACATGGAGCTAACACTGAGCTAACACTGAGCTAACATGGAGCTAACACTGAGCTAACACTGAGCTAACACTGAGCTAACATGGAGCTAACATGGAGCTAACATGGAGCTAACATGGAGCTAACATGGAGCTAACACTGAGCTAACACTGAGCTAACATGGGGCTAACACTGAGCTAATAAGGAGCTAACATGGAGCTAAGACTGAGCTAACATGGAGCTAACACTGGCCTAACACTGAGTTAACACGGAGCTAAGACTGAGCTGACATTGAGCTAACACCTAGCTAACATTGAGCTAACACCTAGCTAACATTGAGCTAACACCAGGCTAACACCAAGCTAACACTGAGTTAGTTTGCTCGTCTCAGATTGATCCGTGTGCTGGTCTCTGATTGGTTCGTGTTGTGCTTGTCTCTGATTGGTCTGTGTTGTGCTTGTCTCTGATTGGTCTGTGTTGTGCTCCTCTCTGATTGGTCCGTGTGCTCGTCTCTGATTGGTCCGCGCTCAGAGGAACTCGTTCCAGCTGGTCCTGCTCCTGCTGAAGTCGTCGTCGCTGGCGCTGCTGCTTTACCCCGGCGCGGGCCTGCAGTTCCTGTCGTCTCCCGCGGGGGGCGTGTCTCGGGCCCTGGAGGCGGGCTTTAGCGAGGGCACGGTCTCTCATTGGTGGTGGGGGAAGACTCAGGGGAAGCAGGAGTGGCTGAGCGGCGAGGAGGAGGAGTCTGTGCGGCGGCTCTCACGGTGAGACACAGAGAGAACAAGCAAACACCACAAAACATAACGGAGCAAAGAGCGGCCTCAAGGTCCACAAATGACACCCAACAAAAGACAAAACATCACAAACGGCACGTCTGGTACTGTCTGTTACCTCTGTCTCCTTTAAGTCAAATGGAGTTCATTTTAAACTCTTTTTGTTCACTTTTCTCTCTCAACATCGACTTCATGTGGAAACTACACCCGTGTCCTGCTCCTGATGTTTGATTCTTCCATTGAATCCACTTCATCCATAGATTTCTCTGACATTGTTTTCTTCAAATGCATTTTTGTCCCTCGAGACATAAAGATCAGCCTAAAGTAGATCCACACAAACTGTACAATCTGGACTCAACACATTTAGACCAAACAACGATTTAAGATCTGATTCTGAAATGAATTTATGGAAGTTTTACGTCAAAAAAATTCGACAATTTTCAGTCAGATCTAGTTTAAACTAAACAATAAATCCAAATCCTCTCTGTACATTTTTATAACTAATATCTGACAAAATGAACAAGAAATTTAAACCTGGTTCTGTCCATGTTTCTGTTTTATGTCCTAAATGTGTGGATTCTTGGCTGTTTTTTCACATAAAACGTCTTATTTCTACATGAAAACATGACGTGATGAAATGCTGTGCTACATTTTTCTTACATTTCTGTGAATAAACCACAGCAGACGTTTGACCCTGATATCTTCAAATTATAGATTTTTTCCTGTTTCACCTGCAGCGTCTCACTTTAAGTGAAATAGAACTGCAGCTGTCACAGTATCCCAGCATGCACCACACTCGGGGAATTTACTTTGAAACAACGTCGGACGCAATTAACAAACTTTATGGGAGTTTCATGGTGGATTATTGTTGCACCTGGACGTTCAAATGATCAGAGAAGAAGAAACACAAAGCGTTTACAGGATTTACAAAACTCTAAAGTGGATTTATGACCCTGAAGGACCTTAAAGGGGCTGTACCCGGTAGAGTCCAGCCTCACGTTAAAGGGGCTGTACCCGGTAGAGTCCAGCCTCACGTTAAAGGGGCTGTACCCGGTAGAGTCCAGCCTCACGTTAAAGGGGCTGTACCCGGTAGAGTCCAGCCTCACGTTAAAGGGCTGTACCGGTAGAGTCCAGCCTCACGTTAAAGGGGCTGTACCGGTAGAGTCCAGCCTCACGTTAAAGGGCTGTACCGGTAGAGTCCAGCCTCACGTTAAAGGGGCTGTACCGGTAGAGTCCAGCCTCACGTTAAAGGGCTGTACCGGTAGAGTCCAGCCTCACGTTAAAGGGCTGTACCGGTGAGTCCAGCCTCACGTTAAAGGGGCTGTACCGGTAGAGTCCAGCCTCACGTTAAAGGGCTGTACCGGTAGAGTCCAGCCTCACGTTAAAGGGGCTGTACCCGGTAGAGTCCAGCCTCACGTTAAAGGGGCTGTACCCGGTAGAGTCCAGCCTCACGTTAAAGGGGCTGTACCCGGTAGAGTCCAGCCTCACGTTAAAGGGGCTGTACCCGGTAGAGTCCAGCCTCACGTTAAAGGGGCTGTACCCGGTAGAGTCCAGCCTCACGTTAAAGGGGCTGTACCCGGTAGAGTCCAGCCTCACGTTAAAGGGGCTGTACCCGGTAGAGTCGAACCTCACGTTAAAGGGGCTGTACCCGGTAGAGTCCAGCCTCACGTTAAAGGGGCTGTACCCGGTAGAGTCCAGCCTCACGTTAAAGGGGCTGTACACGGCAGAGTCCAGCCTCACGTTAAAGGGGCTGTACCCGGTAGAGTCCAGCCTCACGTTAAAGGGGCTGTACACGGCAGAGTCCCGCCTCACGTTAAAGGGGCTGTACCCGGTAGAGTCCAGCCTCACGTTAAAGGGGCTGTACCCGGTAGAGTCCAGCCTCACGTTAAAGGGGCTGTACCCGGTAGAGTCCAGCCTCACGTTAAAGGGGCTGTACCCGGTAGAGTCCAGCCTCACGTTAAAGGGGCTGTACCTGGTTTTATTATTGTAAAAGCTTCAGGTGAAAATGAGACACAGCACTTTCTCTGCATCTGTTTGTAGAGCGTTTTATTCTACGAGAAGCAGGAAGTGCGCTGTTAGCATGCTAATGTTTGTTAGCTTTAGCGCTCTGGTGCTTTAAACTCATGGAGTGAATGTTTATGATGGACGGCATTGAAATGAGAGACAGATGTGACGATGGAAAGAGTTTAACTGGAACCATCAGGTACAGGGCCTTTAATGGAGCTGTTTGTGCTGCGGCGTCGATTTGGGTTTAAGATTTAACCATCGTCTCATAACGATTCAAAATATTTATTGAGATTGTGAATGTAAGGTTTTATTGATTCTATTCATTTATTAGTGAGAGTCGTTTGACAAAGGCCTTTAAAACAGTTAAACACAAACAGTTTAATAAAATCAAACCAGAGTCACACCAGGGATCGTCAGGTGTTTATTACGTCATGAGTGTCATGTTTTTGTTCTCAATCTCCAGCGTCGGTCGGGGCCTCATTAAACACAAACATCTGCAGACACACATCGTTTTAGAGGAAAGTAAAACACGTCCACGTTTTACAGAGTTTGGGCCCAAAGTCTGTAAAGTCTGTAAAGTCTGTAAAGTCTTTAAAGTCTGTAAAGTCTGTAAAGTCTTTAAAGTCTGTAAAGTCTGTAAAAGTCTTTAAAGTCTGTAAAGTCTGTAAAAGTCTTTAAAGTCTGTAAAGTCTGTAAAAGTCTTTAAAGCTCGTGACACGAAACAGTCACTAATGGCTCAGAATTTAAGCCGTTGGTTGTTTACGGCTTCATTAAAGACAAAAGAAGGACCTCAGGCTCATGCCCCGCCCCCTGTACATGCCCCGCCCCCTGTGGTCAGTGCCGCACATGCCCCGCCCCCTGTGGTCAGTGCCGTACATGCCCCGCCCCCTGTGGTCAGTGCTGTATATGCCCCGCCCCCTGTACATGCCCCGCCCCCTGTGGTCAGTGCCGTACATGCCCCGCCCCTGTACATGCCCCGCCCCCTGTGGTCAGTGCTGGACATGCTCCGCCCCCTGTGGTCAGTGCCGTACATGCCCCGCCCCCTTTGGTCAGTGCTGTACATGCCCCGCCCCCGTACATGCCCCGCCCCCTGTACATGCCCCGCCCCCTGTACATGCCCCGCCCCCTGTGGTCAGTGCTGTACATGCCCCGCCCCCTGTGGTCAGTGCTGTACATGCCCCGCCCCCTGTACATGCCCCGCCCCCTGTGGTCAGTGCTGGACATGCTCCGCCCCCTGTGGTCAGTGCTGTACATGCCCCGCCCCCTGTGGTCAGTGCTGTACATGCCCCGCCCCCTGTACATGCCCCGCCCCCTGTGGTCAGTGCTGGACATGCTCCGCCCCCTGTGGTCAGTGCCGTACATGCCCCGCCCCCTTTGGTCAGTGCTGTACATGCCCCGCCCCCGTACATGCCCCGCCCCCTGTGGTCAGTGCTCAGACTCGTGTGTTCCGCTCTGTCACGCTTCAGTCGTGTTTTCCGTGTCGTGTCGTGCATGAGCTCCAGTTTCGACACGTCTTGGGGCCCGTGGCAGGTTCCAGTTAAAGTTCCAAATCCGTGGTGTTTTTTATTAACCCGTCTTTAACCCTTTCTCGTCCGCAGCGGCTCTAACTGTGGAGTGGGCGGAGTCTGGGTCTACGAGATCGGAGCCTCGGAGTTCTACCGGATCGAGCCCGGGACCGTCGCGGCGCTTCCCGACGACGTCGCCACGCCCCCGCCCCCCGTCGCCATGTTACCGCGGCGACCGGACGTCTCCACGGCAACGGACCAGCCGACGCCAACGACCCCCACAGCGGCCCCCGAGTCCACGACCGAGGAGTCCGAGTACGTCTACGAGGACGAGTTCGGCGTCGGGAAAACTACCACGAGGACTAGTACTACTGCAAGTACTACTGCAAGTACTACTGCAAGTACTACTGCAAGTACTACTGCAAGTACTACTGCAAGTACTGCTACTGCGACTTTTACTACGAAGTACTCGACTAAACCGGAAAGAACGACTGAAGGAAGAAGCTCCAGAACCAGGTCTACACAAGAACCTGGACGAGACTACAGCACAGAAAGACCAGAGACCGGACCAGAGACCGGACCAGAGACCGGACCAGAGACCGGACCAGAGACTGGACTAGAGACCGGACCAGAGACTGGACTAGAGACCGGACCAGAGTCCAGACCAGAGTCCAGACCAGAGTCCAGACCAGGGACCAGGGTGGAGTCCAAACCAGAGTCCAGACCAGGGACCAGGGTGGAGTCCAGACCAGGGACCAGGGTGGAGTCCAGACCAGGGACCAGGGTGGAGTCCAGACCAGGGACCAGGGTGGAGTCCAAACCAGAGTCCAGACCAGGGACCAGGGTGGAGTCCAGACCAGGGACCAGGGTGGAGTCCAGACCGGGGTCCAGACCAGAGTCCAGACCCGGGCCTGGACCGGACCCTCGGTACTCGGCGCCGGAGCTGCCTCACGTGGAGGTGGATGAAGACGACGATCTGAACGTTAACGGTAAAGATCAGCTCCGTGTGCTGCGTCTGACTGTGATGAAGAGCTTGATCCACCACGTCCTGATCCATTTGACCAAACAAACTCAGAGGTGATTTCAAATGTAAATGTCCCTCTGACTCTGACGTCCTCGATGCTCAGATGCTCTTCATCACAGCTCGTTATATAAATCTTATTCCATATAAACAGAGCAGACAAACCTGGTCCTGATCTTAATACATTTTCTAACATTTTACCTTAAAGTATCTAAACAAATCTGAACAATCAAAATCATTTCTTATATTCGTATATCTTTCCATTTCCTTGAATGCGTCACTACACACCTGAGGTTTAACACTTCAAAAGTGATAAATAAATATAAAAACAGTATTTCCTTGTATAGAATAAATACAAAGATTGGAACTTTACAGAATATAAAAAGAACACCACCGTAAACAAATATTTTATACTTTATTTCGTACTGCGCATGCTTCAATGGCACTTCAGGACGAATCGTATTTCCGGGACGAATAGTGTGGTGACAGTGATTACTATGGGTTACTATGGCAACGCTCCCTCTAGTCCTTATTACAACCTAAAGACCTGTTCTTTTGTTATAGTCATTGTTTGTTTGTTCATTTATTTGTTCATTTGTTTGTTTGCTTATTTATTTGTTCATTTGTTCATTTATTTGTTTGTTTATTTGTTCATTTGTTTGTTTATTTGTTCATTTGTTTATTTGTTCATTTATTTGTTCATTTGTTTATTTGTTCATTTGTTTGTTTATTTGTTTATTTGTTTGTTTGTTTGTTTGTTTATTTGTTCATTTGTTTGTTTGTTCATTTGTTTGTTCATTTGTTCATTTGTTTGTTCATTTATTTGTTTGTTCATTTGTTTATTTGTTCATTTGTTTGTTTATTTGTTCATTTGTTTGTTTATTTGTTCATTTGTTTATTTGTTCATTTATTTGTTCATTTGTTTATTTGTTCATTTGTTTGTTTATTTGTTCATTTGTTTATTTGTTTGTTTGTTTGTTTGTTTATTTGTTCATTTGTTTGTTTGTTCATTTGTTTGTTCATTTGTTCATTTGTTTGTTCATTTATTTGTTTGTTCATTTGTTTATTTGTTCATTTGTTTGTTTATTTGTTCATTTGTTTATTTGTTTGTTTGTTCATTTGTTAGTTTGTTCATTTGTTCATTTGTTTGTTTGTTCATTTGTTTGTTTGTTTGTTTATTTGTTCATTTGTTTGTTTGTTCATTTGTTTGTTCATTTGTTCATTTGTTTGTTTATTTGTTTGTTCATTTATTTGTTTGTTCATTTGTTTGTTTGTTCATTTGTTTGTTTGTTTGTTTGTTTGTTCATTTATTTGTTTGTTTGTTTGTTCGTTTGTTCATTTGTTTGTTTGTTTGTTTGTTTGTTCATTTATTTGTTTGTTTGTTTGTTCGTTCATTTGTTTATTTATTTGTTTGTTTCATTTGTTCATTTGTTTGTTCATTTATTTGTTCATTTGTTTGTTCATTTGTTTGTTTGTTCATTTGTTTATTTATTTGTTTGTTTCATTTGTTCATTTGTTTGTTTATTTGTTCATTTGTTTATTTGTTCATTTATTTGTTCATTTGTTTATTCGTTCATTTGTTTGTTTATTTGTTCATTTGTTTATTTGTTTGTTTGTTTGTTTGTTTATTTGTTCGTTCATTTGTTTGTTTGTTTGTGGCAGTGTTCTCGTACGACCCGGAGTCCTGCGCTCAGAACCGTCACGGCTGCTCACCGTTCGCCGACTGCAGAGACCACGCCTCCGGGTTCTGCTGCTACTGCCGACCCGGTTACTACGGCAACGGGAAGGACTGCGTCGCCGAGGGTAACGCAGCGCCACCTGCTGTCATTATGTAGAGCAGACGCCTTCATTCTAACGGCTGCGACGGTTCCATTAGCGCGAATGCATGTTCAATGGGAGAGTTAGCGTTAGCCTCAGAGTCAGCGTTAGCCTCAGAGTCAGCGTTAGCCTCAGCGTCAGCTCCTGAGTTAGCGTTAGCCTAAGAGTTAGCGTTAGTCTCAGAGTTAGCGGTAGCCTAAGAGTTAGCGTTAGCCTCAGAGTCAGCGTTATCCTCAGACTCAGTGTTAGCCTCAGACTTAGCATTAGCCTCAAAATTAACGTTAGTCTCAGAGTTAGCGTTAGCTTCAGAGTTCACGTTAGCCTAAGAGTCAGCGTTAGCTTCAGAGTTCGCGTTAGCCTCAGAGTTAGCATTAACCTCAGAGTTGGCATTAACATCAGAGTTAGCATTAGCTTCAGCGTTAGCGTAAGCTTCAGCATTAGCCTCAGAGTTTGCGTTAGCCTCAGAATTAGCCTTAGCCTCAGAGTCAGCGTTAGCCTCAGAGTCAACGTTAGCCTCAACGTCAGCTCCTGAGTTAGCGTTAGCCTAAGAGTTAGCGTTAGCCTCAGAGTCAGCGTTATCCTCAGAGTCAGCGTTATCCTCAGACTCAGTGTTAGCCTCAGACTTAGCATTAGCCTCAAAATTAACGTTAGTCTCAGAGTTAGCGTTAGCTTCAGAGTTCGCGTTAGCCTAAGAGTCAGCGTTAGCTTCAGAGTTCGCGTTAGCCTCAGAGTTAGCATTAACCTCAGAGTTAGCATTAACCTCAGAGTTAGCATTAACATCAGAGTTAGCATTAGCTTCAGCGTTAGCGTAAGCTTCAGCATCAGCCTCAGAGTTTGCGTTAGCCTCAGAATTAGCCTTAGCCTCAGAGTTAGCATTAGCCTCAGCGTTAGCCTTAGCCTCAGAGTTAGCGTTAGCTTCAGAGTTAGCGTTAGCCTCCAAACATCACAGACCTGACGTTAGACTTAAAGAATAGGACTCTACATTTAGCTCTGCATTTAAGGAGAGTCAAGACTGACAGAGACCACGGTTTAGACCTGGTGTAGACCTGGTTTAGTCCTGGTTTAGTCCTGGTTTAGTCCTGGTTTAGTCCTGGACTTTCCATTTGAGTTGATAGAACCAAACATGGCATTAGACCCATTTAAATTAAGTTTTCTTTAACTACTTAACCAGGTCTCACCCCGTCTCACTCTGGTCTCACCCCACTCACCCGGTCTCACTCTGGTCTCACCCCACTCACCCGGTCTCACCCTGGTCTCACCCGTCTCACCCCGGCCTCACCCCGTCTCACCCCGTCTCACCCCGTCTCACCCCGGCTCACCCGTCTCACCCCGGTCTCACCCTGGTCTCACCCGGTCTCACCCCGTCTCACCCCGTCTCACCCCGTCTCACCCCGGTCTCACCCGGTCTCACTCTGGTCTCACCCCACTCACCCGTCTCACCCCGGCCTCACCTGGTCTCACCCTGGTCTCACCCGTCTCACCCTGGTCTCACCCCCTCTCACCCCGTCTCACCCCGGTCTCACCCCGTCTCACCCGTCTCACCCATCTCACCCCGTCTCACCGTCTCACCCTGGTCTCACCCGTCTCTGTGTCTCACCCGTCTCTGTGTCTCACCCGTCTCACCCGTCTCACCCCCTCTCACCCCGTCTCACCCCGGTCTCAGCCCGGTCTCACCCGTCTCACCCCGTCTCACCCCGGCTCACCCGTCTCACCCGTCTCTGTGTCTCACCCGTCTCACCCGTCTCTGTGTCTCACCCTCTCACCCCATCTCACCCGTCTCACCCGTCTCTGTGTCTCACCCGTCTCACCCCCTCTCACCCTGTCTCACCCCGTCTCACCCGTCTCACCCGTCTCACCCTCTCTCACCCCCTCTCACCCCGTCTCACCCGTCTCACCCGTCTCTGTGTCTCACCCCCTCTCACCCGTCTCACCCGCCTCACCCGTCTCACCCTCTCTCACCCCCTCTCACCCCGTCTCACCCGTCTCACCCGTCTCTGTGTCTCACCCCCTCTCACCCGTCTCACCCCGTCTCACCCGTCTCACCCGTCTCTGTGTCTCACCCCGTCTCACCCATCTCACCCCGTCTCACCCCCTCTCACCCGTCTCATCCCGTCTCATCCCGTCTCACCCTGGTCTCACCCCGTCTCACCCGTCTCCGTGTATCACCCGTCTCACCCCGTCTCACCCGTCTCCGTGTATCACCCGTCTCACCCCGTCTCACCCCCTCTCACCCGTCTCATCCCGTCTCATCCCGTCTCACCCTGGTCTCACCCCGTCTCACCCGTCTCACCCGTCTCCGTGTCTCACCCGTCTCACCCCGTCTCACCCCGTCTCACCCGTCTCACCCCCTCTCACCCGTCTCACCCGTCTGTGTCTCAGGGAAGCCTCAGAGGATGACTGGGCAGGTCTCTGGGCGCCTGTTCCTCGGTTCTTCTCGGGTTCCTCTGGAGTTCTCTCAGTTGGATCTTCACTCGTACGTCGTGGCCAATGACGGCAGAGCATACGTGGCCATCAGCGCTGTGGCCCCGCCCCTCGGCCCCGCCCTGCTGCCGCTGTCGTCTCTGGGCGGAGTCATCGGCTGGGCGTTTGCGCTGGAGCAGCCGGGACATCGCAACGGCTTCAGCATCGTAGGTGAGAGCGCACTCGTTTTTCTTTAGTTTCTCTGATTGGTCGTTCTCTCTGCAGGGGGCGTGTTCTCGAGGCTCTCTTGTCTCTGATTGGTCGTTCTCTCTGCAGGGGGCGTGTCCTCGAGGCTCTTCTCTCTCTGATTGGTCGTTCTCTCTGCAGGGGGCGTGTTCTCGAGGCTCTCTTGTCTCTGATTGGTCGTTCTCTCTGCAGGGGGCGTGTCCTCAAGACTCTCTTGTCTCTGATTGGTGGTTCTCTCTGCAGGGGGCGTGTTCTCGAGGCTCTTCTCTCTCTGATTGGTGGTTCTCTCTGCAGGGGGCGTGTTCTCGAGGCTCCCTTGTCTCTGATTGGTGGTTCTCTCTGCAGGGGGCGTGTCCTCGAGGCTCTTCTCTCTCTGATTGGTCGTTCTCTCTGCAGGGGGCGTGTTCTCGAGGCTCTCTTGTCTCTGATTGGTCGTTCTCTCTGCAGGGGGCGTGTCCTCAAGACTCTCTTGTCTCTGATTGGTGGTTCTCTCTGCAGGGGGCGTGTTCTCGAGGCTCTTCTCTCTCTGATTGGTGGTTCTCTCTGCAGGGGGCGTGTTCTCGAGGCTCTCTTGTCTCTGATTGGTGGTTCTCTCTGCAGGGGGCGTGTCCTCGAGGCTCTCTTGTCTCTGATTGGTCGTTCTCTCTGCAGGGGGCGTGTCCTCGAGGCTCTCTTGTCTCTGATTGGTCGTTCTCTCTGCAGGGGGCGTGTCCTCGATGCTCTCTTGTCTCTGATTGGTGGTTCTCTCTGCAGGGGACGTGTTCTCGAGGCTGTCTTGTCTCTGATTGGTCGTTCTCTCTGCAGGGGGCGTGTTCTCGAGGCGGGCTGAGGTGCTCTTCTCGACAGGTGAGCGCCTGTCGATTCGGCAGGAGTTCCAGGGCATCGATGAGCACGAGCACCTGCAGGTTCAGACGGAGCTGGAGGGAACGCTGCCCCCTGTGGCTCTGGAGGCCACGGTGCAAGTGCAGCCGTACAGCGAGGTGTACCACTACCACAGCAACCGTGAGTGTTACCATAGCAACCACACCAAGCACTGCGACCGCGAGTGTTACCATAGCAACCACACCAAGCACTGCGACCGCGAGTGTTACCATAGCAACCACACCAAGCACAGCGACCGTGAGTGTTACCATAGCAACCACACCAGCACAGCGACCGCGAGTGTTACCATAGCAACCACACCAAGCACAGCGACCGTGAGTGTTACCATAGCAACCACACCAGCACAGCGACCGCGAGTGTTACCATAGCAACCACACCAAGCACAGCCACCGTGAGTGTTACCATAGCAACCACACCAGCACAGCGACCGTGAGTGTTACCATAGCAACCACACCAGCACAGCAACTGCAAGTGTTACCCTAGCAACCATAGCAATCATATGTCATAAACCAGGACTAAGCCAGGTCTAAACCAGGTCGGAATCTGGTCTTATCTAGGACTAAACCAGGTCTACACCATAGATCGTATAACAGTGGACTGTGGGAATGTGACGTCACCCATAGCGTTTGGCTCCAGCCAAATGAAGCCAATTGCCGCTAGCAGTGGAGCCAGCAGTTATAGCGGCTAAAGTGGAGCTAGCAGTTATAGCGGCTAAAGTGGAGCTAGCAGTTATAGCGGCTAAAGTGGAGCTAGCAGTTATACCCCTGGTCTAAAGTGGAGCTAGCAGTTATAGCGGCTAAAGTGGAGCTAGCAGTTATAGCGGCTAAAGTGGAGCTAGCAGTTATACCCCTGGTCTAAAGTGGAGCTAGCAGTTATAGCGGCTAAAGTGGAGCCAGACTCCATATTTAAATCCGAGTGCGTATCGTGGCCACACGGACCAATCAGGAGGAGGTTGTTAACGGTCTCCGCCCCTCGGTGGGAGGAGACGGCGGCAACGAGCGGCGCTAGCTGTCAATCAAATCTGTTGCTCACACGAGCGAAAACGGCCCCTGGAAAAGGAAGCACCTGATTGGTCAGTTATTATTGTAATAAGTCGATTTAAGAACATGACTTTAATCAAAGCCAGGATCCTGTGTCAGACATTTTAGCTCCAGATGTGAGTTTGACAGAAGAGGGCGGAGCCAGGACAGACCCCAGTGTCACAGGAAGAGGGCGGAGCCAGGACAGACCCCAGTGTCACAGGAAGAGGGCGGAGCCAGGACAGACCCCAGTGTCACAGGAAGAGGGCGGAGCCAGGACAGACCCCAGTGTCACAGGAAGAGGGCGGAGCCAGGACAGACCCCAGTGTCACGGGAAGAGGGCGGAGCCAGGACAGACCCCAGTGTCACGGGAAGAGGGCGGAGCCAGGACAGATCCCAGTGTCACAGGAAGAGGGCGGAGCCAGGACAGACCCCAGTGTCACAGGAAGAGGGCGGAGCCAGGACAGACTCAGGGCCACTTCCTGTTTGGAACATGGCAGCAGCTCCAACAGTCCACTGTTTTACGGTCTATGGTCTTAACTCAGACTAAACCAGGACTAAACCAGGTCTAAACCAGGACTAAACCAGGACTAAACCAGGACTAAACCAGGACTAAACCAGGACTAAACCAGGTCTAACCCTCCTCTCTTCTCAGTGATCACGTCGTCCTCAAACCGTGAGTACTCGGTGGTTTCTCCGTCGGGTGAAGTCCAGACTCTGAGTTATCAGTGGAGACAGACCATCACGTACCAGAGCTGTGCCCACGAGCCCAGTCCAGGACCGAGGACCGGACCGGGGTCTGGACCGGGGTCTGGACCGGGGTCTGGACCGGGGTCTGGACCGGAGACCCAGCAGCTCACCGTGGACCAGATCTTCGTCATGTACGACCAGGAGAACCGTCTGATCCGCTACGCCATGAGCAACCGTGTGGGCCCAGTGCACAGTGAGTACGAAGGTGGGCCGGGTCTGATGGGCCGGGTCTGCTGGGCCGGGTCTGATGGGCCGGGTGTGATGGGCCGGGTGTGATGGGCCGGGTGTGATGGGCCGGGTGTGATGGGCCGGGTGTGATGGGCCGGGTGTGATGGGCCGGGTGTGATGGGCCGGGTGTGATGGGCTGGGTCTGATGGGCCGGGTCTGATGGGCCGGGCGGAGTGAGGTGGGCCGGGTCTGATGGGCCGGGTGTGATGGGCCAGGTGTGATGGGCCGGGTGTGATGGGCCGGGTGTGATGGGCCGGGTGTGATGGGCCGGGTGTGATGGGCCGGGTGGAGTGAGGTGGGTCGGGTTGTAGAACAGAATGTGTTGGTCCTGGTCCTGGTCTGGTCCTGGTCCTGGTCCTGGTCCTGGTCCTGGTCTGGTCCTGGTCCTGGTCCTGGTCCTGGCCCTGGTCCTGGTCCTGGTCTGGTCCTGGTCTGGTCCTGGTCTAGTCCTGGCCCTGGTCCTGGTCCTGGTCTGGTCCTGGTCTGGTCCTGGTCTAGTCCTGGTCCTGGCCCTGGTCCTGGTCCTGGTCCTGGTCTAGTCCTGGTCCTGGTCCTGGTCCTGGTCCTGGTCCTGGTCCTGGTCCTGGTCTGGTCCTGGTCCTGGTCTGCTCCTGGTCCTGGTCTGGACCTGGTCCTGGTCCTGGTCCTGGTCCTGGTCTGGTCCTGGTCCTGGCCCTGGTCCTGGTCCTGGTCCTGGTCCTGGTCCTGGTCCTGGTCCTGGTCCTGGTCCTGGTCTGGTCCTGGTCCTGGTCTTGGGTCTGCTCCTGGTCCTGGTCTGGTCCTGGTCTGGTCCTGGTCCTGGTCCTGGTCTGGTCTGGTCCTGGCCCTGGCCCTGGCCCTGGTCCTGGTCCTGGTCCTGGTCCTGGTCCAGTGGAATGTGGACTTCACACAAACACAAACGTAGCTGTGTTTCTGCAGCTGGACTCGAGGTCAAAGGTCACACTCTGAACTCTGACCCTGAAGTGACACAGAAGAACCACCGACCCACAGACCACCGACCCACAGACCCACAGACCACCGACCCACAGACCCACAGACCCACCGACCCACAGACCACTGACCCACAGACCACCGACCCACAGACCCACAGACCACCGACCCACAGACCCACAGACCACAGACCCACAGACCCACAGACCACCGACCCACAGACCCACAGACCACCGACCCACAGACCACCGACCCACAGACCACCGACCCACAGACCACCGACCCACAGACCCACAGACCACCGACCCACCGACCCACAGACCCACAGGACCACCGACCCACCGACCCACCGACCCACAGACCACAGACCACAGACCCACAGGACCACAGACCAACCGACCCACAGACCACTGACCCACAGGACCACAGACCCACCGACCCACAGACCACCGACCCACAGACCACCGACCCACAGACCCACAGACCACCGACCCACAGACCCACAGACCCACAGACCACCGACCCACAGACCCACAGGACCACCGACCCACAGACCCACAGACCCACAGACCCACAGACCCACAGACCCACAGACCCACAGACCACCGACCCACAGACCCACAGGACCACCGACCCACAGACCCACAGACCCACAGGACCACCGACCCACAGACCCACCGACCCACAGACCACAGACCACCGACCCACAGACCACCGACCCACAGACCACAGACCCACAGACCACAGACCCACCGACCCACAGACCCACAGACCACAGACCCACAGACCACAGACCACAGACCACAGACCCACAGACCCATAGACCACAGACCCACAGACCACAGACCACAGACCCACAGACCCACAGACCACAGACCACAGAAGGTTCAGGCTCTGGACCAGGTTCTGACTCGGTCTCAGTAGAACTGTGCTGTGACAAGAAGAAGAAGAACGTTGTTGTTGTTGTTGTTGTTGTTGTTGTTGTTGTTGTTGTTGTTGTTGTTTGTTTGTTTAGGCTCCGCCCCTCAGGAGAACCCCTGCTTCACTGGACGACACGGCTGTGACATAAACGCCGTGTGTCGCCCCCTGGAGGCTCAGAGCTTCAGCTGCATCTGCTCCTCAGGCTTCAGCGGAGACGGCTTCAACTGTCGAGGTACAGTACTAGTACTGTAGTACTACAGTACTACAGTACTACTACTACACTACTGTAGTACTGTAGTACTGTAGTACTACAGTACTACAGTACTAGTACTGTAGTACTGTAGTACTGTAGTACTGTAGTACTGTAGTACTGTTGTCTCCTCATGTCCTTGTGTCCTCACTCGTCTCCTCACTCGTGTCCTCGTCTCCTCACTTGTCTCCTCGTCTCCTCACTTGTCTCCTCACTCGTCTCCTCGTGTCCTTGTCTCCTCAGACGTGGACGAGTGCTTGTCTCCCTTGGGTCCTTGTGTCCTCACTCGTCTCCTCACTTGTCTCCTTGTCTCCTCACTCGTGTCCTCGTGTCCTTGTCTCCTCACTTGTGTCCTTGTCTCCTCACTCGTCTCCTCACTCGTGTCCTTGTGTCCTCAGACGTGGACGAGTGCTTGTCTCCGGGTCGTTGTGTCCTCACTCGTCTCCTCACTTGTCTCCTTGTCTCCTCACTCGTGTCCTCGTGTCCTTGTCTCCTCACTTGTCTCCTCGTCTCCTCACTCGTCTCCTCGTCTCCTCACTCGTCTCCTCACTTGTCTCCTTGTCTCCTCACTCGTGTCCTCGTGTCCTTGTCTCCTCACTCGTCTCCTCGTGTCCTTGTGTCCTCAGACGTGGACGAGTGCTTGTCTCCGGGTCGTTGTGGTCCAAACTCGATCTGTTCAAACACTTTGGGCTCGTATCGCTGTCTCTGTCCCTCGGGATCCAGACTGAGCCCCGAGGGACACTGCACAGGTACCAGACCAGGACCAGACCAGGACTAGACCTGGACCAGACCAGGACCAGACCAGGACTAGACCTGGACCAGACCAGGACAAGACCAGGACTAGACCTGGACTAGACCAGGACAGACCAGGACTAGACCAGGACTAGACCAGGACTAGACCTGGACTAGACCAGGACTAGACCAGGACAGACCAGGACTAGACCTGGACTAGACCTGGACTAGACCTGGACTAGACATGGACAGACCAGGACAGACCAGGACTAGACCAGGACTAGACCAGGACAGACCAGGACTAGACCAGGACAGACCAGGACAGACCAGGACAGACCAGGACTAGACCAGGACAGACCAGGACAGACCAGGACCAGACCAGGACTAGACCAGGACAGACCAGGACAGACCAGGACCAGACCAGGACTAGACCAGGACTAGACCTGGACCAGACCAGGACTAGACCAGGACAGACCAGGACAGACCAGGACAGACCAGGACCAGACCAGGACTAGACCAGGACTAGACCTGGACCAGACCAGGACTAGACCAGGACAGACCAGGACAGACCAGGACCAGACCTGGACTAGACCAGGACTAGACCTGGACTAGACCAGGACTAGACCAGGACTAGACCAGGACAGACCAGGACTAGACCAGGACCAGGACCAGGTCTAACCCAGGTCTAAGCCGGTCCGGTCTGTTCCAGAGGACCTTCTTCCTGTGGATCACTGTCAGAGCGGGAGTCATGACTGTGATGTTTCTGAGCGCGCTCAGTGCACATACTCAGGAGGCTCCTCCTACTCCTGCTCCTGTCGCCACGGTTACAGGGGCGACGGGCGGAGCTGCACAGGTGAGGCACAGGGGGAGGGGCACAAGGGGAGGGGCACAGGGGGAGGGGCACAGAGAGGCGGGGCATAGGGGGAGGAGCACAGGGGGAGGGGCACAGGGGGAGGAGCACAGGGGGCACAGGGGAGGAGCACAGGGGGCACAGGAGGAGCACAGGGGGAGGGGCACAGGGGGAGGGGCACAGGGGGAGGGGCACAGGGGGAGGAGCACAGGGGGGGGGCACAGGGGGAGGAGCACAGGGGGAGGGGCACAAGGGGAAGGGCACAGGGGGAGGGGCACAAGGGGAGGGGCACAGGGGGAGGGGGGGCAGGGGGAGGGGCACAGGGGGAGGGGCACAGGGGGAGGGGCACAGGGGGAGGAGCACAGGGGGGAGGGGCACAGGGGGAGGGGCACAGGGGGAGGGGCATGGGGGGGAGGGGCATAAACAGCATGACATAAAAGGGTTAAACCGGAGGATGATTTGTCCATGATGTGCTCCGGTGTTTCTCTGTAAACGTTAGCGTAGCGCTCCTCGCTCAGACTCCAGGGTCATGTGACCTTTTCTTCCTGTTTCAGACACAGACGAGTGTGAGGCGTCGCCCTGTCACCGCGAGGCGTCCTGTTCAAACACCCAGGGCTCCTTCAGCTGTGAGTGCAAACCCGGCTTCACTGGAGACGGACTCCGCTGTGACCCACACGGTGAGGCCCCGCCCCTCACACAGGCCCCGCCCCTCACACAGGCCCCAGCCCTCACACAGGCCCCGCCCCCTCACACAGGCCCCGCCCCTCACACAGGCCCCGCCCCTCACACAGGCCCCGCCCCTCACACAGGCCCCAGCCCTCACACAGGCCCCGCCCCCTCACACAGGCCCCGCCCCCTCACACTGGCCCCCCCCTCACACAGGCCCCTCCCCTCACACAGGCCCCGCCCCTCACACAGGCCCCACCCCCTCACACAGGCCCCACCCCTCACACAGGCCCCTCCCCTCACACAGGCCCCAGCCCTCACACAGGCCCCGCCCCCTCACACAGGCCCCGCCCCCTCACACAGGCCCCACCCCTCACACAGGCCTCACCCTCTCACACAGGCCCCACCCCCTCACACACAGGCCCCGCCCCTCACACATGTACCATGTTCTGAGGTCTCTCTGTGGGACACGTCTCTCTGTGGGACACGTCTCTCTGTGGGACACGTCCCTCTGTGGGACACGTCTCTCTGTGGGACACGTCTCTCTGTGGGACACGTCTCTCTGTGGGACACGTCCCTCTGTGGGACACGTCTCTCTGTGGGACACGTCTCTCTGTGGGACACGTCTCTCTGTGGGACACGTCTCTCTGTGGGACACGTCTCTCTGTGGGACACGTCTCTCTGTGGGACACGTCCTGCTCATTACAGACTCCTCTCCTTCTTTTCTTCTTCTCTCTCGTCTCGTCACTTTAAACACAGTCATTACTTTTGGATTTATGTCTCCACAAACATCTGTTTGAGCAGCATCTGCCCCGGACTAGACCTGGTCTAGACCTGGTTTAGACCTGGTTTAGACCTGGTCTAGTCCTGGTTTAGTCCTGGTTTAGACCTGGTCTAGACCTGGTCTAGTCCTGGTCTAGTCCTGGTCTAGTCCTGGTTTAGTCCTGGTTTAGACCTGGTTTAGACCTGGTTTAGTCCTGGTTTAGTCCTGGTTTAGACCTGGTTTAGACCTGGTTTAGTCCTGGTCTCCTCCAGAGGATGTGTGTCCAGAGACCAAGAACTGGTCTAACCCCAGTCTCCCTCGCTCTCTCCCCCCGCTCTACCCTCTCTCTCCCCCGCTCTCCCCCCTCTCTCCCTCGCTCTCCCCCGCTCTCCCTCGCTCTCTCCTCTCTCTCCCTCTCTCCCCCTCTCCCCCCTCTCTCCCCCCCCCCCTCTCTCTCCCCGCTCTCCCCCTCTCCTCCTCTCTCCTCTCTCCCCTCTCTCTCCTCTCTCTCCTCTCCCCCTCTCTCCCTCTCTCCCCCTCTCCCCCTCTCCCCCCTCTCTCCCCTCTCTCCCTCTCTCCCTCTCTCCCTCTCTCTCTCTCTCTCTCTCTCCCCCTCTCCCCTCTCTCTCTCTCCCCTCTCTCCCTCTCTCTCCTTCTCTCTCTCTCTCCCTCTCTCCCTCTCTCCCTCTCTCCCCTCTCTCCTCTCTCTCTCCTCTCTTTCCTCTCTCTCTCTCTCTCTCCCTCTCTCCTCTCTCTCCCCCTCTCTCTCCCTCTCTCTCCTCTCTCTCCTCTCTCCCTAACTCTCTCCCCCTCTCTTCCCTCCCTCCCTCTCCCCTCTCTCTCTCCCTCTCTCCCTCTCTCTCTCCCTCTCTCTCCCCCCTCTCTCCTCTCTCTCTCTCCCCCTCTCTCTCCCTCTCTCTCCCCCCCCCCCTCTCCCTCTCTCCCCTCTCTCCTCAGAGCGCGGACCCTCTCGCTGTGAGCTGGAGCGTGCCCGGGCCCAGGCCCAGTCGTCCGGGGGGTTCTGGTCCTTCTTCAGGCCTCGCTCCGGAGCCTTCGTGCCTCGATGTGACTCAGACGGTCGTTTTGAGTCGACTCAGTGTGACGGGGCGCAGTGCTGGTGTGTGGACACAGAGGGCGCCGAGGTGCAGGGGTCAAGGGTCAGCGGCACCGACAGCCCCCCCCACTGTGAGTACTGACCATGGATGTATTAAAAGAACTGGATAAGCCCCGCCCCCTCTGCCTGTGTCCCAGGTTGATTAGTGGTCGTGTGAGGTACTGCAGCCTTTTTCTAAAATGTCACATTATAATCACAGACATTACTGAATTATTATCAGTATTTAAATAAAATAGAAGGAAATGTTCTTTTCTACCGTTTATAAAATCACACAAATTACCGTTTTTATATGAAGTGGGGGATTGTGGTCACGTGGTGCCCTAAAGCAAAGATGGCCGCCTCCGTATCAGGAAGTAAAACAAGGATGACCGCCTCCGTATCAGGAAGTAAAACAAAGATGGCCGCCTCCGTATCAGGAAGTAAAACAAAGATGGCCGCCTCCGTATCAGGAAGTAAAACAAAGATGGCCGCCTCCGTATCAGGAAGTAAAACAAAGATGGCGCCTCAGATCAGGAAGTAAAACAAAGATGGCGCCGCCCAGATTGTCAGGAAGTAAAACAAAGATGGCCGCTCAGATTCAGGAAGTAAAACAAAGATGGCCGCTCAGTATCAGGAAGTAAAACAAAGATGGCCGCCTCCGTATGAGGAAGTAAAACAAAGATGGCCGCCTCCGTATCAGGAAGTAAAACAAAGATGGCCGCCTCCATATCAGGAAGTAAAACAAAGATGGCCCCCTCCGTATCAGGAAGTAAAGCAAAGATGGCCGCCTCTGTATCAGGAAGTAAATGCGGAAGTAAGAAACTTTTTTGGGGTCATGTGACAATGAGCTCAGGCCACAGGGATAAACAGGGCGGCCATTTTGGATTCATCTTCCAGGTTTTATTATAGTTCGATGGTACTGACGGCCAAACAGGCTGTGATGCTGTCAGTATCAGGTGATAGTTCTGCACTTTTATGACTCATTTTACAAACGTTTCACATTTTTCTGATAATTAAACCTCATTATTATGTTTAAAGACATGTTTTAACTCACATCAGTTTGATTTACACAACATGGACTTAATGTCGTTATCAGGAAACTCCAAACAGACGTCACTTACCCTTAACTTCTACTGCAAATACTACAAACAGTGCTAATAACACCGCTAATGCTAAGGCTAACTGTAGAGCTCATTTCTATGTCTTGGACACAGAGCTAGCACAGCAGCAAAACAAACACCAACCACCACCAGCAGAGGGCGCTCAACACCTGCGACTAACACAAACTCACAAAGAACATGATCCCTGAAGACTGACTGCACACCTGCTACTGCTAATGCTAATGGTCCTGCTAATGCAACTGCTAATGCTTGATTACGCCAATAAACCGCAAACAATGCTACAGTTAATACTAGTGCTAATGCTACTGATAAAAGCAACACTTGTAAATGCTTATAATATTGCTAGTGCTAAAACTATTGCTAATACTACTGCTAATATTATTGCTAATACTACTAAAGCTAATACTAATGCAACGCTACAGTTAATACTGCTGCTTTTACTAATTCTACTGCTAATACTAAAGCTATTACAAAAGCTAATATTAAAGCTAATGCTAATGTTAAAGTACTGCTAATGCTAAAACTATAGCTCATGCTACTGCTAATAGCCTACTACTGCAAATGCTACTTCTAATGCTAAAACTATTGATAATACTACTGCTAATGCTAATAATAAAGCTAATTATGAAACAAACTAAAGCAACACTATTGTTAATATACTGCTTATGCTAATTCTACTGCTACTGCTACTGCTAAAGCTAATAATACCACTGTTAGCAGTAGTAGTAGCTAATTGCCTACTACTGTAAATGCTATTTCTACTACTTCTACTTTTAAATCTATTGCTAATACTTCTGCTAATGCTAAATCTATTGCTAATACTTCTGCTAATGCTAAATCTATTGCTAATACTGCTGCTAATGCTAAATCTATTGCTAATACTTCTGCTAATGCTAAATCTATTGCTAATACTTCTGCCTAAAATGCATGTTTGTGTAAAAAGTCAGAAGAACCTCATAATTCCCTCTAAAGTCCAGACCTTCTCTCTGCCCCGCCCACAGGTATAAACCAGGCCGTGACTCCGCCCCCTCCTGCAGGGGAGGGCCCGGTGACCCTGCCCCCCTTTGGCCCCGCCCCCTCTCCAGGTGTGGGCCCCGTGGCTCCAGGGCGCCTCCTGCTGTTCGCTCAGAGTGGACGCATCGAACAGGTCCAACTGAGCCACAACGGCCCAGAACCAGGACCAGGACCAGGACCAGAACCAGGACCGGACCAGACCAGGCCTCTGCTGCACGTCCCAGTGAGTACAGGGACTAAACCAGGACTAAACCAGGACTAAACCAGATCCAAACCAGGACTAAACCAGGACTAAACCAGGCCCAAACCAGGACTAAACCAGGGCTAAACCGGGACTAAACCAGGACTAAACCAGGTCTGAACCAGGCCTAAACCAGGACTGAACCAGGACTAAACCTGGACTAAACCAGGTCTAAACCAGGACTAAACCAGGACTAAACCAGGACTAAACCAGGACTAAACCAGGGCTAAACCAGGACTAAACCAGGCCTAAACCAGGACTAAACCAGGACTAAACCAGGGCTAAACCAGGACTAAACCAGGACTAAACCAGGCCTAAACCAGGACTAAACCAGGACTAAACCAGGGCTAAACCAGGACTAAACCAGGACTAAACCAGGACTAAACCAGGGCTAAACCAGGGCTAAACCAGGACTAAACCAGGTCTAAACCAGGACTAAACCAGGGCTAAACCAGGACTAAACCAGGACTAAACCAGGGCTAAACCAGGCCTAAACCAGGTCTAAACCAGGACTAAACCAGGAATAAACCAGGACTAAACCAGGACTAAACCAGGACTGACCAGAACTAAACCAGGACTAAACCAGGCCTAAACCAGGACTAAACCAGGATTTCTTCATAAATCTAATCCAAATCCTCCTGAATAATTTGCGTTTCGTTGCGTGTGTCACTGTTTGTCACATTCTTGTTGGTTTTTGTCACTTTCTTATGACATTTTTGATGGCTTTAGTTACATTTTAGTTTCCATTTTGTTCATTTTTGAAATGTTCTTTTCTACCGTTTCTAAAATCACCGAAATTACCGTTTTTATATGAAGTGGGGGATTGTCGTCACGTGGCCCTAAAGCAAAGATGGCCGCCTCCATATCAGGAAGTAAAGCAAAGATGGCCGCCTCCGTATCAGGAAGTAAAACAAAGATGGCAGTCTCCGTATCAGGAAGTAAAACAAAGATGGCAGCCGCCGTATCAGGAAGTAAAGCAAAGATGGCCGCCTCCGTATCAGGAAGTAAAGCAAAGATGGCCGCCGCCGTATCAGGAAGTAAATGCGGAAGTAAGAAACTTTTTTGGGGTCATGCACCAATGAGCTCAGGCCACAGGGAGGAACAGGGCGGCCATTTTGGGTTCATCTTACAGGTTTTATTATAGTTCTATGCACTGGGGTCTGTCCTGGCTCCGCCCTCTTCCTGTGACACTGGGGTCTGTCCTGGCTCCGCCCTCTTCCTGTGACACTGGGGTCTGTCCTGGCTCCGCCCTCTTCCTGTGACACTGGGGTCTGTCCTGGCTCCGCCCTCTTCCTGTGACACTGGGGTCTGTCCTGGCTCCGCCCTCTTCCTGTGACACTGGGGTCTGTCCTGGCTCCGCCCTCTTCTGTCAAACTCACATCTGGAGCTAAAATGTCTGACACAGGATCCTGGCTTTGATTAAAGTCATGTTCTTAAATCGACTTATTACAATAATAACTGACCAATCAGGTGCTTCCTTTTCCAGGGTTCGGTTTCGCTCGTGTTAGCAACAGGTTTGATTGACAGCTAGCGCCGCTCGTTGCCGCCGTCTCCTCCCACCGAGGGGCGGAGACTTTTAACAACCTCCTCCTGATTGGTCCGTGTGGCCACGATACGCACTCGGATTTAAATATGGAGTCTGGCTCCACTTTAGCCACTATAACTGCTAGCTCCACTTTAGCCGCTATAACTGCTAGCTCCACTTTAGCCGCTATAACTGCTAGCTCCACTTTAGCCGCTATAACTGCTAGCTCCACTTTAGCCGCTATAACTGCTAGCTCCACTTTAGCCGCTATAACTGCTGGCTCCACTTTAGCCGCTATAACTGCTAGCTCCACTTTAGCCGCTATAACTGCTAGCTCCACTTTAGCCGCTATAACTGCTAGCTCCACTTTAGCCGCTATAACTGCTGGCTCCACTTTAGCCGCTATAACTGCTGGCTCCACTTTAGCCGCTATAACTGCTAGCTCCACTTTAGCCGCTATAACTGCTAGCTCCACTTTAGCCGCTATAACTGCTAGCTCCACTTTAGCCGCTATAACTGCTAGCTCCACTTTAGCCGCTATAACTGCTAGCTCCACTTTAGCCGCTGTAACTGCTAGCTCCATTTTAGCCGCTATAACTGCTAGCTCCACTTTAGCCGCTATAACTGCTAGCTCCACTTTAGCCGCTATAACTGCTAGCTCCACTTTAGCCGCTATAACTGCTAGCTCCACTTTAGCCGCTATAACTGCTAGCTCCACTTTAGCCGCTATAACTGCTAGCTCCACTTCAGCCGCTATAACTGCTAGCTCCACTTTAGCCGCTATAACTGCTGGCTCCACTTTAGCCGCTATAACTGCTGGCTCCACTTTAGCCGCTATAACTGCTGGCTCCACTTTAGCCGCTATAACTGCTAGCTCCACTTTAGCCGCTATAACTGCTAGCTCCACTTTAGCCGCTATAACTGCTAGCTCCACTTTAGCCGCTATAACTGCTAGCTCCACTAGAGCCGCTTTAACAGCTAGCTCCACTTTAGCCGCTATAACTGCTAGCTCCACTTTAGCCGCCATAACTGCTAGCTCCACTTTAGCCGCTATAACTGCTAGCTCCACTTTAGCCGCTATAACTGCTAGCTCCACTTTAGCCGCTATAACTGCTAGCTCCACTTTAGCCGCTATAACTGCTAGCTCCACTTTAGCCGCTATAACAGCTAGCTCCACTTTAGCCGCTATAATTGCTAGCCATGATTAGCTTCATTTCGCTGGAGCCAAATGTTATGACGTCACATTCCGATCGTCCATTGTTTTTACGGTCAATGGTTCAGACCCGGTCCAGACCCGGTTCAGACCCGGTCCAGACCCGGTCCAGACCCGGTTCAGACCCGGTTCAGACCTGGTTCAGACCCGGTCCAGACCCGGTTCAGACCTGGTTCAGACCCGGTCCAGACCTGGTCCAGACCTGGTTCAGACCTGGTCCAGACCTGGTTCAGACCTGGTTCAGACTTGGTTCAGACCTGGTTCAGACCTGGTTCAGACCCGGTCCAGACCCTGTTCAGACCCGGTTCAGACCTGGTTCAGACCCGGTCCAGACCTGGTTCAGACCTGGTTCAGACCTGGCTCTGGTCTCTTTCAGGACCGGGTGGTGATCGCTGTGGCGTATGACTGCGTTGAAGACTCTGTTTATTGGACTGAGATCACGGGCCCCAGCATCAGCCGAGCGTCTCTGCGGCTCCGAGACAAGGGCCCCGAGACCCTCATCAGCTCAGGTGAGTCTGTGCAGGGGCCCCGAGACCCTCATCAGCTCAGGTGAGTCTGTGCGGGGGCCCCTCATCAGCTCAGGTGAGTCTGTGCGGGGGCCCGAGACCCTCATCAGCTCAGGTGAGCCTGTGCAGGGGCCCCTCATCAGCTCAGGTGAGTCTGTGCAGGGGCCCCTCGTCAGCTCAGGTGAGCCTGTGCAGGGGCCCCGAGACCCTCATCAGCTCAGGTGAGTCTGTGTGGGGGCCCCGGGGCCCTCGTCAGCTCAGGTGAGTCGTCACATTTTCACTGAACAGAATTAAAAACTCCCACCTCACAGCGTGGCACATCAAGATGCTGATTTGACAGCATGAATATTGCTACTGGTGGTGCTGCTCCTCTCGCTCCTCAGTCCTGAGGCCCTGGACCCGGTCTCTGGTCTGGACCCGGTCCCTGGTCTGGTTCCCGGTCCCTGGTCTGGACCCGGTCTCCGGTCTGGACCCGGTCTGGACCTGGTCTTGCTCTAACGCCCCTCTCTCTCCTCAGACCTGCAGAGTCCTGAGGGTCTGGCTCTGGACCCGGTCTCTCGGCTCATGTTCTGGACGGACTCTGTTCGGGACTCGGTCGAGGTCTCGAGACTCGACGGGACTCAGCGCCGAGTCCTGTTCGACACGGACCTGGAAAACCCTCGAGCCATCGTCACGGACCCGGCCTACGGGTAAGACCTGGACCTCAGCCGGATCACAGGGTAAGACCGGGGTCTGATCTGAGCCGGTCTGGTTCTGGTTCCAGGAGGATCTTCTGGTCGGACTGGAACAGAGACGGCCCAAAGATCGAGATGTCGAACATGGACGGGTCGGACCGGAGCGTCCTGGTCCAGGAGGATCTGGGTTTGCCCAACGGCCTGAGCTACGACCACGAGACCAGACGCCTGTGCTGGGCCGACGCAGGTGAGGGGGCGGGGCCAAGGCAGGTGAGGGGGCGGGGCCGAGGCAGGTGAGGGGGCGGGGCCGACAGGTGAGGGGGCGGGGCCGACAGGTGAGGGGGCGGGGCCGACGCAGGTGAGGGGGGCGGGGTCGACAGGTGAGGGGCTGGGCCGACAGGTGAGGGGGCGGGGCCGACGCAGGTGAGGGGGCGGGGCCGACAGGTGAGGGGGCGGGGCTGAGGCAGGTGAGGGGGGCTGGGCCGACGCAGGTGAGGGGGCGGGGCTGAGGCAGGTGAGGGGGCGGGGCCGACAGGTGAGGGGGCAGGGCCGACGCAGGTGAGGGGGCGGGGCCGACGCAGGTGAGGTGAGGGGGGCTGACGCAGGTGAGGGGGCGGGGCCGACAGGTGAGGGGGCGGGGCCGACGCAGGTGAGGTGAGGGGGGCCGACAGGTGAGGGGGCGGGGCCGACGCAGGTGAGGGGGCGGGGCCGACAGGTGAGGGGGCGGGGCCGACGCAGAGTGTGAGTGGGTAGAGTGGAGTGTGCAGTGGTTTGACCCTCTTGTCCCTCGTAGGCACCCGTAGAGTGGAGTGTGCAGTGGTTTGACCCTCTTGTCCCTCGTAGGCACCGTAGAGTGGAGTGTGCAGTGGTTTGACCCTCTTGTCCCTCGTAGGCACCCGTAGAGTGGAGTGTGCAGTGGTTTGACCCTCTTGTCCCTCGTAGGCACCCGTAGAGTGGAGTGTGCAGTGGTTTGACCCTCTTGTCCCTCGTAGGCACCCGTAGAGTGGAGTGTGCAGTGGTTTGACCCTCTTGTCCCTCGTAGGCACCCGTAGAGTGGAGTGTGCAGTGGTTTGACCCTCTTGTCCCTCGTAGGCACCCGTAGAGTGGAGTGCATGGACCCTCACATGCGACAGAGGCTCACGGTGTCAGATCTGGTCCAGTATCCGTTTGGTCTGGTTTCTGTGGGAAGAACCCTGTACTACACCGACTGGAGGAGGTATGTGCCCTACGTCCTACGTCCTACGTCCTACGTCCTACATCCTACGTCCTACATCCTACATCCTACGTCCTACGTCCTACACCCTACACCCTACGCCCCTCCTACGCTCCGCCTCCTACACCCCGCCTTCTACATCCTACACCCCGCCTCCTACACTCTGCCTCCTACACCCCGCCCCCTACGCCCCGCCTCCTACACCCCGCCTTCTACATCCTACACCCCGCCTCCTACGCTCCGCCTCCTACGCCCCGCCTCCTACGCCCCGCCTCCTACGCCCCGCCTCCTATGCTCCTCCTCCTACACCCCGCCTCCTACACCCCGCCGCCTATGCTCCTCCTCCTACACCCCGCCTCCTACACCCCGCCTTCTACATCCTACGCCCCGCCTCCTACACCCCGCCTACGCTTACGCCTCCTACACCGCTTCTTTCTACATCCTACACTCGCCTTACGCTCCGCCTTACACCCCGCTTCTACATCTCTACGCCCGCCTCCACCACCCCCGCCCCGGGCCTTACACTTCGCTTTTCTACATCCTACACTCCACCTCCTACGCTCCGCCTCCTACGCTCAGCCTCCTACGCTCGCTCCTACGCTCGCCTCTACGCCCGCCTCCTACACCCCGCCTCCTATGCTCCTCCTCCTACACCCCGCCTTCTACACCCCGCCTCCTAAACTCCTCCTCCTACACCCCGCCTCCTACACCCCGCCTTCTACATCCTACACTCCTCCTCCTACACCCCGCCTTCTACGCCCCGCCTCCTAAACTCCTCCTCCTAAACTCCTCCTCCTACACTCCGCCTCCTACACTCCGCCTCCTACGCTCCGCCTCCTACGCTCCGCCTCCTACACCCCGCCTCCTACGCCCCACCTCCTACGCCCCGCCTCCTACACCCCGCCTCCTACGCTCCGCCTCCTACGCTCCGCCTCCTACGCCCCGCCTCCTACACTCCGCCTCCTACGTCCTACTTCCTACTTCGTTCCCGTGGTAACGCCCCCTTGTGGCCCCGCCCCACAGAGACGCCGTTGTGGGTCTGGACCAGTTCAGTCGGACCGAGACCCGAGTCCTGAGCCCCCAGAGACGGTCCAGACTCTACGGGATCTGCACCACGGACTACTGTCCCCGAGGTGAGACCGGACCAGGACCAGGACCAGGACCAGGACCAGGACCAGGACCAGGACCAGGACAGGACCAGGACCAGGACCAGGACCAGGACAGGACCAGGACCAGGACCGGACCAGGGCCAGGACCAGGACCAGGACCAGGACCAGGACCAGGACAGGACCAGGACCAGGACCAGACCAGGACCAGGACCAGGACCAGGACAGGACCAGGACTGGACCAGGACCAGGACCAGGACCGGACCAGGAAAGGACCAGGACCAGGACCAGACCAGGACCAGGACCAGGACCAGGACCAGACCAGGACTGGACCAGGACCAGGACCAGGACTGAGGCCAGGACCAGGACCAGGACCAGACCAGGACTGGACCAGGACCAGGACCAGGACCAGGACCAGACCAGGACCAGACCAGACCAGGACCAGGACAGGACCAGGACTGAGGCCAGGACCAGGACCAGGACCGGACCCGGACCAGGACCAGGACCAGACCAGGACCGGACCAGGACCAGACCAGGACCAGGACAGGACCGGACCAGGACCAGACCAGGACCAGACCAGGACCAGGACCAGGACCAGACCAGGACCAGGACCAGACCAGGACTGAGGCCAGGACCAGGACCAGGACCAGGACAGGACCAGGACCAGACCAGGACAGGACCAGGACCAGGACCAGGACCGAACCAGGACCAGGACCAGGACCAGGACCAGACCAGGACTGGACCAGGACCAGACCAGGACCAGACCAGGACCAGGACCAGACCAGGACCAGGACCAGGACCAGACCAGGACCAGAGACCAGAGACCAGGACCAGGACCTGACCAGGACCAGAGACCAGGACCAGAGACCAGAGACCAGACCAGGACCAGGATCAGACCAGGACCGGACCAGGACCAGGACCAGGACCAGACCTGGACCAGGACAGGACCAGGAAAGGACCAGGACCAGGTCTGATCCAGGTCTCTGTTTCAGGGTATAACTTCTGTGACCAGAACGGTGGATGTTCTCACTTGTGTTTGCCAAAACTCGGAGGATTCTCGTGTCGCTGCCCGGATCGACGAGACGGGACCTGCTTCGAACCGAACCAGTGACGAGGCCGAGACCGGGACCAGGACCAGGACCAGGGCCAGGGCCAGGGCCAGGACCAGGGCCAGGACCAGGGCCAGGACCAGGGCCAGGACCAGGACTTTGTCTGACCCGGCGCTGGGCCACATCTGAACTTGAACTCTCAGAAGAACAAACCGGGACCAAAACCAAAGAAGAATCCGTCCATTTTTTACTTTTGCCTTTTTTTTCTACATTTTTATTAAACAAATTATTTAAACAAAATAAAACACCAAAAACAATCCTCAAACTCAGACTTCAGGTGAAACTAAACGCACGGTTTACTGTTTTTAAATTAACTCGACTAATCCAGGTCAGAAAGTGTAATAAAAGTTTAATGGATTCATACTTTTATAACCTTTATATTAAATATATTTGTGACTTTTTCTTTTCTTGTGTGTTTTCTTCACTGAGATTCATTTGTATTTGTTATAAAATCAGGTTTTGTGTCGCACTTTGAAGTAAATGCAGTTTTTAATTTAAAAAACGTGTCACTTTGGAGTTTTGAACCAAAGATCAGGCCCGCCTCTCCACGGATCTGACCCGCTCGTCTCCATGGAGATCAGGGCAGCCTCTCCACAGATCTGACCCGCTCGTCTCCACAGATCTGACCCGCTCGTCTCCATGGAGATGGGGGCCCGCCTCTCCACAGATCTGACCCGCTCGTCTCCATGGAGATCAGGCCCGCCTCTCCACAGATCTGACCCGCTCGTCTCCATGGAGATCGGGGCCCGCCTCTCCACAGATCTGACCCGCTCGTCTCCATGGAGATCGGGGCCCGCCTCTCCACAGATCTGACCCGCTCGTCTCCATGGAGATCGGGCCCGCCTCTCCACAGACCTGACCCGCTCGTCTCCATGGAGATCGGGGCCCGCCTCTCCACAGATCTGACCCGCTCGTCTCCATGGAGATCGGGGCCCGCCTCTCCACAGATCTGACCCGCTCGTCTCCATGGAGATCGGGGCCCGCCTCTCCACAGACCTGACCCGCTCGTCTCCATGGAGATCGGGGCCCGCCTCTCCACAGATCTGACCCGCTCGTCTCCACAGATCTGACCCGCTCGTCTCCATGGAGATCAGGGCCGCCTCTCCACAGATCTGACCCGCTCGTCTCCATGGAGATCAGGGCCGCCTCTCCACAGATCTGACCCGCTCGTCTCCATGGAGATCAGGCCCGCCTCTCCACAGATCTGACCCGCTCGTCTCCATGGAGATCGGGGCCCGCCTCTCCACAGACCTGACCCGCTCGTCTCCATGGAGATCGGGGCCCGCCTCTCCACAGACCTGACCCGCTCGTCTCCATGGAGATCAGGGCCCGCCTCTCCACAGATCTGACCCGCTCGTCTCCATGGAGATCAGGCCCGCCTCTCCACAGATCTGACCCGCTCGTCTCCATGGAGATCAGGGCCGCCTCTCCACAGATCTGACCCGCTCGTCTCCATGGAGATCGGGGCCCGCCTCTCCACAGACCTGACCCGCTCGTCTCCATGGAGATCAGGGCCCGCCTCTCCACAGACCTGACCCGCTCGTCTCCATGGAGATCGGGGCCCGCCTCTCCACAGACCTGACCCGCTCGTCTCCATGGAGATCAGGGCCCGCCTCTCCACAGATCTTGGGGTTTTTCAAAGTTGTAAAGTTTCCTGGGAATCAGTGATAATTAATGTGAATAAACAGGAGGACGATTTGCCCAAATGTTTTAATGATCCTCGAAAATTTGAAAATTGAGTTTATCGTTTTTAAAGGCGACAAAATAAAGATCAGATGGGGAAGAGATGGGGTGCACGGTGCAGAGCGGCTAGAGCTTCTGCCTCTCAATAAGGAGATCGTGGGTTCGAATCCCAGACCACCCCAACATCGTGGTTTCGAATTCTGAACCACCCTAACATCACACGATCTCTCTGGGTGGAGTCTGCATGTCCTCCCCGTGTTACCGTGGGTTCTCTCCGGCTTCCTCCCACCGTCCAAAGACATGACTGTGGAGGTTAATTGAGAACTCTAAATTGTCCCGAGTGAATGAATGTGAGAGTGAATGGTTGTCTGTGTCTCTGTGTTTGTTGTGATGAGTGTCCACTGTCCAGGGTGTACCCCGCCTAAGGCCCAAAGTCACTGGGACAGGCTCCAGTCACCTGTGACCCCTAACGGGAATAAGCGGTAGAAAATGAATGAATGAATGAATGAATGAATGAAAAAAAAAGATCAAAAATAAAAAGACACTGCAGGAAAAACCCATTAAGTTTTTGTTGTTTGGTCAGACTTTAAAAAACAAACGAGTCCCAAAGATCTGATTCCTCCATTGAATCCACTTCATCCATTGATTCCTGTTGTTTTGTTGAAGCAGCTCCAGCACAAACTGAACCATCGACACAAGGTTTGACTGAACGTGACAGAAACTCAAATAAAGCGGCAAAAACACGTCCAGTCAAGTTTAAACCAAATAATAAATCAAATCGTCTGTACATTTTTATCACTAATGTGTGACAAAATGAACAAGAAATTTAAACCTGGTTCTGTCCATTTTTCAGATTTAAATGTTTAAATGTGTGGATTTTTGGCTGTTTTTACATAAAATGCCTCATTTCTACTTGAAAACATGACGTGATGTTTGTGTGACACATTTGTTTTTTACTTTTAACATTGATTTCCTGTTTGACGCAGCGTCCCGACTTTACAATAAAACCTGATATTTCTGCACTTTTTGAACTATTTTATTGACGTTTCTCATTTGTCACAATCAAACCTTCACAAATACATTTAGGCCGACGCTGAACTCTCCACCAGAAAAGTTACACAGTGCAGCTTTAATGGACCAAAGCAAAGGTTTGAGAATAAAACTCTACATTTGTGTTTTCTGTTCACGACCGACAGTGAGAAGTCTTTGAAATCAGACGTAAATCATTTTTAAAAAACGTCAGACAAAGTAAAATGAAAATGTTAAGATGAACCAAATGAAACCAAAAATGTTTGTTGAATCCCTGTTTTAGTTTTTAGAACAAAGACACTGCAGCCGCTGGTCTTTAATGTCCAGGACGGTGACAAACGTGACACAGAGTCGACATGAAAATGGACCGTTTGAGCGACATTTTCGGCTGAGATTCAGCTTTTTCTTGTGACCGTTGGAATATTAACATTTTGGATTAAAAAAAAAATCAAATTAAGTATTTTTTGTCAGAACCAAAGTGGAGTAACAGGTTTAAGCAAAAAAAAGTTGGACCAATAAATGCTCCGTGACACTAAAAGGCGCCGGCAGCTCCACGTCATTCATCGAACAAAACACATCCAAAAGACTCTGGAGCAGAAGAAACGAACAACAAACACAAAAAGGACAAAAAGTGGAGTCACAAGTGAAGACTGTCGAGCAGGCAGCGCTAGCTTAGCCATAGCATGTAGCCCACAGCTAACGTTTTGCTCCTGTACGGCACTGAAGGCCCTGAACACGACTCAGTCTGGAGAAGCTTTCGTCGTGAAAACAGCAAAAGAAGCAGAAAACCATTTGATCCAGAGAGAACACAGCCCTCTTTCCCTCCACAAAAGCACAAAACAGACCCAAGGGTCCACCAGCTCTGGCTCCGCCCAAAGCTCAAAGCTGTGCTGTGATTGGTCTTTTGACTCGTCGTGCACTTGACTCTGAGCTGTGGACGAGGCACAGGACGACGGAGGGTTAAAGTCTAATGATGATGTAACGTCTGTTCATTAAGGCAGGTGTCAATGCTAACGCTAATGCTAATGCTAATGCTAACCTCACTAAGAACTTAAAAAGGAAATGAAATTATTGATGAAAATACAATTGATGACAAGTCTATTGTTTTCAAATAGAAAATAACTTCAGCTGTGATGCGATTATACATTTGATAATTCACTCAATTTATTTTAGCTTAGCATTAGCATTAGCGTTAGCAGTGAGACACAAACACCGGCCTTAGTGAGCACATGTTTCCTACACTGTCTCCACAGCGTCATCTTTAAATGTTGATTATTTTAGCTCCAGAGAAAAGAGACAGAGCCGAGCTGCAGTGAACGAGGACGACGTGTTCTCAGTACTTCCTCTGGTCTAAGCTGTAGTAGACGGGCTCCTTCTGCTCCACACGGGGGCGCTGTCCTCGCGTGCCGTAGTCTCCTCGCGTGCCGTACTCTTCCTCGGGTTCGGGCAGGCGCTCCTTGGGCAGCTGGACCTGCATCAGGACCAGAGGAGCGGAGTTGCGCCCCCCGCTGGACGGGCCGGGGTTGAGGACGGGCAGGATCTCCTCTCTGAAGGAGCAGGCGGTGAAAGAGTAAATCAGAGAGGCGGAGTCTGCGTCGTAGAACGAGACCAGGCCCTGGTCGTAGTCCACGAAGATCCCGAGCGTCTGGGGCGCGCAGCCCAGGACCAGCGGCACCGGCGGGTTCTCCAGGGCCTGGTACCGGGCCCCGTCGCACAGCTGCAGCGTCCAGTACCCGAGCGCCGGACACCGAGGAGCCTTCTTTCTGTTCACCGAGCGCCGAGCCACGCCCACATCCCAGTTGCTCTTCCCCTTCACCTGCACCTGGAGAGAGGGGGGGGGCTAATTGCTAATTGCTAATTGCTAGTGAAGCCGTTTTAAACTGTGTCACAGCGTTTACCTCGAAGTAGAACCTCCCGGAGCAGAAGCTCTGTTTGGTCCTGGCGTGGCTCTGGACGAGCCTGGAGGAGCTGTTGAACCGGCCCTTCTCCTCCCTCTGGTGAACCTCCCTCAGGTCAGACGACACCACCAGGTGGCGCTGTGCTTTTTTGGGCTCCAGGGTCAGGCTGACGGCAAACTGCCTGAGGCGCTGCAGACTCGGGGCGACCAGCAGAGGGCGCAGTCTGAGGGCCACGCGCTCCTCCAGGTCACACACGACCCGAGCCACGCTCTGGTCGTACGATGGCAGCTCCACAAACACCGAGTCCCAGACCTTCAGGGGCGGCGGCGCCGGCCTGCACACATTATCGACATGAACGTTGAAATCACCTGTAATGACCAAACCATTCTTTGCTCCGGTCTGTGGGGCGTGGCTACAGACACAGCACTAGGGGGCGCTGCTGTCACACAGAGCACCGGATTTGTTTGACTTTTATTATGACCAACCAGGCTATGGGAGGCTTAAGCCGTGTGTTATGTAGCATTAGGCTACAACATTATGCTAGCATTAGGCTACAACATTATGTAGCATTAGGCTACAACATTATGCTAGCATTAGGCTACAACATTAGGCTACAACTGACAGAACATCTGTAACTGTTTAAGTATTAAAATATAGTCAAGCTAATGACTAGCATGGTTTACTCAAAACACACCAACAGGTCGTGGTCTAGTCCTTGTCTAGACTTGGTTTAGACCCAGTTTAGACCCGGTTTAGTCCTGGTTTAGACCTGGTTTAGTCCTGGTTTAGTCCTGGTCTAGACCCGGTTTAGACCCGGTTTAGACCCGGTTTAGTCCTGGTCTAGACCTGATTTAGACCCGGTTTAGTCCTGGTTTAGACCTGGTTTAGTCCTGGTTTAGTCCTGGTCTAGACCCGGTTTAGACCCGGTTTAGACCCGGTTTAGTCCTGGTCTAGACCTGATTTAGACCCGGTTTAGTCCTGGTTTAGACCTGGTTTAGTCCCGGTTTAGACCCAGTTTAGACCCAGTTTAGACCCGGTTTAGACCCGGTTTAGTCCTGGTTTAGACCTGGTTTAGACCTGGTTTAGACCTGGTTTAGACCTGGTTTAGACCTGGTTTAGTCCTGGTTTAGACCTGGTTTAGACCTGGTTTAGACCTGGTTTAGTCCTGGTTTAGACCCGGTTTAGACCTGGTTTAGATCTGGTTTAGACCTGGTTTAGACCTGGTTTAGATCTGGTTTAGACCTGGTTTAGACCTGGTTTAGACCTGGTTTAGTCCTGGTTTAGACCCGGTTTAGACCTGGTTTAGATCTGGTTTAGACCTGGTTTAGTCCTGGTTTAGACCCGGTTTAGACCTGGTTTAGATCTGGTTTAGTCCTGGTTTAGTCCTGGTCTAGACCCAGTTTAGACCCAGTTTAGTCCCGGTTTAGTCCTGGTTTAGACCTACTTTAGTCCTGGTTTAGACCCAGTTTAGACCCAGTTTAGACCCAGTTTAGACCTGGTTTAGTCCTGGTTTAGACCCGGTTTAGACCTGGTTTAGTCCTGGTTTAGACCCGGTTTAGACCCGGTTTAGACCTGGTTTAGACCTGGTTTAGACCTGGTTTAGTCCTGGTTTAGACCCGGTTTAGACCCGGTTTAGACCTGGTTTAGTCCTGGTTTAGACCCCGTTTAGACCTAGTTTAGACCTGGTTTAGACCCGGTTTAGACCCGGTTTAGTCCCGGTTTAGACCTGGTTTAGTCCTGGTTTAGACCCGGTTTAGACCCGGTTTAGACCTGGTTTAGTCCTGGTTTAGACCCGGTTTAGACCTGGTTTAGTCCTGGTTTAGACCCGGTTTAGACCCGGTTTAGACCTGGTTTAGACCTGGTTTAGACCTGGTTTAGTCCTGGTTTAGACCCGGTTTAGACCCGGTTTAGACCTGGTTTAGTCCTGGTTTAGACCCCGTTTAGACCTGGTTTAGACCTGGTTTAGACCCGGTTTAGACCTGGTTTAGACCTGGTTTAGACCTGGTTTAGTCCTGGTTTAGACCCCGTTTAGACCTGGTTTAGACCTGGTTTAGACCCGGTTTAGACCTGGTTTAGACCTGGTTTAGACCTGGTTTAGTCCTGGTTTAGACCCGGTTTAGACCCGGTTTAGACCTGGTTTAGTCCTGGTTTAGACCCCGTTTAGACCCCGTTTAGACCTGGTTTAGACCCGGTTTAGTCCCGGTTTAGTCCCGGTTCTCACCTGGTGCTGTGTAGATAGATGCGCTGGTCTTCGGAGTCTCTCTGGTTCAGTTCCTGGATCTCGTGCTCCAGTTCTCGGATCATGGTCTGGGCCTGGTCCTGGGTCCGGCTCTGGGTCTCCTCGATCATGTTGGTGAACCGGTCCAGACTCGTCTGCACCTCCTGGACCACGGCGTTAAAGGCCCGGACCACCGCGGAGGCTTTGAAGTCCGCCGTCCTCTGGCTCTGCTCCATCACGGCCCGGAGCTCCTGGATCTTCCCCTGACGCTGCTGGACGCCGCGGCTGAGCTGAGGGGCGGGGCCGGCGTGAGGGGCGGGGCCGGCGTGAGGGGCGAGGCCGGCGTGAGGGGCGGGGCCGGTGTAGACTGGGACCCCGTTCTGCAGAGGGAGGGACACAAGACAGAAAAATACTGTAAAAGAGTGGGCCTTGTGTGAACGTCCCTCGGTCCTGACCTCCTCGTCCTCTTCAGGCTCAGACTCAGGCTCAGGCTCAGGCTCAGACTCAGGCTCAGGCTCAGGCTCAGGCTCAGGCTCAGGCTCAGGCTCAGGCTCAGGCTCAGGCTCAGGCTCAGACTCAGACTCAGACTCGGCTCAGGCTCAGACTCAGACTCGGGTCAGACTCAGACTCAGGCTCAGGCTCAGACTCAGACTCAGGCTCAGACTCGGCTCAAACTCGGCTCAGACTCAGACTCAGACTCGGGTCAGACTCAGACTCGGGTCAGGCTCAGACTCAGACTCAGACTCGGGTCAGGCTCAGACTCAGACTCAGGCTCAGGCTCAGACTCAGGCTCAGGCTCAGACTCAGGCTCAGGCTCAGGCTCAGACTCAGACTCAGGCTCAGGCTCAGGCTCAGGCTCAGGCTCAGGCTCAGGCTCAGGCTCAGGCTCAGGCTCAGGCTCAGGCTCAGGCCCAGGCTCAGGCTCAGGCTCAGGCTCAGGCTCAGGCTCAGGCTCAGGCTCAGGCTCAGGCTCAGGCTCAGGCTCAGGCTCAGACTCAGGCTCAGGCTCAGGCTCAGGCTCAGACTCAGGCTCAGACTCAGACTCAGACTCGGCTCAGGCTCAGACTCAGACTCGGGTCAGACTCAGACTCAGGCTCAGGCTCAGACTCAGACTCAGGCTCAGACTCGGCTCAAACTCGGCTCAGACTCAGACTCGGGTCAGGCTCAGACTCAGACTCAGACTCGGGTCAGGCTCAGACTCAGACTCAGGCTCAGGCTCAGACTCAGGCTCAGGCTCAGACTCAGGCTCAGGCTCAGGCTCAGACTCAGACTCAGACTCGGCTCAGGCTCAGACTCAGACTCGGGTCAGACTCAGACTCAGGCTCAGGCTCAGACTCAGACTCAGGCTCAGACTCGGCTCAAACTCGGCTCAGACTCAGACTCAGACTCGGGTCAGACTCAGACTCGGGTCAGGCTCAGACTCAGACTCAGACTCGGGTCAGGCTCAGACTCAGACTCAGGCTCAGGCTCAGGCTCAGGCTCAGGCTCAGACTCAGGCTCAGGCTCAGGCTCAGGCTCAGGCTCAGGCTCAGGCTCAGGCTCAGGCTCAGGCTCAGGCTCAGGCTCAGACTCAGGCTCAGGCTCAGGCTCAGGCTCAGACTCAGGCTCAGACTCAGACTCAGACTCGGCTCAGGCTCAGACTCAGACTCGGGTCAGACTCAGACTCAGGCTCAGGCTCAGACTCAGACTCAGGCTCAGACTCGGCTCAAACTCGGCTCAGACTCAGACTCAGACTCAGACTCGGGTCAGACTCAGACTCGGGTCAGGCTCAGACTCAGACTCAGGCTCAGGCTCAGGCTCAGGCTCAGACTCGGCTCAGGCTCAGGCTCAGACTCGGCTCAGGCTCAGGCTCAGACTCAGGCTCAGACTCAGACTCAGACTCAGACTCAGACTCAGACTCAGACTCAGACTCAGACTCAGACTCAGACTCAGACTCAGACTCAGACTCAGACTCAGACTCGGCTCAGGCTCAGACTCGGCTCAGGCTCAGGCTCAGACTCAGACTCAGACTCAGACTCAGACTCAGACTCAGACTCAGACTCAGGCTCAGGCTCAGACTCAGACTCAGACTCAGGCTCAGACTCAGACTCAGACTCAGACTCAGACTCAGGCTCAGGCTCAGGCTCAGGCTCAGACTCAGACTCAGACTCAGACTCAGACTCGGCTCAGACTCAGACTCAGACTCAGGCTCAGACTCGGCTCAGACTCAGACTCAGACTCGGGTCAGGCTCAGACTCAGACTCAGACTCAGGCTCAGACTCAGACTCAGGTTCAGACTCGGCTCAGACTCGGCTCAGACTCAGACTCAGACTCAGACTCGGCTCAGACTCGGCTCAGACTCAGACTCAGACTCAGACTCGGGTCAGACTCAGGCTCAGGCTCAGGCTCAGGCTCAGGCTCAGACTCAGGCTCAGGCTCAGGCTCAGGCTCAGGCTCAGACTCAGACTCAGACTCAGACTCAGACTCAGACTCAGACTCGGCTCAGACTCGGCTCAGACTCAGACTCAGGCTCAGACTCAGACTCAGGCTCAGGCTCAGACTCAGACTCAGGCTCAGACTCAGACTCAGACTCAGACTCGGCTCAGACTCAGACTCAGGCTCAGGCTCAGACTCGGGTCAGACTCAGACTCAGACTCAGGCTCAGACTCAGGCTCAGACTCGGCTCAGACTCGGCTCAGACTCAGACTCAGACTCAGACTCAGGCTCAGACTCAGACTCAGACTCAGACTCAGACTCAGACTCAGACTCAGACTCAGGCTCAGGCTCAGGCTCAGGCTCAGGCTCAGACTCAGACTCAGACTCAGACTCAGACTCAGACTCGGCTCAGACTCGGCTCAGACTCGGCTCAGACTCAGACTCAGACTCAGACTCAGACTCAGACTCGGCTCAGACTCGGCTCAGACTCAGACTCAGACTCAGGTTCAGACTCGGCTCAGACTCGGCTCAGACTCAGACTCAGACTCAGACTCGGCTCAGACTCGGCTCAGACTCAGACTCAGACTCGGGTCAGACTCAGGCTCAGGCTCAGGCTCAGGCTCAGACTCAGACTCAGGCTCAGGCTCAGGCTCAGGCTCAGACTCGGCTCAGACTCAGGCTCAGGCTCAGACTCAGGCTCAGGCTCAGACTCAGACTCAGGCTCAGGCTCAGACTCAGACTCAGGCTCAGACTCGGCTCAGACTCGGCTCAGGCTCAGACTCAGACTCGGCTCAGGCTCAGGCTCAGACTCGGCTCAGGCTCAGGCTCAGACTCGGCTCAGGCTCAGGCTCAGACTCAGGCTCAGGCTCAGGCTCAGGCTCAGGCTCAGGCTCAGGCTCAGGCTCAGGCTCAGGCTCAGGCTCAGGCTCAGGCTCAGGCTCAGGCTCAGGCTCAGGCTCAGGCTCAGGCTCAGGCTCAGACTCAGGCTCAGACTCAGACTCGGCTCAGGCTCAGACTCAGACTCGGGTCAGACTCAGACTCAGGCTCAGGCTCAGACTCAGACTCAGGCTCAGACTCGGCTCAAACTCGGCTCAGACTCAGACTCAGACTCAGACTCGGGTCAGACTCAGACTCAGACTCGGGTCAGGCTCAGACTCAGACTCGGGTCAGGCTCAGACTCAGACTCAGGCTCAGACTCAGACTCAGACTCAGACTCAGACTCAGACTCAGACTCGGGTCAGGCTCAGACTCAGACTCGGGTCAGGCTCAGGCTCAGGCTCAGGCTCAGACTCAGACTCAGACTCAGACTCAGACTCAGACTCAGACTCAGACTCAGACTCAGACTCAGACTCAGACTCAGACTCAGACTCAGACTCAGACTCAGACTCAGACTCAGACTCAGACTCAGACTCAGACTCAGACTCAGACTCAGACTCGGCTCGGCTCGGCTCAGGCTCAGACTCAGACTCAGACTCAGACTCAGGCTCAGACTCGGCTCAGGCTCAGGCTCAGACTCAGGCTCAGACTCAGGCTCAGGCTCAGACTCAGACTCAGACTCAGACTCAGACTCGGCTCAGACTCGGCTCAGACTCAGACTCAGACTCAGGCTCAGACTCAGGCTCAGACTCAGACTCAGACTCAGACTCAGACTCAGACTCAGACTCAGACTCAGACTCAGACTCAGACTCAGACTCGGCTCAGACTCAGGCTCAGGCTCAGGCTCAGGCTCAGGCTCAGGCTCAGACTCGGCTCAGACTCGGCTCAGGCTCAGGCTCAGGCTCAGGCTCAGGCTCAGACTCAGACTCAGACTCAGACTCAGACTCAGACTCAGACTCAGACTCAGACTCAGACTCAGACTCAGACTCAGACTCAGACTCAGACTCAGACTCGGCTCAGGCTCAGACTCGGCTCAGGCTCAGGCTCAGGCTCAGGCTCAGCAGACTCAGACTCAGACTCAGACTCAGACTCAGGCTCAGGCTCAGACTCAGACTCAGACTCAGACTCAGACTCAGACTCAGGCTCAGGCTCAGACTCAGGCTCAGGCTCAGGCTCAGGCTCAGACTCAGACTCAGACTCAGACTCAGACTCAGACTCGGCTCAGACTCAGACTCAGACTCAGGCTCAGACTCAGACTCAGACTCAGACTCAGACTCAGACTCAGACTCAGACTCAGACTCAGACTCGGGTCAGGCTCAGACTCAGACTCAGACTCAGGCTCAGACTCAGACTCAGGTTCAGACTCGGCTCAGACTCGGCTCAGACTCAGACTCAGACTCGGCTCAGACTCGGCTCAGACTCAGACTCAGACTCAGACTCGGGTCAGACTCAGGCTCAGGCTCAGGCTCAGGCTCAGACTCAGACTCAGGCTCAGGCTCAGGCTCAGGCTCAGGCTCAGACTCAGACTCAGACTCAGACTCAGACTCGGCTCAGACTCGGCTCAGACTCAGACTCAGGCTCAGACTCAGACTCAGGCTCAGGCTCAGACTCAGACTCAGGCTCAGACTCAGGCTCAGGCTCAGACTCGGGTCAGACTCAGACTCGGGTCAGACTCAGACTCAGACTCAGGCTCAGACTCAGGCTCAGACTCAGGCTCAGACTCGGCTCAGACTCGGCTCAGACTCAGACTCAGGCTCAGACTCAGGCTCAGACTCAGACTCAGACTCAGACTCAGACTCAGACTCGGGTCAGGCTCAGACTCAGACTCAGACTCAGACTCAGACTCAGACTCAGACTCAGGCTCAGGCTCAGACTCAGACTCAGACTCAGACTCAGACTCAGACTCAGACTCAGACTCAGGTTCAGACTCGGCTCAGACTCGGCTCAGACTCAGACTCGGCTCAGACTCGGCTCAGACTCAGACTCAGACTCAGACTCAGACTCAGACTCAGGCTCAGGCTCAGACTCGGCTCAGGCTCAGGCTCAGGCTCAGACTCGGCTCAGGCTCAGGCTCAGGCTCAGGCTCAGGCTCAGACTCAGGCTCAGACTCAGACTCAGACTCAGACTCAGGCTCAGACTCAGGCTCAGGCTCAGACTCAGGCTCAGGCTCAGACTCAGACTCAGACTCAGACTCAGGCTCAGACTCAGGCTCAGGCTCAGGCTCAGGCTCAGGCTCAGGCTCAGCAGACTCAGACTCAGACTCAGACTCAGACTCGGCTCAGACTCGGCTCAGACTCGGCTCAGACTCAGACTCAGGCTCAGACTCAGACTCAGGCTCAGACTCAGGCTCAGACTCAGACTCAGGCTCAGACTCAGACTCAGACTCAGACTCAGACTCGGCTCAGGCTCAGGCTCAGACTCGGCTCAGGCTCAGGCTCAGACTCGGCTCAGGCTCAGGCTCAGACTCAGGCTCAGACTCAGACTCAGGCTCAGGCTCAGGCTCAGGCTCAGGCTCAGACTCAGACTCAGACTCAGACTCAGACTCGACTCAGACTCGGCTCAGACTCAGACTCAGACTCAGACTCAGACTCAGACTCAGACTCAGACTCAGACTCAGACTCAGACTCAGACTCAGGCTCAGGCTCAGGCTCAGACTCAGGCTCAGACTCAGACTCAGACTCAGACTCAGGCTCAGGCTCAGACTCAGACTCAGACTCAGGCTCAGACTCAGACTCAGACTCAGGCTCAGACTCGGCTCAGGCTCAGGCTCAGACTCGGCTCAGGCTCAGGCTCAGACTCGGCTCAGGCTCAGGCTCAGGCTCAGGCTCAGGCTCAGACTCGGCTCAGGCTCAGGCTCAGGCTCAGACTCAGACTCAGACTCAGACTCAGACTCAGACTCAGACTCAGACTCGGCTCAGGCTCAGGCTCAGACTCGGCTCAGGCTCAGGCTCAGGCTCAGGCTCAGGCTCAGGCTCAGACTCAGACTCAGACTCAGGCTCAGACTCAGGCTCAGGCTCAGGCTCAGACTCAGACTCAGACTCAGACTCGGCTCAGACTCGGCTCAGACTCAGACTCAGGCTCAGACTCAGGCTCAGGCTCAGGCTCAGACTCAGACTCAGGCTCAGACTCAGACTCAGACTCAGACTCAGACTCAGACTCAGACTCGGCTCAGACTCAGACTCAGGCTCAGGCTCAGACTCGGGTCAGACTCAGACTCAGACTCAGGCTCAGACTCAGGCTCAGACTCGGCTCAGACTCGGCTCAGACTCAGACTCAGACTCAGGCTCAGACTCAGGCTCAGACTCAGACTCAGACTCAGACTCAGACTCAGACTCGGGTCAGGCTCAGACTCAGACTCAGACTCAGACTCAGACTCAGACTCAGACTCAGACTCAGGCTCAGGCTCAGGCTCAGGCTCAGGCTCAGACTCAGACTCAGACTCAGGCTCAGACTCAGACTCAGGTTCAGACTCGGCTCAGACTCGGCTCAGACTCAGACTCAGACTCAGACTCGGCTCAGACTCGGCTCAGACTCAGACTCAGACTCAGACTCGGCTCAGACTCAGGCTCAGGCTCAGGCTCAGACTCGGGTCAGACACGACTCAGACTCAGGCTCAGGCTCAGGCTCAGGCTCAGGCTCAGGCTCAGGCTCAGACTCAGACTCAGACTCAGACTCAGACTCAGACTCAGGCTCAGACTCAGACTCAGGCTCAGGCTCAGACTCAGACTCAGACTCAGACTCAGACTCAGACTCAGACTCAGACTCAGGCTCAGACTCAGGCTCAGACTCAGACTCAGGCTCGGGCTCAGACTCAGGCTCAGACTCGGGCTCAGACTCAGGCTCAGACTCAGACTCAGGCTCAGGCTCAGACTCAGGCTCAGACTCAGGCTCAGGCTCAGACTCAGACTCAGGCTCAGGCTCAGACTCGACTCAGACTCGACTCAGACTCGACTCAGACTCAGGCTCAGGCTCAGGCTCAGGCTCAGACTCAGACTCAGACTCAGACTCAGACTCAGACTCAGACTCAGACTCAGACTCAGACTCAGACTCAGACTCAGACTCGGCTCAGACTCAGACTCAGGCTCAGACTCAGGCTCAGACTCAGGCTCAGACTCAGACTCAGACTCAGACTCGGCTCAGACTCGGGTCAGACTCAGGCTCAGGCTCAGGCTCAGGCTCAGGCTCAGACTCAGGCTCAGGCTCAGACTCAGACTCAGACTCAGGCTCAGACTCAGGCTCAGACTCAGGCTCAGACTCAGGCTCAGACTCAGACTCAGACTCAGGCTCAGGCTCAGGCTCAGGCTCAGGCTCAGGCTCAGGCTCGGCTCAGGCTCAGACTCAGACTCAGACTCAGACTCAGACTCAGACTCAGACTCAGACTCAGACTCAGACTCAGACTCAGACTCGGGTCAGACTCAGGCTCAGGCTCAGGCTCAGGCTCAGGCTCAGGCTCAGGCTCAGGCTCAGGCTCAGGCTCAGGCTCAGGCTCAGGCTCAGACTCAGACTCAGACTCAGACTCAGACTCAGACTCAGACTCAGACTCAGACTCAGACTCAGACTCAGACTCAGGCTCGGCTCAGGCTCAGGCTCAGGCTCAGGCTCAGGCTCAGGCTCAGGCTCAGGCTCAGACTCAGACTCAGACTCAGACTCAGACTCAGACTCAGACTCAGACTCAGACTCAGACTCAGACTCAGACTCAGGCTCGGCTCAGGCTCAGGCTCAGGCTCAGACTCAGGCTCAGGCTCAGACTCAGGCTCAGACTCGGCTCAGACTCGGCTCAGACTCAGACTCAGACTCGGCTCAGACTCGGCTCTGAGTCTGTTGTCTAATGGTAACTTGACTTAATCTCGGACAGTGCTTTGTTGCAATGCATTGTGGTCTATACTGACCCCTAGTGGCCAGTGCTGGACACTTCTTATCATTGTAGGAGGTTTTGAGTGCACTGCTTTTTCACTAAAAATGGCATGACCCCTAAATACTGCCCCCTGTGGGGAATAGTGAGGTCATGTGCGATAAAACTACAAACACAAAAGGTCACAGGTCACAGGTCACAGTGACTTTAGGGTTCCAGAATGATCCGCTGTAGAATCTGGACAATGTTCAAGACATTTCCACTGTCGAGTCATTTTCAATCTGAAGGCACTGGTCTGAGACGGGAGAATGTTTACAGTCCTCTCTGTTTTCCCTCTGTTTCCTCTCTGTTTCCTCTCTGTTTCTTCTGTTTCCTCTCTGTTTCCTCTTTGTTTCCCCTCTGTTTCCTCTTTGTTTCCCCTCTGTTTCTTCTGTTTCCTCTCTGTTTCCCCTCTGTTTCCTCTCTGTTTCCTCTCTGTTTCCCCTCTGTTTCCCCTCTGTTTCCTCTCTGTTTCCCCTCTGTTTCCCCTCTGTTTCCCCTCTGTTTCCTCTCTGTTTCCCCTCTGTTTCCCCTCTGTTTCCTCTCTGTTTCCTCTCTGTTTCCCCTCTGTTTCCTCTCTGTTTCCCCTCTGTTTCCTCTCTGTTTCCCCTTTTTCCTCTCTGTTTCCCCTCTGTTTCCTCTCTGTTTCCCCTCTGTTTCCCCTCTGTTTCCCCTCTGTTTCCTCTGTTTCCTCTCTGTTTCCTCTCTGTTTCCTCTCTGTTTCTTCTCTGTTTCTTCTCTGTTTCCCCTCTGTTTCTTCTCTGTTTCCTCTCTGTTTCCTCTCTGTTTCCCCTTTTTCCTCTCTGTTTCCCCTCTGTTTCCTCTCTGTTTCCTCTGTTTCCTCTCTGTTTCCTCTCTGTTTCCTCTCTGTTTCCTCTCTGTTTCCTCTCTGTTTCTTCTCTGTTTCCTCTCTGTTTCCTCTCTGTTTCCCCTCTGTTTCCTCTCTGTTTCCCCTCTGTTTCCTCTGTTTCCTCTCTGTTTCTTCTCTGTTTCTTCTCTGTTTCCTCTCTGTTTTCCCTCTGTTTCTTCTGTTTCCCCTCTGTTTCCCCTCTGTTTCCTCTCTGTTTCCTCTCTGTTTCCTCTCTGTTTCCCCTCTGTTTCCTCTGTTTCCTCTCTGTTTTCCCTCTGTTTCTTCTGTTTCCCCTCTGTTTCCTCTGTTTCCTCTCTGTTTTCCCTCTGTTTCTTCTGTTTCCCCTCTGTTTCCTCTGTTTCCTCTCTGTTTTACCTCTGTTTCTACTGTTTCCCCTCTGTTTCCTCTGTTTCCCCTCTGTTTTCCCTCTGTTTCCCCTCTGTTTTCCCTCGTTAATGTCGTCAATAATTAGCCGTTAGCTGCTAATGGTTATAGGTTCACACTTTTTTCCTGAACCAATAAATTGTACAACGTAAACTGTACATTTTACTAAATAAAATCCAACACAATCAATGCTGGACTTAAATAAACCCCAAAGACAAAACGACAAAAAGTAAATATGTTACAGTAAAAAGAACTGGATCTGAACAGTGTCAGGGCGTATCCTAAAGTGTGTTTGGGTGAAGTGACTCGAGCAGATGAGAAAACCCTGGTCCTTTGGTTCATTTTCACGTTGGTTTGAGATCGATTTCACTAAATTCTCTGTTGAGGCGTTTATTTGAGGTTTTAAACTCATCCTGTACGTTTCACCCCAAAGGGGGCGTGGCCTTCTGGCTGGACATCTCTGACAGCTCGAGGGGCCCGTACCTGCGCCCTGGTCCACGGGTCCACTCTGGAGGTGTTGAGGCTGGTCTGGAGCAGGTCCGGGCGGGCCCCGGGCCCCTGGAGCTGGTGCTTCTTCAGGGCCTGGACCACGAAGTGCGGCTGGAGGTGAGTCTCGCAGAAGGACGAGTCACAGTCTCGACAGAAGCGCGTGGCCCGACTCTTCGGCTCAGAGCAACAGTCGCAGTAAACGGCCCGGTCCAACATCGAGCTGGAAAGAACAGACAAGAGGCCCACATTCACACAAGTGCCTGGCCCAAAGGCACAACAGACAAGAGGCCCACATTCACACAAGTGCCTGGCCCAAAGGCACAACAGACAAGAGGCCCACATTCACACACGTGCCTGGCCCAAAGGCACAACAGACATGTGGCCCACATTCACACAAGTGCCTGGCCCAAAGGCACAACAGACAAGAGGCCCACATTCACACAAGTGCCTGGCCCAAAGGCACAACAGACAAGAGGCCCACATTCACACAAGTGCCTGGCCCAAAGGCACAACAGACATGTGGCCCACATTCACACAAGGGCCTGGCCCAAAGGCACAACAGACAAGAGGCCCACATTCACACAAGTGCCTGGCCCAAAGGCACAACAGACAAGAGGCCCACATTCACACACGTGCCTGGCCCAAAGGCACAACAGACATGTGGCCCACATTCACACAAGTGCCTGGCCCAAAGGCACAACAGACAAGAGGCCCACATTCACACACGTGCCTGGCCCAAAGGCACAACAGACATGTGGCCCACATTCACACAAGGGCCTGGCCCAAAGGCACAACAGACAAGAGGCCCACATTCACACAAGGGCCTGGCCCAAAGGCACAACAGACAAGAGGCCCACATTCACACAAGTGTCTGGCCCAAAGGCACAACAGACAAGAGGCCCACATTCACACAAGGGCCTGGCCCAAAGGCACAACAGACAAGAGGCCCACATTCACACAAGGGCCTGGCCCAAAGGCACAACAGACATGTGGCCCACATTCACACAAGTGCCTGGCCCAAAGGCACAACAGACATGTGGCCCACATTCACACAAGTGCTTGGCCCAAAGGCACAACAGACATGTGGCCCACATTCACACAAGTGCTTGGCCCAAAGGCACAACAGACATGTGGCCCACATTCACACGTGGCCCTGTACCTGGGCTCCTCGGGGGCGGAGCTCCTGAAGCGGCTCACCATGGCGACCATGAGGCTGTTGACCTGGAGCTGGGGCGGGGCGGGGTACGAGTGTCCGCACACGGGGCAGGAGCAGGGCCCCGGGCCCCTCCAGCACCGGGACAGGCAGCTCTGACAGAAGTTATGGCCACACGGGACGGACACGGGCCCCGAGAACAGGTCCCGGCACAAGGGGCACCGGAAGTCCTCCAGAGACATCTGCAGAGGTCAGAGGTCAGAGGTCAGAGGTCAGAGTCAGAGGTCAGGGTCAGAGGTCAGAGTCAGAGGTCAGGGTCAGAGGTCAGAGTCAGAGGTCAGGGTCAGAGGTCAGAGTCAGAGGTCAGGGTCAGAGGTCAGAGTCAGAGGTCAGGGTCAGAGGTCAGGGTCAGAGGTCAGGGTCAGAGGTCAGAGGTCAGAGTCAGAGGTCAGAGGTCAGAGGTCAGAGTCAGAGGTCAGGGTCAGGGCATGGATGTATTAAAAGAACTGGATAAGCCCCGCCCCCTCTGTCCCAGGTTGATTAGTGGTCGTGTGAGGTACTGCAGCCTTTTTCTAAAATGTCACATTATAATCACAGACAGGACTGAATTATTATCTGTATTTAAATAAAATAGAAGGAAATGTTCTTTTCTACCGTTTATAAAATCACAGAAATTACCGTTTTTATATGAAGTGGGGGATTGTGGTCACGTGGTGCCCTAAAGCAAAGATGGCCGCCTCCGTATCAGGAAGTAAAACAAAGATGGCCGCCTCCGTATCAGGAAGTAAATGCGGAAGTAAGAAACTTTTTGGGGTCATGTGACAATGAGCTCAGGCCACAGGGAGGAACAGGGCGGCCATTTTGGATTCATCTTCAGGTTTTATTATAGTTCTATGGGTCAGGGTCAGAGGTCAGGGTCAGAGGTCAGGGTCAGAGGTCAGGGTCAGAGGTCAGGGTCAGAGGTCAGAGGTCAGGGTCAGAGTCAGAGGTCAGGGTCAGAGGTCAGAGTCAGAGGTCAGAGTCAGAGGTCAGGGTCAGAGGTCAGGGTCAGAGGTCAGGGTCAGAGGGCCTGGACCTCGAGCCCGGACCGTCTGGACCTCGAGGACCGTCTGGACCTCGAGGACCGTCTGGACCTCGATCCCGGACCGTCTGGACCTCGAGCCTGGACCTCGAGCCCGGACCGTCTGGACCTCGAGCCTGGACCTCGAGCCCAGACCGTCTGGACCTCGAGCCTGGACCTCGATCCCGGACCGTCTGGACCTCGAGCCTGGTCCTCGAGCCCAGACCGTCTGGACCTCGAGGTCCGTCTGAGTTTAAAACAACAGGAAGTGGAGCCTCTGATTCATCAACGATTTACACAATTTACAGCAACAGCTTTTGTTGCTTTTTGTCCCAGATGTTTGTCACTTTTAGTCACTTTTAGTCACTTTTAGTCACTTTTAGTCACTTTTAGTCACTTTTAGTCACTTTTAGTCACTTTTAGTCACTTTTAGTCACGTGTTTCCGTCACATTTGACTCTTTCAGGTGTTTTTAGTCGTGTTTTTGTCGCTTGTTTCTAAACAACAGGAAGTAAAACCAGGACAAGAATCTCAGGCTGAACGTTTGGTTCTTGTGCAGCTTTACTTTGTGATCAGTGTCGGCCAATCAGACCAGAGCACCTGACACATACCTGAGCAGGTGTCCCGCCCCCTGACGTGAGCTCGCCTCTGATTGGCCGAAGCTCAGTTCCAGTAAATGTTTGAGGAAACTATGAAAGGAATGTGACCAATAATATCATTAAACCAGGTCTAAACCAGGGCTAAACCAGGTCTAAACCAGGTCTAAACCAGGTCTAAACCAGGTCTAAACCAGGTCTAAACCAGGTCTAAACCAGGACTAAACCAGGACTAAACCAGGTCTAAACCAGCACTAAACCAGGACTAAACCAGGACTAAACCAGGACTAAACCAGGTCTAAACCAGGTCTAAACCAGGTCTAAACCAGGACTAAACCAGGACTAAACCAGGACTAAACCAGGTCTAAACCAGGTCTAAACCAGGTCTAAACCAGGTCTAAACCAGGTCTAAACCAGGCCTAAACCAGGTCTAAACCAGGGCTAAACCAGGACTAAACCAGGACTAAACCAGGTCTAAACCAGGTCTAAACCAGGTCTAAACCAGGTCTAAACCAGGTCTAAACCAGGACTAAACCAGGACTAAACCAGGTCTAAACCAGGACTAAACCAGGTCTAAACCAGGACTAAACCAGGTCTAAACCAGGACTAAACCAGGTCTAAACCAGGACTAAACCAGGTCTAAACCAGGTCTAAACCAGGACTAAACCAGGTCTAAACCAGGACTAAACCAGGTCTAAACCAGGTCTAAACCAGGACAAAACCAGGTCTAAACCAGGACTAAACCAGGTCTAAACCAGGTCTAAACCAGGACTAAACCAGGTCTAAACCAGGACTAAACCAGGACTAAACCAGGTCTAAACCAGGACTAAACCAGGACTAAACCAGGTCTAAACCAGGACTAAACCAGGTCTAAACCAGGTCTAAACCAGGTCTAAACCAGGTCTAAACCAGGTCTGAACCAGGTCTGAACCAGGTCTAAACCAGGACTAAACCAGGACTAAACCAGGACTAAACCAGGTCTAAACCAGGTCTAAACCAGGTCTAAACCAGGTCTAAACCAGGTCTAAACCAGGTCTAAACCAGGACTAAACAAGGACTAAACCAGGACTAAACCAGGTCTAAACCAGGTCTAAACCAGGTCTAAACCAGGTCTGAACCAGGTCTAAACCAGGTCTAAACCAGGTCTAAACCAGGATTAAACCAGGACTAAACCAGGACTAAACCAGGTCTAAACCAGGACTAAACCAGGACTAAACCAGGTCTAAACCAGGTCTAAACCAGGTCTAAACCAGGTCTAAACCAGGTCTAAACCAGGATTAAACCAGGACTAAACCAGGTCTAAACCAGGTCTAAACCAGGATTAAACCAGGACTAAACCAGGACTAAACCAGGTCTAAACCAGGACTAAACCAGGACTAAACCAGGTCTAAACCAGGTCTAAACCAGGACTAAACCAGGTCTAAACCAGGACTAAACCAGGTCTAAACCAGGACTAAACCAGGTCTAAACCAGGACTAAACCAGGTCTAAACCAGGTCTAAACCAGGTCTAAACCAGGACTAAACCAGGTCTAAACCAGGACTAAACCAGGACTAAACCAGGTCTAAACCAGGACTGAACCAGGTCTAAACCAGGTCTAAACCAGGACTAAACCAGGTCTAAACCAGGACTAAACCAGGACTAAACCAGGTCTAAACCAGGTCTAAACCAGGACTAAACCAGGACTAAACCAGGTCTAAACCAGGTCTAAACCAGGACTAAACCAGGACTAAACCAGGTCTAAACCAGGACTGAACCAGGACTGAACCAGGTCTAAACCAGGTCTAAACCAGGTCTAAACCAGGTCTAAACCAGGTCTAAACCAGGACTAAACCAGGACTAAACCAGGTCTAAACCAGGTCTAAACCAGGTCTAAACCAGGACTAAACCAGGACTAAACCAGGACTAAACCAGGTCTAAACCAGGTCTAAACCCGGTCTAAACCCGGTCTAAACCAGGACTAAACCAGGACTAAACCAGGTCTAAACCAGGTCTAAACCAGGACTAAACCAGGTCTAAACCAGGACTAAACCAGGACTAAACCAGGTCTAAACCAGGTCTAAACCAGGACTAAACCAGGACTAAACCAGGACTAAACCAGGTCTAAACCAGGACTAAACCAGGACTAAACCAGGTCTAAACCAGGCCTAAACCAGGACTAAACCAGGTCTAAACCAGGACTAAACCAGGACTAAACCAGGGCTAAACCAGGCCTAAACCAGGACTAAACCAGGTCTAAACCAGGACTAAACCAGGACTAAACCAGGGCTAAACCAGGCCTAAACCAGGACTGAACCAGGACTAAACCAGGACTAAACCAGGACTAAACCAGGTCTAAACCAGGACTAGTCCCGGTGTGTTCTAGTCCCGGTGTGTTCCAGTCCCGGTGTGTTCCAGTCCCGGTGTGTTCTTGTCCCGGTGTGTTCTAGTGTGTGTTCTAGTCCTCGGTGTTCTGTGTGTTCTAGTCCCGGTGTTCTTGTCCCGTGTTCTAGTCGGTGTGTTCTAGTCCCTGGTGTGTTCTAGTCCTGGTGTGTTCTTAGAGTCGGTGTTCCTAGTCCCGTGTTCTGGTCGGTGTGTTCTAGTCGGTGGAGTCAGTGTGTTCTAGTCGGTGTGTTCTAGTCCCGGTGTGTTCCAGTCCCGGTGTGTTCTAGTCCCGGTGTGTTCTAGTCCCGGTGTGTTCCAGTCCCGGTGTGTTCTAGTTCCGGTGTGTTCTTGTCCCGGTGTGTTCTAGTCCCGGTGTGTTCTAGTCCCGGTGTGTTCCAGTCCCGGTGTGTTCCAGTCCCGGTGTGTTCTAGTCCCGGTGTGTTCTAGTCCTGAGGTGTTCCAGTCCCGGTGTGTTCTTGTCCCGGTGTGTTCCAGTCCCGGTGTGAGAGGATGGTTCTTACCCTGAACGCTGTGTGTTCTAGTCCTGGTGTGAGAGGATAGTTCCAGTCCCGGTGTGTTCTAGTCCTGAGGTGTTCTAGTCCCGGTGTGTTCTAGTCCCGGTGTGTTCCAGTCCCGATGTGTTCCAGTCCCGGTGTGTTCTAGTCCCGGTGTGTTCCAGTCCCGGTGTGTTCTAGTCCCGGTGTGTTCTAGTCCCGATGTGTTCTAGTCCTGAGGTGTTCCAGTCCCGGTGTGTTCTAGTCCCGATGTGTTCTAGTCCTGAGGTGTTCCAGTCCCGGTGTGTTCTTGTCCCGGTGTGTTCCAGTCCCGGTGTGAGAGGATGGTTCTTACCCTGAACGCTGTGTGTTCTAGTCCTGGTGTGAGAGGATAGTTCTAGTCCCGGTGTGTCCTAGTCCCGGTGTGTTCTAGTCCCGGTGTGTTCCAGTCCCGGTGTGTTCCAGTCCCGGTGTGTTCTAGTCCCGGTGTGTTCTAGTCCTGGTGTGTTCTAGTCCCGGTGTGTTCTTGTCCCGGTGTGTTCTAGTCCCGGTGTGTTCTAGTCCCGGTGTGTTCCAGTCCCGGTGTGTTCTAGTCCCGGTGTGTTCCAGTCCCGGTGTGTTCTTGTCCCGGTGTGTTCCAGTCCCGGTGTGAGAGGATGGCTCTTACCCTGAACGCTGTGAGTTCTAGTCCTGAATGGAGTGAGGATTGCGGCGGCGCAGGTTAAACTCGACCTGGAGTCAAACTCACTCTGACGTCGTCACATTGTTTTATGTCACGCCCTAAAAACTGGAACAATAAAACGAAGAAAAACTCACAACGAGCTCCAGTCCAGAAACAGACACTAGGGACGGGCAATTCAGCCACACATACAGTATTTCTCCCCAAAAAGTAGTGCAGTTCCACGTGTTTATTTCCTTTGTGTGTTTTGGAACAACAAAAAAAAACAAAACAAAAAAAACAAAAACCAAAAAAGTTGATTTGACTTAATTTCACACAAATCTCCAAAAATGGATCAGACACAATTGTCACTCTTTCAGAATTGTGGATAAATAACTTTTTAAACATTTTTTAAGCCTGAGACTCTCGTTTAATCCCACCCGGGGCAAGTAACAGCTGTGGGCAATATAAAAATCACACCTGAAAGCAAGTCTTTTTGGGGAGAAATACATTTATAGGAAAGAAATCAGAGTGCAACACTTTCAGCCAGGACTGTGTATCGGTTAAAGTATCAATATTTACCTTTTTAAACATTTTATCAACATTTTTTATTGAGTGTCTAGTTTTGATACTAGTTTTAGTGTCACATCTTGTTATTATTTTAACGGTGAATAAATCAGGCTCAAAACACAGCAGCCGGAGCGTCTCTTAGTGTCAGAATCCATCACATTTACATTTAATTTCTATTCATTTCATGACAAAAGACATAACTCATCGTTTAATTTAAAATCCTTTTTTATTTCGACACACGTGGTACTTTGGCCAAGTGTAGTTTTGTTTAATCTTTAGTGTGTTGTCTCCCCCGTGTGGTCATTCTGGGTTAGTCCTGTTTGTATTTAAACTGTTTGAGGGTCGTTTTGGTTTGTTATAATTACGCCTCAGTGGGGCCCAAACTCTGCTCATATTTCAGTCATTTTGGGGCCTTTGGATAAAGTTGTTTTTGAGGAAAATATTATACATTTTTAAATCATGTTTTTAAATCTTTAAACCTGCTCTTGAGGATTTTAAAGTGTGTATGACGGGTTTCTATGATTTTCTAATTTTGACTTTATTCAGTGTATCAATATCTGTTGTAAATATAAATTATAGTTTTACACCAATCAGGTCGCTGTTTGTGGAGAAAAGATGATAAACCTGTTGAAAAATACAGGAAGTAAACAAACTGATGACATCACACTGTGAGACAAAGGTTATACATAATTTACACAAAATAAACTACTTTTATGACCCTTTAAACATTGATTCAACAAAATAAAGATGTTCACATTTATTTTTATTTGTCAAATCAAAATAATATGACATTAGATGAGTTTTGGCCCCGTGTACAGTGTTGTTGCTATGGTGATTTCCTAGCGTGATGTCATCATTTACAACCAGGAAGTAAAATTAAAAAGCTAAAAATTGCGAAAACTGTGTAAAATTTGTAAAGAATTTTAGCTAATTTTGAAATATGTTTATCTGAACTACATTTTGGTTAAATGAGTGTCCGACCTGTCATGGGCCCTTTAAGTTTGGCATTTTTATAATAAATAAACGTGTGTATCTGGTACTGTTTGCTCTGTTACTTAGTTTAGGCGCCATCTACTGGCTGCATAGCGCTTACGCCGCCATAAACATGTCATTACTCGAGTCTTTGGGATGCACCGATCCTGATCCTGGTATCGAATAACGGGGGCGATGTGTACAGATGTGCTGAGTATCGGCTCCTAAATATCGGTTCAGTCGATATCCTGAGCCCATGGACTGGTCCAGAACATCGTGACGTTTGAGGTTTTATTGACACAAAACTATTCTGTCGTCAATCGAAGGACGAAGAGCAGTTACACAAACCATTTGGATTAGTTTGTCAAATGCTGTTTCCAGTCTCTGCAGACGTATCGGCTGATATCGAGCGTCGGCCGATACTTAAAGGGCCCATGACAGGTTGGACACTCATTTTACTACAACACAGAGGAGATAAATATATTCAAAGTTTCGCAAAAAATAATTATACATTTAATCATTTTTAGCTGTTTTTTTAGTTTTGTTTTTTCGTTATTGTCACAGATTTTGTTTTGTCTGACAAATCAAAATGTATGTAAACGCCTTTATTTTGTTGATTTAATGTTTTAAGGGTAATTTAATGGTTGGTTTTGTGTAAATTTTGTATAATCTTTGAATGGAGCAAGTCTCACAGTGTGATGTCATCGGCTTTTTACTTCCTGTAATTGCAAACTGATTTTTCAACTTTTCTTCACAAACTATCGTAGAAAGGGGTTCAGAGGTTGTCATCCGGACAAGATCGAGACATTTCGACTTTTATCCAAAAGTCATTGTCAATCGATTGACAATGACTTTTGGATAAAAGTCGAAACGTCTCGATCTTCAAACGGCGTCCGGATGACAACCTCTGAACCCCTTTCTACGATGGACCACACCTGGACGAATGAGGGTTTACATCGACTTCACAAACTATGACTTGATTGGTGTAAAACGGGATTTTTTATGTACAATACGTATCAATACACTAAATAAAATCAAAATGAGAAAATTGTTCAAACCTGTCATACGCCCTTTAAAGCCCGAGTATCGATCGTTCAGTCGGTGAAGCAGCAGCAGAGATGGTGTTCAGCGTCTGTGATGATTTAAGAGTTTAACCCTCACACCAGGGAAGGTCGATCCCACACAGAACAGACTCCGACCTCCTCATGAACCTCTTCTCTCACTCGGGACATTTATGTGGCCTGAACAGTCGTGTCTGTAAAGTTCACCTGAAAACAATCTGAACATCTGCCGGGCGTCTCCCTCCGAGTGAAATGTCCTTCAGAACCCTGTCCTCGCTCTGGGCTGCCGACCCAAACTGAGCGAAGGGGAGAGCGCAAATGTTCAACCAGAGGATGTTTGTTTAAAGGTCCCATATCCTGCTAAAGTGACTCTTCAGAGGTTCTAACCTTCCTCCAGGGCTCTCTGGGCCTCGTATGTTGTGTTTTTTTGATTGATTCCCTCATGTTTTCACTAGAGAACTGTCTTTTCCGTCCCCCTCGGCTGAGCAGCAGACGGGGGCTCCTCACTAAGATGACGCGGTGTTTAAGCCACGCCTCCAGGAAGAATAAACACAGCTAATGCTAATGCTACACAGTAATTACACGATGGATACGACAGATAGAAGAGTTAGCTTGTTATTTACCAAACGGCACGTCCGTGGTTGAGGCCCTGGAGCACGTCAAACTCCAGGTCAGATCCAGGACGTAGGACTCAGCACGACGCACCGTCAGGACCAGAAAAGGTTTATTCAGTGTTTGTGTATCGCTGTTTACCGGAGCACACGGCGCATGCACCATCTCCACTACAGGGGAGGCACGGGTTGGGCGGGGGAGGCAGCCTGCTCTCTGTTCGGGGGGGTCAGATCTCAGAGTGAGGAGGGGGGCCAGTCCAAACTGTTATGTTATGGATATTACACAAAGCCCTGAGGACAGACTGTGTGAAGGGACAAGAGCAGGATATGGGACCTTTAAACTGTTCACGGCCTGAGCGTTTGAAGCGTCTCGTGTGAACAAAGCCGCGTCCCTCACTCTGGACTCTTTACGTGGCGGCTCTTGAACAAACCGAGTGAACGTTCATGTGGTTCTTTAATTCCTGCTTCTTTGAAAACCTCTTGCTGCACTCGGGGCATGGGTGCGGCTTCTCTCCGGAGTGGACAGACATGTGCCTCTGTAAATGTCTCTTTAACTTAAACGTCTTCTCACAAACTGGACACGGGTGAGGCCTTTCTTCAGAGTGAACCAACATGTGCCTCTGTAATCTGTAGTTGTTCGGAAAGCTTTTTCCACAATCGGAGCATTTGAAAGGAGTCTCTCCGGTGTGAACCGCCGTGTGGATCTGCAGCTGCTGCTTTCTTTGAAACTCTTTCCCACAAAAATAGCACCTGCAGGGTTTCATGTACCCGCCTCTGTTCAGAAAGGTTGGGTCCAGAGTCCCGTCCTCCACATGAGTCTTCAGATGTTCAGTTAAACCAGAGAATCTCTTAAACTTCTCTTTACAAACTGGACACGTGCGATGAACAAACCTTAGATGGACCTTGACTTCAAATCTAAAGATAAACCCTTTGGCACAAAGTGAACATTTGAACCGCTTCTGTCCCGTGTGGACAAACATGTGCCTCTGCAGATGAGACTTGGCTCTGAACTCCTTCCCGCACTCAGAGCAGATGTGTGGTTTGTCTCTTTGAAGAACTGACTGCTCCAGAGCCCCGTCCTCCACATGAGTCATCAGATGTTCATTTAGTTTAATTTGATTTGGAAACTGTTCTCCACAAACCGGGCAGATGAGGTGGTGGTTCCTCAAATGCTGGTCGAGAGTATGTTTTTGTCTGTAATTCTTCCCACAAACTGAACATCTGTGAGGCTTCTGTCCCGAGTGAATGGACACGTGTCTCCTCAGACTCGGATGACTTTGAAACCTCTTCCCGCACTCGGGGCACTTGTGTGGCCTCTTGTCTCTCACGTGGTCAGGAGGCACCATGGCGTAGCTCCTCTTGGCCGGAGCCTGTGGTTGACTATAGTCTTCTGAGTGGTCGGTGTCTTCAGAGCCGTCGTGCTCCTCACTATCATCAGTTTCCTCTTCGTTCTCCACATTTTGATGAAGAGTTCCTGAGCCGGGCCCAAGAACCTGAGCCTCACCTGGATTGGGTTCCATTGTGGAGGCGGTTCTTCTCTCGCTCAGCGTCTGTCTGAGCGGAGGCTCCCACTCCCAGCTCCAGTCTGACTCCGCCCCATCGTCCTCTCCATTCAGAAGCTCCTCCTCCACTTTCAGGTGCTCTTCTTCACCTGCTTCTGCTCCACAGTCCCACCCATTAGTTTCCTCTGTGTTCTCCTCACTTTGATGAAGCACAGAGGACTTGTCTTCATCCTCTTCACTTTTCACAGTGACCAGGTGAAGCTCCTCCTCCTGTTTGATGCTCCGCCCTGGCTCCTCCTCCTTCACACTGGACACAAACAACAGCAGCGTCACAACAAACGTGTGACATGTGGGATAAACAGGGGGCGGGGCTTTACAGGTGTTCATTTTTATAAAACACAAAACAAAACAACAGACTGTAAATGTTTCCATTCTGTAAATGTCTAAAGTTGTCTGTCGCTCACGTCCAGTTAACCTGTTCATGACTGTTTTATGATCAGTTATTTGACCGTTAATCATGAAGCGCACGTTTCAGGCCTGAGTTTGTTCAGTGACGGTTGTGTTTGTGGTGTCTGTCGCCCCCTGCTGCACTGACGCTGCTCCTACAACCGCTGTGTGATGCTAACGATGCTAACGATGCTAACGTCTACACAGAGACAACACAAGCACAAATCACATTTAAATGTTGACTTTTAACTCACAAACGGAATAAAACCGTCCGGGTTCATCCGGTTATTTAACTGGATCCACGTCTGGGCGGGTTTAGCTCCTTATTGTGTGATTTGAGCCGTTTAAGTCCAAGAAAAGAGTGAGACTCACGCTTCACTGTGTGTGTGCTCCTCCGAGGGCCCCCAGGAGCCACAGGGGCCCCGGGGCTCCTCCGAGGGCCCCCAGGAGCCACAGGGGCCCCGGGGCTCCCACAGCTCCGTCTCCTCCTTCAGCTTCACCTCCTTCATGTCTCACTCGCTCTGTCACACACTTAGCTTCATTAGCTTCAGAGCTAATCACACGGGGTCCTCACGAGGGCCCCTGGGGGCCTCACAGCCGCCTGTTTAAAACTCTGCGCCGGAGGTCTGGGTCACATTTGGGGCTAAATCAAAGTGAAAATAACAAAACACCATAAAGACGAACCACGTCACACTTTGACCTCTGACGGCACAAAGAGCTCAGCCCTGAGTCTGTCCTTCACTTTTGTCGACCCGTGTGAAGTTGGCCCCCCGTAGTGTCCGATTGACCCCAAAATGTCCGATTGACCCTAAAATTGAACGTTTGTGCATCGTTTGTGCATCGTTTGTGCACACAATATCAGCGTTTGTGCACGCTTCGTTTTTGAGTATTGATCATTTATAGGTTTTGGATTGGCCAAAGTGTGAAGTTGGCCCCCGGAGTGCCCAATTCACCCCAAAATGGTGTCGAACGTTTGTGCATCGTTTGTACTTAGTTTGTGAGTTATTGATCACTGATTGGCTCAGTTACAGTTACCCCAAACTGTCCAATTTTGTGAGATATTGATTATGGATTATGGACATTTTGGAAATATGGATAACCTCAATGCACTGCTTTACCCACACACTGCACATATACATCAAGTTAGTCTGAAATAACAGTTTAATATCATATTCAGGTCTTGACAGATTGTCCACATGTGTCATATATGTTCAATCAAGATCACACCTTTTGATTCATATGTTAAAATAATTAAAATAGTCTAAATAAATACCCTTAACTCTTTAATTGTCTACATTTGGCCCTAAAGTAATTTTATTTCATAAAACAGGCCAAATAAGACCAAAAGTGCATTATTAATTGATAAGATAGAGACAGACAGAATTGATAAGATGATGAGGATCAAATTAATGTTAAACTGATGGATGTGACAAGTTGATGAGACACATGTGGACAATCTGTCAAGACCTGAATATGATATTAAACTGTTATTTCAGACTAACTTGATGTATATGTGCAGTGTGTGGGTAAAGCAGTGCATTGAGGTTATCCATATTTCCAAAATGTCCATAATCCATAATCAATATCTCACAAAATTGGACAGTTTGGGGTAACTGTAACTGAGCCAATCAGTGATCAATAACTCACAAACTAAGCACAAACGATGCACAAACGTTTGACACCATTTTGGGGTCAATCGGGCACTCCGGGGGCCAACTTCACACAGGTCTTTTGTCGTCGTTATTTTAAATAACTGTTATTTTTCATCAACAGTTTATAAAGAGCAGAGTCAGAGCCACAAGAAACAAGAAACAAGCTTTATTAGGAACAAACACGAGCAGCAACAGAACAGTGTTATAACCAGGACCAGGGCCGGGACCAGAGACCAGGACCAGGACCAGGACCAGACCAGGACCAGGACCAGGACCAGACCAGGACCAGACCAGGACTGGACCAGGACCAGAGCGTGCATTCTGTGTTATTGTTAGTCTTTCATGTAGTTTTTGGACCAGGATCAGGGCCAGGACCAGACCAGGACCAGGATCAGGGCCAGGACCAGACCAGGACCAGGATCAGCACCACCGGACCAGGACCAGACCAGGACCAGGATCAGCACCACCGGACCAGGACTGAGTCTCCATCTTCAATTGAGTAAAACTGAAGACTCTTCAGGTCGTTCTCCAACTGGAACTCTGTCCCCTCCATCTGAAACACAACCAGGACTGAACCAGGACTGAACCAGGACTAGACCAGGACTAGACCAGGACTAGACCAGGACTGAACCAGGACTGAACCAGGACTGAACCAGGACTGAACCAGGACTGAACCAGGACTGAACCAGGACTGAACCAGGACTGAACCAGGACTGAACCAGGACTGAACCAGGTCTGTACCTTGGGGGAGGTGTAGCTCAGGTGGAGCTCGGTGGTTGGGACCTTCAAGAGTCGGTGGAGCAGACCTTTGACCTTCTGTAGCTCCATCGAAGCTGAAGAGAAGCAGAAGAACAGAATTAACAAACACACACACTGTTTACCAACAGCTCACTGACTTCCTCTCACGCCTGATGCAGACTTAGAAAGAGCTTAAAATCAATGCTTGTGTCACACCGACCTCGGAGCTCTGGGCCGTGGGTCCGGCAGCCGCGCGGGGCTGCGGAAAGAATCCACAAGAAGTCTATTTTTGCCGGACGCCGCAGCGTCTGGTGCGGCTTTCATGTCATTTGACGAGTGTTTCTCGCGCGAAATCACAAGAATCTACGTGGCTTTTGTCAAAAAACGGACCGCAGTGAACCGGAGCTTTTGTGACAGGCGTCTGCAAGAGACCCGAGCGGACTGGACTCAGTGTACACCAGGCGTTAATCAACAACTTGATGTTTTCAGGTTTTAGACCTCATCACAGCACTGAGACTGCTCTCATCAAGGTGACAAATGACATCCGCCTGAACACTGACGCGGGCAAAGCCTCAGTCTTAATTCTGTTAGATCTGAGCGCTGCTTTTGACACTGTCGATCATAGGATCCTCCTACAGAGACTAGAGGACTGGGTGGGCATCACTGGCACCGCCCTAAAGGGGTGGAGTCCTACCTCGAGGACAGAGAGTACTTTGTTGAGATTGGTAACTGTGTCTCAGACCACATGAGCTTGACCTGTGGGGTTCCCCAAGGGTCAGTCCTGGGACCCCTTCTGTTCAACCTCTATATGCTGCCCTTAGGTCAGTTAATACTCAGCACAAATGTGTCTTATCACAACTACGCAGATGACACTCAGATCTATGTCTCACTGACGGCAGGTGAATATGGACCAGTGGATTCACTCTGTCACTGCATCCAACAGATCAGAGGTGGATGCAAAACAATTTTCTTCAGCTAAACTCAGACAAGACTGAAATCATCGTCTTTGGGCCGAAGAAACAGAGAGAAAGTGTCAGCAGTCACCTCCAGTCTCTCGCTCTAAAACCGACAAATCAAGTTAGAAATCTGGGGGTAATAATGGACTCAGACCTGAACTTTGACAGACACATCAAATCAATAACATCAACAGCCTTTTACCTAAAAAACATGTCCAAAAGTCAGGACTAAACATGGACCGGCCTCCTGCTGGTGCCAGAGTCAGGACTAAACATGGGGAATCAGCATTTCAGTTTTTTGCAGCTAAAATCTAGAACAGTCTCCCTGAAGATGTGAGACAGGCCTCCACTCTGACAATGTTTAAATCCACTGAAAGATCTATCTGCACTCTGACCTTTTAAAGCGCTTTATTTTAAAATGATTCTGTGTCTTTTTGTGTTTTGTGATGTTAATGCAACTTTTCCTGTTGTGTAAAGCACTTTGAATTGCCGCGTGTACGAACTGTGCTCTACAAATAAACCTGCCTTGCCTTGTCATGTAACGACCCTGTGAAAGACGAATCCTGTGGTCGTGGACAGTTCAAACGTTCAGACTTTACCTGGGAGTTTCTTCTCGATGCGTTTGCGCTCCGAGTCGTCCGGAAACTCAAACGAGATCTCTGAAACAAGAACGCAGCAAAGTCATTCTCAATCAGTGGGACTGGGCTGAACTCACAAAAATGTCTTCCTTCACTAAACCAGGACTAAACCAGGTCTAAATAATGACTAAACCAGGACTAAACCAGGTCTTAAACAAGGACTAAACCAGGTCTTAAACAAGGACTAAACCAGGTCTTAAACAAGGACTAAACCAGGACTAAACCAGGACTAAACCAGGACTAAACCAGGTCTTAAACAAGGACTAAACCAGGTCTTAAACAAGGACTAAACCAGGACTAAACCAGGTCTAAATAAGGACTAAACCAGGACTAAACCAGGTCTTAAACAAGGACTAAACCAGGTCTTAAACAAGGACTAAACCAGGACTAAACCAGGTCTTAAACAAGGACTAAACCAGGTCTAAATAAGGACTAAACCAGGACTAAACCAGGTCTAAATAAGGACTAAACAAGGACTAAACCAGGTCTAAATAAGGACTAAACCAGGTCTTAAACAAGGACTAAACCAGGTCTTAAACAAGGACTAAACCAGGACTAAACCAGGACTAAACCAGGACTAAACCAGGTCTTAAACAAGGACTAAAACAGGACTAAATCAGGTCTAAACCGGGTATAAACCAGGACTACATAAGGGCTAAACCAGGACTAATCAAAGACTAAACCAGGACTAAACCAGGACTAACCCAGGACTAAACCAGGACTAAACCAGGACTGCATAAGGACTAAACCAGGACTAAACCAGGTCTGAAGGCACTGACTGAGGAGCTGGTTCTTCAGGGCAAACGGCTGAGGTTTCTTCAGTTCTCCTTCCTCTGGAGCGCCGTACTCTGGACACAAAACACAGGAGAAAGTCTTAACACGAGGCCACAGCTGCCCCGGGGCAGACTGTGCAGGAGTGAGCCTTAAACGTCATTCACCGCCGTAACATTCGTCAAACCAAACCACGCGTTCTAATTCTATTCAAGTATGTTCTCCTGAGATAGAATGAGTTAAAGTGTAAAGGGGCGTTCAGACCGCAGCGACCAACGCGACCAGTTTACATGTAAAGTCTATGGTGTCGTGCGACAAAAGCCTCCTGCGATTTTGCAGCGCGACCGGCGCGGTGCGAATCCTGCGATTCTGTCGTGCGACGCGACAAGAGCGACTTTGCGGCGGCCGCAAAATCGTTTCATTCGCGCGACCGTCGCAGAAGATAAACAAAGCTGAACTTTCTGCGGCCAACGCCGCGACCGCCGCGGATGTCAACCAATCAGAGACCACGCTTGAGTGACGTAACTACGTATTTCATTATCCGGGAAGAAGGACGTAAACAAACCAAACACATGATTGATCGAACAGACCAGAGCCGCACGAGTAGAACCATAAACTGAGTTCCTGCAGAGTTTTATTGCAGAATAAGTGCCTGACAGGGCTTCAAGTGTTTAGTGTTCTACCTGCACCAACGGGGCGTGTCCTGTTCCAGAAGTGCCTGTCCCTCCGCTGACGCTGGACCAATGATCTGTGGCTCTCTCTCTCTCTCTCCTCTGCTCCTGTAGCAGCCGCGCACTTTTATTCTGGTGCCGTCACATATTTTGCCCACTTTATCAGAGGATGAGGAGGAAAACAACACAGCGCTGGCTGCACACCGCGCTCTTTCGCCGTGGAGCACATGTTACACACGTGACACACACGTGCTCGTCTCTGCCCTCAGACCGAGCCCACACGGCCCAGGTCCGCGCCCGGTCCGACAACAGAGCGGAAAATGTGGTCCCGAACGCCCCGCTCCCAGGAATCTAAACTCTAGCAGCAGGTTAGCTGTGTTGGTCGTGCTGGTCGTGCCGTGTGTCACTGGTGACTTTTTTTTCGGCGACTAAAGCGACTGTCCTTAAATGCACAGGCGACAAACCAGGGGCGACAGGCGCGATTTTGTCACGGCGGTCTGAACAGGGCTTAACAGTGAACTCACTCTGGATCAGGTCCTGGTATCGTGGATGGTCTGTGATGAAGTCAGGACTGAGTTGGCTCCGCCCCCCCGCCTTTAGCCACGCCTCTCCAAACAGTTTCATGTAATCCAGCTCCGCCCCCCTGCGATCGTCAGGATGCACCTGCACAAACACACCTGAGGCTTTAACGTCTACTTTAGAGCCGAAACGAACGAGTTTTAGTCATCGACAAGTCAGAGTGTTGTGGAACTTTGAGACGTTTTAACCACATTTTAACCAAATACGGGACTGAAGGCTTTTAGAGAGAATATTTATGTTTAAGTTTGTTACTGATTGACTGTTCATGGTATGTTCAGGTGCACTCGGGGCACTTTGGGGGCGGTTGCTGGTCGGACTCACCTCGGGGCACTTTGGGGGCGGTTGCTGATCGGACTCACCTCGGGGCACTTTGGGGGCGGTTGCTGGTCGGACTCACCTCGGGGCACTTTGGGGGCGGTTGCTGGTCGGACTCACCTTGGAGCCGTTGAGCTGCTGCACTCGGGGCACTTTGGGGGCGGTTGCTGGTCGGACTCACCTCGGGGCACTTTGGGGGCGGTTGCTGGTCGGACTCACCTTGGAGCCGTTGAGCTGCTGCACTCGGGGCACTTTGGGGACGGTCGCTGGTCGGACTCACCTTGGAGCCGTTGAGCTGTTGCACTCGGGGCACTTTGGGGGCGGTCACTGGTCGGACTCACCTCGGGGCACTTTGGGGGCGGTTGCTGGTCGGACTCACCTCGGGGCACTTTGGGGGCGGTAGCTGGTCGGACTCACCTCGGGGCACTTTGGGGGCGGTTGCTGGTCGGACTCACCTTGGAGCCGTTGAGCTGCTGCACTCGGGGCACTTTGGGGGCGGTTGCTGGTCGGACTCACCTCGGGGCACTTTGGGGGCGGTTGCTGGTCGGACTCACCTTGGAGCCGTTGAGCTGTTGCACTCGGGGCACTTTGGGGACGGTCGCTGGTCGGACTCACCTCGGAGCCGTTGAGCTGCTGCACTCGGGGCACTTTGGGGACGGTCACATGTCGGACTCACCCTGGAGCCGTTGAGCTGTTGCACTCGGGGCACTTTGGGGGCGGTCACTGGTCGGACTCACCTCGGGGCACTTTGGGGGCGGTTGCTGGTCGGACTCACCTCGGGGCACTTGGGGGGCGGTTGCTGGTCGGACTCACCTTGGAGCCGTTGAGCTGCTGCACTCGGGGCACTTTGGGGGCGGTTGCTGGTCGGACTCACCTCGGGGCACTTTGGGGGCGGTTGCTGGTCGGACTCACCTTGGAGCCGTTGAGCTGCTGCACTCGGGGCACTTTGGGGACGGTCGCTGGTCGGACTCACCCTGGAGCCGTTGAGCTGCTGCACTCGGGTCACTTTGGGGGCGGTTGCTGGTCGGACTCACCTCGGGGCACTTTGGGTCGGTCGCTGGTCGGACTCACCTTGGAGCCGTTGAGCTGCTGCACTCGGGGCACTTTGGGGGCGGTTGCTGGTCGGACTCACCTCGGGGCACTTTGGGGGCGGTTGCTGGTCGGACTCACCTTGGAGCCGTTGAGCTGCTGCACTCGGGGCACTTTGGGGGCGGTCGCTGGTCGGACTCACCAGGGAGCCGTTGAGCTGCTGCACTCTCGGGCACTTTGGGGCGGTTGCTGGTCGGACTCACCTCGGGGCACTTTGGGGGCGGTCGATGGTTCGACTCACCCTGGAGCCGTTGAGCTGCTGCACTCGAGGCACTTTGGGGGCGGTTGCTGGTCGGACTCACCTCGGAGCCGTTGAGCTGCTGCACTCGGGGCAGTTTGGGGGCGGTCTCTGGTCGGACTCACCTCGGGGCACTTTGGGGGCGGTCGCTGGTCGGACTCACCTCGGAGCCGTTGAGCTGCTGCACTCGGGGCACTTTGGGGGCGGTCGCTGGTCGGACTCACCCTGGAGCCGTTGAGCTGCTGCACTCGGGGCAGTTTGGGGGCGGTCGCTGGTCGGACTCACCTCGGGGCACTTTGGGGGCGGTCGCTGGTCGGACTCACCCTGGAGCCGTTGAGCTGCTGCACTCGGGGCAGTTTGGGGGCGGTCGCTGGTCGGACTCACCCTGGAGCCGTTGAGCTGCTGCACTCGGGGCACTTTGGGGGCGGTTGCTGGTCGGACTCACCTCGGGGCACTTTGGGGGCGGTTGCTGGTCGGACTCACCTCGGGGCACTTTGGGGGCGGTTGCTGGTCGGACTCACCTTGGAGCCGTTGAGCTGCTGCACTCGGGGCACTTTGGGGCGGTTGCTGGTCGGACTCACCTCGGGGCACTTTGGGGCGGTTGCTGGTCGGACTCACCTTGGAGCCGTTGAGGTGATTCACTCGGGGCAATTTGGTGGCGGTTGCTGGTCGGACTCACCTTGGAGCCGTTGAGCTGCTGCACTCGGGGCACTTTGGGGACGGTCGCTGGTCGGACTCACCCTGGAGCCGTTGAGCTGCTGCACTCGGGGCACTTTGGGGGCGGTTGCTGGTCGGACTCACCTTGGAGCCGTTGAGCTGCTGCACTCGGGGCACTTTGGGGGCGGTTGCTGGTCGGACTCACCTCGGGGCACTTTGGGGGCGGTTGCTGTTCGGACTCACCTCGGGGCACTTTGGGGGCGGTTGCTGGTCGGACTCACCTCGGGGCACTTTGGGGCGGTTGCTGGTCGGACTCACCTTGGAGCCGTTGAGCTGCTGCACTCGGGCACTTTGGGGCGGTTGCTGGTCGGACTCACCTCGGGGCACTTTGGGGCGGTTGCTGGTCGGACTCACCTTGGAGCCGTTGAGCTGCTGCACTCGGGGCACTTTGGGGTCGGTCGCTGGTCGGACTCACCTTGGAGCCGTTGAGCTGTTGCACTCGGGGCACTTTGGGGGCGGTCACTGGTCGGACTCACCTCGGGGCACTTTGGGGGCGGTTGCTGGTCGGACTCACCTCGGGGCACTTTGGGGGCGGTTGCTGGTCGGACTCACCTCGGGGCACTTTGGGGGCGGTTGCTGGTCGGACTCACCTTGGAGCCGTTGAGCTGCTGCACTCGGGGCACTTTGGGGGCGGTTGCTGGTCGGACTCACCTCGGGGCACTTTGGGGGCGGTTGCTGGTCGGACTCACCTTGGAGCCGTTGAGCTGTTGCACTCGGGGCACTTTGGGGACGGTCGCTGGTCGGACTCACCTCGGAGCCGTTGAGCTGCTGCACTCGGGGCACTTTGGGGACGGTCACATGTCGGACTCACCCTGGAGCCGTTGAGCTGTTGCACTCGGGGCACTTTGGGGGCGGTTGCTGGTCGGACTCACCTCCGGCACTTTGGGGCGGTTGCTGGTCGGACTCACCTCGGGCACTTTGGGGCGGTTGCTGGTCGGACTCACCTTGGAGCCGTTGAGCTGCTGCACTCGGGCACTTTGGGGGCGGTTGCTGGTCGGACTCACCTCGGGTCTCTTTGGGGGCGGTTGCTGGTCGGACTCACCTTGGAGCCGTTGAGCTGCTGCACTCGGGGCACTTTGGGGACGGTCGCTGGTCGGACTCACCCTGGAGCCGTTGAGCTGCTGCACTCGGGGCACTTTGGGGGCGGTTGCTGGTCGGACTCACCTCGGGGCACTTTGGGGACGGTCGCTGGTCGGACTCACCTTGGAGCCGTTGAGCTGCTGCACTCGGGGCACTTTGGGGGCGGTTGCTGGTCGGACTCACCTCGGGGCACTTTGGGGCGGTTGCTGGTCGGACTCACCTAGGAGCCGTGGAGCTGCTGCACTCGGGGCACTTTGGGGACGGTCGCTGGTCGGACTCACCTTGGAGCCGTTGAGCTGCTGCACTCGGGGCACTTTGGGGGCGGTTGCTGGTCGGACTCACCTCGGGGCACTTTGGGGGCGGTCGATGGTTGGACTCACCCTGGAGCCGTTGAGCTGCTGCACTCGGGGCACTTTGGGGGCGGTTGCTGGTCGGACTCACCTCGGAGCCGTTGAGCTGCTGCTCTCGGGTCAGTTTGGGGGCGGTCTCTGGTCGGACTCACCTCGGGGCACTTTGGGGGCGGTCGCTGGTCGGACTCACCAGGGAGCCGTTGAGCTGCTGCACTCGGGGCACTTTGGGGGCGGTCGCTGGTCGGACTCACCCTGGAGCCGTTGAGCTGCTGCACTCGGGGGACTTTTGGGTCGGTAGCTGGTCGGTCTCACCTCGGGGCACTTTGGGGGCGGTCGATGGTCGGACTCACCCTGGAGCCGTTGAGCTGCTGCACTCGGGGCAGTTTGGGGGCGGTCGCTGGTCGGACTCACCCTGGAGCCGTTGAGCTGCTGCACTCGGGGCACTTTGGGGGCGGTTGCTGGTCGGACTCACCTCGGGGCACTTTGGGGGCGGTTGCTGGTCGGACTCACCTCGGGGCACTTTGGGGGCGGTTGCTGGTCGGACTCACCTTGGAGCCGTTGAGCTGCTGCACTCGGGGCACTTTGGGGGCGGTTGCTGGTCGGACTCACCTCGGGGCACTTTGGGGGCGGTTGCTGGTCGGACTCACCTTGGAGCCGTTGAGCTGTTGCACTCGGGGCACTTTGGGGGCGGTTGCTGGTCGGACTCACCTTGGAGCCGTTGAGCTGCTGCACTCGGGGCACTTTGGGGACGGTCGCTGGTCGGACTCACCCTGGAGCCGTTGAGCTGCTGCACTCGGGGCACTTTGGGGGCGGTTGCTGGTCGGACTCACCATGGAGCCGTTGAGCTGCTGCACACGGGGCAACTTGGGGGCGGTTGCTGGTCGGACTCACCTCGGGGCACTTTGGGGGCGGTTGCTGGTCGGACTCACCTTGGAGCCGTTGAGCTGCTGCACTCGGGGCACTTTGGGGGCGGTCGCTGGTCGGACTCACCTTGGAGCCGTTGAGCTGCTGCACTCGGGGCACTTTGGGGGCGGTTGCTGGTCGGACTCACCTCGGGGCACTTTGGGGGCGGTCGATGGTTGGACTCACCCTGGAGCCGTTGAGCTGCTGCACTCGGGGCACTTTGGGGGCGGTTGCTGGTCGGACTCACCTCGGAGCCGTTGAGCTGCTGCACTCGGGGCAGTTTGGGGGCGGTCTCTGGTCGGACTCACCTCGGGGCACTTTGGGGGCGGTCGCTGGTCGGACTCACCTCGGAGCCGTTGAGCTGCTGCACTCGGGGCAGTTTGGGGGCGGTCTCTGGTCGGACTCACCTCGGGGCACTTTGGGGGCGGTCGCTGGTCGGACTCACCTCGGAGCCGTTGAGCTGCTGCACTCGGGGCACTTTGGGGGCGGTCGCTGGTCGGACTCACCCTGGAGCCGTTGAGCTGCTGCACTCGGGGCAGTTTGGGGGCGGTCGCTGGTCGGACTCACCCTGGAGCCGTTGAGCTGCTGCACCCGGGAACTTTGGGGCGGTTGCTGGTGGGACTCACCTCGGGGCACTTTTGGGGCGGTCGATGGTCGGACTCTCCGGGGAGCCGTTGAGCTGCTGCACTCGGGGCACTTTGGGGGCGGTCGCTGGTCGGACTCACCTTGGAGCCGTTGAGCTGCTGCACTCGGGGCAGTTTGGGGGCGGTTGCTGGTCGGACTCACCTCGGGCACTTTGGGGCGGTCGATGGTTGGACTCACCCTGGAGCCGTTGAGCTGCTGCACTCGGGGCACTTTGGGGGCGGTTGCTGGTCGGACTCACCTCGGAGCCGTTGAGCTGCTGCAGCGGGTGCTGTTTGGGGGCGTTCTGTGGTCGGCCTCCCCTCGGGGCACTTTGGGGGCGGTCGCTGGTCGGACTCACTCTCGGAGCCGTTGAGCTGCTGCACTCGGGCACTTTGGGGCGGTCGCTGGTCGGACTCACCCTGGAGCCGTTGAGCTGCTGACCTGGGGCAGTTTGGGGCGGTCGCTGGTCGGACTCACCTCGGGGCACTTTGGGGGCGGTCGCTGGTCGGACTCACCCTGGAGCCGTTGAGCTGCTGCACTCGGGGCAGTTTGGGGGCGGTTGCTGGTCGGACTCACCCTGGAGCCGTTGAGCTGCTGCACTCGGGGCACTTTGGGGGCGGTTGCTGGTCGGACTCACCTCGGGGCACTTGGGGGGCGGTTGCTGGTCGGACTCACCTCGGGGCACTTTGGGGGCGGTTGCTGGTCGGACTCACCTTGGAGCCGTTGAGCTGCTGCACTCGGGGCACTTTGGGGGCGGTTGCTGGTCGGACTCACCTCGGGGGCACTTTGAGGCGGTTGCTGGTCGGACTCACCTCGGAGCCGTTGAGCTGCTGCACTCGGGGCACTTTGGGGGCGGTTGCTGGTCGGACTCACCTCGGAGCCGTTGAGCTGCTGCACTCGGGGCACTTTGGGGGCGGTCGCTGGTCGGACTCACCCTGGAGCCGTTGAGCTGCTGCACTCGGGGCACTTTGGGGGCGGTTGCTGGTCGGACTCACCTTGGAGCCGTTGAGCTGCTGCACTCGGGGCACTTTGGGGGCGGTTGCTGGTCGGACTCACCTTGGAGCCGTTGAGCTGCTGCACTCGGGGCACTTTGGGGGCGGTCGCTGGTCGGACTCACCTTGGAGCCGTTGAGCTGCTGCACTCGGGGCACTTTGGGGGCGGTCGCTGGTCGGACTCACCTCGGAGCCGTTGAGCTGCTGCACTCGGGGCACTTTGGGGGCGGTTGCTGGTCGGACTCACCCTGGAGCCGTTGAGCTGCTGCACTCGGGGCAGTTTCGGGGCGGTCTCTGGTCGGACTCACCTGGGCACTTTGGGGGCGGTTGCTGGTCGGACTCACCCTGGAGCCGTTGAGCTGCTGCACTCGGGGCAGTTTGGGGGCGGTCGCTGGTCGGACTCACCTTGGAGCCGTTGAGCTGCTGCACTCGGGGCACTTTGGGGGCGGTCGCTGGTCGGACTCACCCTGGAGCCGTTGAGCTGCTGCACTCGGGGCAGTTTGGGGGCGGTCGCTGGTCGGACTCACCTCGGAGCCGTTGAGCTGCTGCACTCGGGGCACTTTGGGGGCGGTCGCTGGTCGGACTCACCTCGGAGCCGTTGAGCTGCTGCACTCGGGGCACTTTGGGGGCGGTCGCTGGTCGGACTCACCCTGGAGCCGTTGAGCTGCTGCACTCGGGGCAGTTTGGGGGCGGTCGCTGGTCGGACTCACCTCGGAGCCGTTGAGCTGCTGCACTCGGGGCAGTTTGGCGATCAGGAGCTGAGTGCTGGTTCTGTGGTTCCCGTCCGTCGCCTTCAGACGATTCCCACGACACGAAAACTGCTCCAGAGACCGGAGTTTGCCGAGCTCGTTCACCACGCGCCACTGACGGACGAGAGAAACACAAAACACTTACGGACAAGAAACACCATTCACTACCGGCCGAGAAGTACTCGACTCAAACATAACTCTGACGGAGGAGACACACTTTCACTTTCACTTTCACTCAAACACAAACGCTGATGTGATCCACACTGAAGGTGAAAGAGCGACCGCTGAAAAACCTTTCCCAGAGTTCCTCTCAGCAGCCCCTTTTTACCCATGAATACTGTTAGGGCCCGGGGCCCCTGTGAGTGGGGCCAATGAAAAAAATCCTTCTCCAACATGGGGGAGGCCCCTGTGATCGTGGGGGGCCCTATGATCGTGGGGGGCCCTGTGATCTTTGGGGGCCCCTGTGATCGTGGGGGCCGCTGTGATCGTGGGGGCCCCTGTGATCGTGGGGGCCCCTGTGATCGTGGGGGCCCCTGTGATCGTGGGGGCCCCTGTGATCGTGGGAGGTCCTATGATCGTGGGGGGCCCTGTGATCTTTGGAGGCCCCTGTGATCTTTGGAGGCCCCTGTGATCGTGGGGGCCCCTGTGATCGTGGGAGGCCCCTGTGATCTTTGGAGGCCCCTGTGATCTTTGGAGGCCCCTGTGATCGTGGGGACCCCTGTGATCGTGGGGGCCCCTGTGATCGTGGGAGGCCCTGTGTTGCTGAAGGATTAGATGTTTGAGGAGAAGCTTCTGGGCATGTGTGTCATGTGGGCTGTTTGTTTTTAAATGGTTACGCGTTAGCATTAGCGTTAGCATTAGCGTTAGCATTCATAAACCGTGTCCTTTAGTGTTTTGTCGTTCACACGTTTCACGGTGGTTGTCACTAACGATTCTTTTAGCCATCGATTATTTTATTCTCTATTTAGACTTTAAAATAAAATACAAAGCGACTAAAGTTTGAAATGGAGTCTTCAAGATCAAAAATATTTATAAATAAAGAACAAAATCCCCTGTTGTTTCCTCTTTTACATTTTCATTTACAGTGGAGCTGTCTTCAGAATAAAAAAGTCTTGTCTGTAAAGTTCTAACGATTAAGTCGACACATTTGGATGTGAGAGCCGTTTAAGAATAAACAGCCGACTGACTCTCCGTGCACAGAGCCCATGATGAGCCGGCTCTGGCTCCGGGCCGTTTCCAGGACGACGCTCACCTCAGAGACGCCGTTGTTGTCGAGGTTCAGACTCTTCAAAACCGGAAACATCGTCGTCTCTTCCCCTGAAACACAGAACACGTTTGTACAGAGGAGCCCTGTGATTGGTCGAGCTGTGGTTTAGAGGCCTGTGATTGGTCGAGCTGTGGTTTAGAGGCGTGTGATTGGCCGAGCTGTGGTTTAGAGCCCTGTGATTGGTCGAGCTGTGGTTTAGAGCCCTGTGATTGGTCGAGCTGTGGTTTAGAGCCCTGTGATTGGTCGAGCTGTGGTTTAGAGCCCCGTGATTGGTCGAGCTGTGGTTTAGAGCCCTGTGATTGGTCGAGCTGTGGTTTAGAGCCCCGTGATTGGTCGAGCTGTGGTTTAGAGCCCCGTGATTGGCCGAGCTGTGGTTTAGAGCCCTGTGATTGGTCGAGCTGTGGTTTAGAGCCCAGTGATTGGTCGAGCTGTGGTTTAGAGCCCTGTGATTGGTCGAGCTGTGGTTTAGAGCCCTGTGATTGGTCGAGCTGTGGTTTAGAGCCCTGTGATTGGTCGAGCTGTGGTTTAGAGCCCAGTGATTGGTCGAGCTGTGGTTTAGAGCCCTGTGATTGGTCGAGCTGTGGTTTAGAGCCCCGTGATTGGTCGAGCTGTGGTTTAGAGCCCTGTGATTGGTCGAGCTGTGGTTTAGAGCCCTGTGATTGGTCGAGCTGTGGTTTAGAGCCCTGTGATTGGTCGAGCTGTGGTTTAGAGCCCTGTGATTGGTCGAGCTGTGGTTTAGAGCCCTGTGATTGGTCGAGCTGTGGTTTAGAGCCCTGTGATTGGTCGAGCTGTGGTTTAGAGCCCTGTGATTGGTCGAGCTGTGGTTTAGAGCCCCGTGATTGGTCGAGCTGTGGTTTAGAGCCCTGTGATTGGTCGAGCTGTGGTTTAGAGCCCCGTGATTGGCCGAGCTGTGGTTTAGAGCCCCGTGATTGGCCGAGCTGTGGTTTAGAGCCCCGTGATTGGTCGAGCTGTGGTTTAGAGCCCTGTGATTGGTCGAGCTGTGGTTTAGAGCCCTGTGATTGGTCGAGCTGTGGTTTAGAGCCCCGTGATTGGCCGAGCTGTGGTTTAGAGCCCTGTGATTGGTCGAGCTGTGGTTTAGAGCCCTGTGATTGGTCGAGCTGTGGTTTAGAGCCCAGTGATTGGTCGAGCTGTGGTTTAGAGCCCTGTGATTGGTCGAGCTGTGGTTTAGAGCCCTGTGATTGGTCGAGCTGTGGTTTAGAGGCCCGTGATTGGTCGAGCTGTGGTTTAGAGCCCTGTGATTGGTCGAGCTGTGGTTTAGAGCCCTGTGATTGGTCGAGCTGTGGTTTAGAGCCCTGTGATTGGTCGAGCTGTGGTTTAGAGGCCTGTGATTGGTCGAGCTGTGGTTTAGAGCCCCGTGATTGGTCGAGCTGTGGTTTAGAGGCGTGTGATTGGCCGAGCTGTGGTTTAGAGCCCTGTGATTGGTCGAGCTGTGGTTTAGAGGCCTGTGATTGGTCGAGCTGTGGTTTAGAGGCCTGTGATTGGCTGAGCTGTGGTTTAGAGCCCTGTGATTGGTCGAGCTGTGGTTTAGAGGCGTGTGATTGGTCGAGCTGTGGTTTAGAGGCCTGTGATTGGCTGAGCTGTGGTTTAGAGGCGTGTGATTGGCTGAGCTGTGGTTTAGAGGCCTGTGATTGGCTGACCTGTGATTTAGAGCCCTGTGATTGGTCGAGCTGTGGTTAAGAGCCCTGTGATTGGTCGAGCTGTGGTTTAGAGGCCTGTGATTGGTCGAGCTGTGGTTTAGAGCCCAGTGATTGGTCGAGCTGTGGTTTAGAGCCCCGTGATTGGTCGAGCTGTGGTTTAGAGGCGTGTGATTGGTCGAGCTGTGGTTTAGAGCCCCGTGATTGGTCGAGCTGTGGTTTAGAGCCCCGTGATTGGTCGAGCTGTGGTTTAGAGGCGTGTGATTGGTCGAGCTGTGGTTTAGAGCCCTGTGATTGGTCGAGCTGTGGTTTAGAGCCCTGTGATTGGCCGAGCTGTGATTTAGAGGCGTGTGATTGGTCGAGCTGTGGTTTAGAGGCCTGTGATTGGTCGAGCTGTGGTTTAGAGCCCTGTGATTGGTCGAGCTGTGGTTTAGAGCCCTGTGATTGGCCGAGCTGTGGTTTAGAGCCCTGTGATTGGCCGAGCTGTGATTTAGAGGCGTGTGATTGGCCGAGCTGTGGTTTAGAGCCCTGTGATTGGCCGAGCTGTGGTTTAGAGCCCTGTGATTGGCCGAGCTGTGGTTTAGAGGCCTGTGATTGGTCGAGCTGTGGTTAAGAGGCGTGTGATTGGTCGAGCTGTGGTTTAGAGGCCTGTGATTGGTCGAGCTGTGGTTTAGAGGCCTGTGATTGGTCGAGCTGTGGTTTAGAGCCCTGTGATTGGTCGAGCTGTGGTTTAGAGCCCTGTGATTGGCCGAGCTGTGGTTTAGAGGCGTGTGATTGGTCGAGCTGTGGTTTAGAGGCGTGTGATTGGTCGAGCTGTGGTTTAGAGGCCTGTGATTGGCCGAGCTGTGGTTTAGAGGCCTGTGATTGGCTGAGCTGTGGTTTAGAGCCCTGTGATTGGTCGAGCTGTGGTTTAGAGCCCTGTGATTGGTCGAGCTGTGGTTTAGAGCCCTGTGATTGGCCGAGCTGTGATTTAGAGGCCTGTGATTGGTCGAGCTGTGGTTTAGAGGCCTGTGATTGGCCGAGCTGTGGTTTAGAGGCCCCTGATTGGCCGAGCTGTGGTTTAGAGCCCTGTGATTGGTCGAGCTGTGGTTTAGAGCCCTGTGATTGGTCGAGCTGTGGTTTAGAGCCCTGTGATTGGTCGAGCGGTGGTTTAGAGGCCTGTGATTGGTCGAGCTGTGGTTTAGAGGCCTGTGATTGGTCGAGCTGTGGTTTAGAGCCCTGTGATTGGTCGAGCTGTGGTTTAGAGCCCTGTGATTGGTCGAGCTGTGGTTTAGAGCCCTGTGATTGGTCGAGCTGTGGTTTAGAGCCCTGTGATTGGTCGAGCTGTGGTTTAGAGGCCTGTGATTGGCCGAGCTGTGGTTTAGAGGCTTGTGATTGGCCGAGCTGTGGTTTAGAGCCCTGTGATTGGTCGAGCTGTGGTTTAGAGGCCTGTGATTGGTCGAGCTGTGGTTTAGAGCCCTGTGATTGGTCGAGCTGTGGTTTAGAGCCCTGTGATTGGTCGAGCTGTGGTTTAGAGCCCTGTGATTGGTCGAGCTGTGGTTTAGAGCCCTGTGATTGGTCGAGCTGTGGTCTTCACCTGGTCCTGCGTCGTTGAACTGGACCGAGGTCAGTCCGGTCTCAGACAGGTTGAGCCGCTCGAGTCTGGAACAGAAGGACACTCTGTGAAACACTTACATAAAGCTGCACTTTGGAACCTGCCCTCGTTTGAACGAAGTCACTTTAGATCAAAGTCAAAGTGTTTTTCTGGGCCATTGTTAACGTAAAAGTAAAATTTGGTCAGTTTCTTGAGCAGATGAAAACAAAAAGTTCATTCCTAGATGAGTTAAATGTCTCAGGATATCAACGTTCATTTCAGTTCTGACGAGTTCATGGGGAAACAAACTTTATACACGATTTACACAAAATAAACTACTTTTCTGACCATTTAAACATTAATTCAACTAAATAAATAAGTTCAAATATAGTTTTATTTGTCGGGTAAAAGAACTGATGACATTAGATGAGTTTCAGCCCAGTTTACAGTGTGGTTGCTATGGTGATTTCCTAGTGTGATGTCATCATTTACAACCAGGAAGTGAAATTAAAACGTATAAAACTGATAAACCGGGATAACATTTGTGAAGAATTTTAGCAAAACTTGAAATACATTTATCTTAACTGCATTTTAGGTAAATGAGTGTCCGACCTGTCATGGGCCCTTTAACCTGTCATGGGCCCTTTAACCTGTCATGGGCCCTTTAACCTGTCATGGGCCCTTTAAGGCCATTTATTTGATGGGGCTAGATTTACTTTTCAGCCGTTTCAAACCGCTTCTGACTTGTTTCAACACATTACTTTTTACTTCAAGACAAAGTCTCTGCCAAAGGGTTAAGAAACCAGTGAAACCTTCAGCATCAGCGATTAAACCGAGTCAAAACGACACAAATCCAGATGTTCAAGTCCTTTTGAGCTCGACTGACACTTCGTGGAGATCTTGGCTCCGGTTCTGATCCGGTCTTTCCTGGTGAAGTGTTCAGTGAGTTTTACCTCGGCAGAGCAGCCAGAGCCAGCACCGAGTCCTGCTCCAAACCATTCAGCGCCAAACTCAGGGACTTCAGGCTCCGGAACAGGTCTGGACCAGGTCTGTGGACCAGAGAGGAGACCAGGTCTGAGCCAGGTCTGGACCAGAGAGGAGACCAGGTCTGAGCCAGAGAGGAGACCAGGTCTGAGCCAGGTCTGGACCAGAGAGGAGACCAGGTCTGTGGACCAGAGAGGAGACCAGGTCTGAGCCAGGTCTGGACCAGGTCTGGACCAGGTCTGGACCAGGTCTGGACCAGAGAGGAGACCAGGTCTAAAACAGGTCTGGACCAGGTCTGGACCAGGTCTGGACCAGAGAGGAGACCAGGTCTGTGGACCAGAGAGGAGACCAGGTCTGAGCCAGGTCTGGACCAGAGAGGAGACCAGGTCTGAGCCAGAGAGGAGACCAGGTCTGAGCCAGGTCTGGACCAGAGAGGAGACCAGGTCTGTGGACCAGAGAGGAGACCAGGTCTGAGCCAGGTCTGGACCAGGTCTGGACCAGGTCTGGACCAGGTCTGGACCAGAGAGGAGACCAGGTCTAAAACAGGTCTGGACCAGGTCTGGACCAGGTCTGGACCAGATTGTAGACCAGGTCTGTGGACCAGAGAGGAGACCAGGTCTGACTGGACCAGGTCTGGACCAGGTCTGGACCAGGTCTGGACCAGAGAGGAGACCAGGTCTAAAACAGGTCTGGACCAGGTCTGGACCAGAGAGGAGACCAGGTCTGTGGACCAGAGAGGAGACCAGGTCTGAGCCAGGTCTGGACCAGGTCTGGACCAGGTCTGTGGACCAGAGAGGAGACCAGGTCTGAGCCAGGTCTGGACCAGGTCTGGACCCGGTCTGGACCAGGTCTGGACCAGGTCTGTGGACCAGAGAGGAGACCAGGTCTGAGCCAGGTCTGGACCAGGTCTGGACCAGGTCTGGACCAGAGAGGAGACCAGGTCTGAGCCAGGTCTGGACCAGAGAGGAGACCAGGTCTAAAACAGGTCTGGACCAGGTCTGGACCAGAGAGGAGACCAGGTCTGAGCCAGGTCTGGACCAGGTCTGGACCAGGTCTGGACCAGAGAGGAGACCAGGTCTGAGCCAGGTCTGGACCAGGTCTGGACCCGGTCTAAACCAGGTCTGGACCAGGTCTAAACCAGGTCTAAACCAGGTCTGAGCCAGGTCTGGACCAGGACTGGACCAGGTCTGGACCAGGTCTGGACCAGGTCTGTGGACCAGAGAGGAGACCAGGTCTGAGCCAGGTCTAAAACAGGTCTAAAACAGGTCTAAACCAGGTCTGGACCAGGTCTGTGGACCAGAGAGGAGACCAGGTCTGAGCCAGGTCTGAGCCAGGTCTGGACCAGGTCTGGACCAGGTCTGGACCAGGTCTGTGGACCAGAGAGGAGACCAGGTCTGTGCCAAGTCTGGACCAGGTCTGGACCAGGTCTGAGCCAGGTCTGGACCAGTGAGGAGACCAGGTCTGAGCCAGGTCTGGACCAGGTCTGGACCAGGTCTGGACCAGAGAGGAGACCAGGTCTGAGCCAGGTCTGGACCAGAGAGGAGACCAGGTCTAAAACAGGTCTGGACCAGGTCTGGACCAGAGAGGCCAGGTCTGAGCCAGGTCTGGACCAGGTCTGGACCAGGTCTGGACCAGAGAGGAGACCAGGTCTGAGCCAGGTCTGGACCAGGTCTGGACCAGAGAGGCCAGGTCTGGACCAGGTCTGGACCAGGTCTGTGGACCAGAGAGGAGACCAGGTCTGAGCCAGGTCTGGACCAGGTCTGGACCAGGTCTGGACCAGAGAGGAGACCAGGTCTGAGCCAGGTCTGGACCAGGTCTGGACCAGGTCTGGACCAGAGAGGAGACCAGGTCTAAAACAGGTCTGGACCAGGTCTGGACCAGGTCAGTGGACCAGAGAGGAGACCAGGTCTGAGCCAGGTCTGGACCAGGTCTGGACCAGGTCTGGACCAGGTCTGTGGACCAGAGAGGAGACCAGGTCTGAGCCAGGTCTGGACCAGGTCTGGACCAGGTCTGGACCAGGTCTGGACCAGGTCTGTGGACCAGAGAGGAGACCAGGTCTGAGCCAGGTCTGGACCAGGTCTGGACCAGAGAGGAGACCAGGTCTGAGCCAGGTCTGGACCAGGTCTGGACCCGGTCTAAACCAGGTCTGGACCAGGTCTAAACCAGGTCTAAACCAGGTCTGAGCCAGGTCTAAACCAGGTCTGGACCCGGTCTGGACCAGGTCTGGACCAGGTCTGTGGACCAGAGAGGAGACCAGGTCTGAGCCAGGTCTGGACCAGGTCTGGACCAGAGAGGAGACCAGGTCTGAGCCAGGTCTAAAACAGGTCTAAAACAGGTCTAAACCAGGTCTGGACCAGGTCTGTGGACCAGAGAGGAGACCAGGTCTGAGCCAGGTCTGAGCCAGGTCTGGACCAGGTCTGGACCAGGTCTGGACCAGGTCTGTGGACCAGAGAGGAGACCAGGTCTGAGCCAAGTCTGGACCAGGTCTGGACCAGGTCTGAGCCAGGTCTGGACCAGAGAGGAGACCAGGTCTGAGCCAGGTCTGGACCAGGTCTGGACCAGGTCTGGACCAGAGAGGAGACCAGGTCTGAGCCAGGTCTGGACCAGAGAGGAGACCAGGTCTAAAACAGGTCTGGACCAGGTCTGGACCAGAGAGGCCAGGTCTGAGCCAGGTCTGGACCAGGTCTGGACCAGGTCTGGACCAGAGAGGAGACCAGGTCTAAAACAGGTCTGGACCAGGTCTGGACCAGGTCTGTGGACCAGAGAGGAGACCAGGTCTGAGCCAGGTCTGGACCAGGTCTGGACCAGGTCTGGACCAGGTCTGGACCAGGTCTGTGGACCAGAGAGGAGACCAGGTCTGAGCCAGGTCTGGACCAGGTCTGGACCAGGTCTGGACCAGGTCTGGACCAGAGAGGAGACCAGGTCTGAGCCAGGTCTGGACCAGGTCTGTGGACCAGGTCTGGACCAGGTCTGGACCCGGTCTAAACCAGGTCTGGACCCGGTCTGGACCAGGACTCACTTGGAGATGGTGCAGATCTTGTTCCCCTCCAGACACAGATCTTCCAGCTGTGGCCACAGGGGGGCGACCTGCAGCACCTGCAGCACAGACACACTTTTTTTATTTATATTTTAGTTTTCGTGACAGACAGTAGACAAGACACACACTACAAAACAAAAATACATGGCACAAAGTAAACGCACAAAAAGCATAAAATACCTGTGTATGTGCATACACCCAGTCACACACACACACATGTACACACACATCTACACACACATCTACACACACATACACAAATATAAGGAAGGAAAGAACAGACACAGTAAACCAGAACATGTCCTTGGTCTAAATGTCTCCTCTTTCCTCCTCCCCTCCCTTTCCTTTCTTAAATGCTAGTATAGATTATTTTGTTCTTATTTTAATTGGAATCTTACTTTATTCCAGTCAAGATTAGTTATGAGATGTGTATAACTATAGTTCTTATTTGTTCACCACCTCTGTCACCTCTAACACTCTTTTTGGTGCTGGTGGTGGTGGCTTTGGTGGAATAATTGTTGTCTTAGTCTTCATACTTTATGTTCTATCATAGCAGTAATTGTACAACATTAACTTCCTTTAAACATTTTAAGTTTCCGTTCTTAACTCGTTAGTTTCCTTTTTAATTGGTCCTTCATTTCTTGTATCGTTACTGTGTTTGGTGCAGGGATGGTCAGTCAGTCTGGTCACATCGATAACGAGTCCATAAAGTCTTTGATCCAGTTGTGAACGTCGAAACAATCTGCTTTACGTACTTTCCAGTTCTTTAGTGCGATCCTTCTAACCGACATGAATCCATGGATGTATTAAAAGAACTGGATAAGCCCCGCCCCCTCTGTCTGTGTCCCAGATTGATTTGTGGCCGTGCGAGGTACTGCAGCCTCTTGGAACCAGCCTTTTTCTAAAATGTCACATTATAATTGCAGACATTACTGAATTATTATCTGTATTTAAATAAAATTGAAGGAAATGTTCTTTTCTACCGTTTATAAAATCACCGAAATTACCGTTTTTTTATGAAGTGGGGGATTGTCGTCACGTGGTGCCCTAAAACAAAGATGGCAGCCTCCGTATCAGGAAGTAAAACAAAGATGGCCGCCTCCGTATCAGGAAGTAAAACAAAGATGGCCGCCTCCGTATCAGGAAGTAAAACAAAGATGGCCGCCTCCGTATCAGGAAGTAAAACAAAGATGGCCGCCTTCGTATCAGGAAGTAAATGCGGAAGTAAGAAACTTTTTTTGGGGTCATGCGCCAATGAGCTCAGGCCACAGGGAGGAACAGGACGGCCATCTTGGTTTCATCTTCCAGGTTTTATTAGAGTTCTATGCATGAATCCCAGAAATACGATTCTTTGTGTTGATTTGGATGTTAAGTCCAACATAGTATTTAAAGGACACACACGTCAAACTGTTTTGGGATTTGTTCATTCAGAAGTTCAAGCATTAATTCAGTCACGTGGTTCCAGAATAGTTTTACAGCTGGACATGAGCGAGTGATGAAGTGAACCAATGTGACCACATCCATCCAGCACCGCTCTGAGACACTGGGGTTCATCTTATTTAAAGGTCCCATATCCTGCTCTGTCCCTTCAGTCTGTCCTCAGGGCTTTGTGTAACATCCATAACATAACAGTTTGGACTGGCCCCCCTCCTCACTCTGAGATCTGACCCCCCCGAACAGAGAGCAGGCTGCCTCCCCCGCCCAACCCGTGCCTCCCCTGTAGTGGAGATGGTGCATGCGCCGTGTGCTCCGGTAAACAGCGATACACAAACACTGAATAAACCTTTTCTGGTCCTGACGGTGCGTCGTGCTGAGTCCTACGTCCTGGATCTGACCTGGAGTTTGACGTGCTCCAGGGCCTCAACCACGGACGTGCCGTTTGGTAAATAACAAGCTAACTCTTCTATCTGTCGTATCCATCGTGTAATTACTGTGTAGCATTAGCATTAGCTGTTTTTATTCTTCCTGGAGGCGTGGCTTAAACACCGCGTCATCTTAGTGAGGAGCCCCCGTCTGCTGCTCAGCCGAGGGGGACGGAAAAGACAGTTCTCTAGTGAAAACATGAGGGAATCAATCAAAAAACCACTTTGGGCACAACATACGAGGCCCAGAGAGCCCTGGAGGAAGGTTAGAACCTCTGAAGAGTCACTTTAGCAGGATATGGGACCTTTAAGGTTTGTGGTGTGACATGGGCTCTGTGGATTATTTTCAATTGGATGACTTTATAATGCACACATTTTGAGCAATAACTGGATTTGTTGTGAACTGTGTCCCACTGCTCTGAGCTCAGTTGTGACCCGGTGTGTCCTGGAGGATGCTGTGCTGTCGGGAAGTGCCTGATGAGCGGTTTGTATATTACAGACCGTTCCACGTTTGTTAGCTGCGTTTTTTAATTGTAGGTCTAAAAAACTTTTGTTCCAGGTATAATTCCTTTTGACAGATAATTTTTAATAATAGATTTGAGCTGAAGGTACTGAAATATCTTGGATTCTTTTAAATTATATTGTGTTTTTAAGTCTGACAATGGTTTAATATCTCCATCCTTTACAATCTGGTCAATGTGCTTGATCCTCTGACACAAAGGGGCTGTTTAATGTTTTACCTCCTACATTTATGACGGGATTTACCAGATTGGACCTGATGGCAAAGAGATGCCACTTATTTTGAATTGTTTTTGTATTAATCTTGTAATTTCACAGGAAAATTCAATTAATGGATTTAATTTAGCTTCATATTTAGGTCTGTACCAGAGGGATTTTAGAGAAAATGATGCCTTATCATCTTTCACCACTTTGTTTTCTAACCATTCCCAACTTCCAGGAATTTCAGAGTTTTTATCGTTGTCATAGAGGATCTTACATTAAATGCTAATAATACATGTAAAGGTTAGGAGTGTCTAACCCACATTTTGTTTTTGGCAGAGTAAGTTTCCTTCGGTTGATTCTTGGCTTTTTTCCGCGCCACATGAATTGTGAGAATAGTGTATCTAAACCACTTCTGAGGCACCTTTAATGGTGGATATAGGAAACATAAGCCGAGGTAATATGTTCATTTTATTACCTCGGCTCTTCCCCACAAGGACAAAGGAGAGCAGACCATCTCCTAATATCTTCTTTAATGGCCTTAAGCGTGTTTAACTCAAATATTTTACTGATTGGTGCTTTGATCATTACTCCTAGGTATGTCATTCCTTGTGATTTCCAAACAAAGGGTGTGTTTCCTAAATGGGATGGAAATGTGCGATGGTTCAGTGGGACGGCTTCGCTTTTGGTACAATTTAATTTATAACCTGATAATTTTCCAAATGATTCTAAGAGGATCAATAATTGTGGAATCGAAACCGTTGGATTTGTTAATGTTAACAAAATATCATGAGCGTACAACACCCGGTATATGGCACATGCCAAGGGTTCCAGAGCCAAAGTAAATAGAGCTGGTGACACAGGACCCCTGTAATGGCAGACATTGGGGTTTCACTCAGTCTAAATCAGTCTAAATGGCTAAGGTTAACTTTAACTTTAATCTTAAAGGTCCCATATCCTGCTAAAGTGACTTTTCAGAGGTTCTAACCTTCCTCCAGGGCTCTCTGGGCCTCGTATGTTGTGCCCAAAGTGGTTTTTTGATTGATTCCCTCATGTTTTCACTAGAGAACTGTCTTTTCCGTCCCCCTCTGAGCAGCAGACGGGGGCTCCTCACTAAGATGACGCGGTGTTTAAGCCACGCCTCCAGGAAGAATAAAAACAGCTAATGCTAATGCTACACAGTAATTACACGATGGATACGACAGATAGAAGAGTTAGCTTGTTATTTACCAAACGGCACGTCCGTGGTTGAGGCCCTGGAGCACGTCAAACTCCAGGTCAGATCCAGGACGTAGGACTCAGCACGACGCACCGTCAGGACCAGAAAAGGTTTATTCAGTGTTTGTGTATCGCTGTTTACCGGAGCACACGGCGCATGCACCATCTCCACTACAGGGGAGGCACGGGTTGGGCGGGGGAGGCAGCCTGCTCTCTGTTCGGGGGGGGTCAGATCTCAGAGTGAGGAGGGGGGCCAGTCCAAACTGTTATGTTATGGATGTTACACAAAGCCCTTAGAACAGACTGTGTGAAGGGGAAAAGAGCAGGATATGGGACCTTTAACTTAGTCGTATCTTGTGTTTGTTGAGCCCATTTGACCCGGGTCACTTATTTAGATAAATGTCATCTAATCATTATCCACTCTTCCTCCTTGTCTTGATGTAATGTGCTTATGTTTTGACTATTATGTGATGATTGTATGTTGTGTCTTCATGATGTGTTATCTCTGAGTATAAAGCTCTTATACTCTGAATGTGTTGTATGTGTCGTGCAGGGAGAGGTCACTCTGTTAGGGACAGACCATATTCACTTTGGTACCAGTGAATAAATCAACTCTTTGATCAGACTCATTCTCTCCTGACCTTTTTATGGTTTTTACTTGTTTAACAGCAATTGTCCCGTAACAGTTGGCGTCACGAACAGCGCTGCCTAGTGGACCGGAAGGGTGGAAAAGGATGAGATATGACACCATTAGACTTAACACATGCCATTGGTTTATGATCGAGGCCTTTATCCATTTCATACAACTTGTTCCAAAACCGAATGTTGAGAGAACTTCAAATAGATAGGGCCACTCTATACGGTCAAAGGCCTTTTCAGCGTCCAGTGATGAAGCTATGGCTGGATGCTGTAGCACCATAGAACTATAATAAAACCTGGAAGATGAATCCAAGATGGCCGTCCTGTTTATCCCTATGGAGAGTGCTCATTGGCGCATGACCCCAAAAAAGTTTCTTACTTCCGCATTTACTTCCTGATACGAAGGCTGCCATCTTTGTTTTACTTCCTGAAACGATGGCTGCCATCTTTGTTTTACTTCCTGAAACGAAGGCGGCCATCTTTGTTTTACTTCCTGATACGGAGGCTGCCATCTTTGCTTTAGGGCACCACGTGACCACAATCCTCCACTTCATATAAAAACGGTAATTTGTGTGATTTTAGAAACGGTAGAAAAGAACATTTCCTTCTATTTTATTTAAATACTGATAATAATTCAGTCCTGTCTGTGATTATAATGTGACATTTTAGAAAAAGGCTGCAGTACCTCACACGACCACTAATCAATCTGGGACACAGACAGAGGGGGCGGGGCTTATCCAGTTCATTTAATACATCCATGTGTAGCACTGATGCCCTTGACATGAAGCAGCCTTCTCGTGTTATTAGAGGACAAACCTGATCAATATGAACTAAGGAAGGAATGACCTCCTCCATTCAGTGGTCAAGTCATTATTTAACACGCTTAGAGGTCGATAATTACCCATTTGCAACGGATCCTTGCCAGATTTTGGGATTAGAGAAATTATGGCCAAACGCATATTTCATGCATTGCCTGGTTTGTAATTATATCATTGAAAACCAGTGTTAAGACGGGTGCAAGTATATCCTGGAAGCTTTTATACAATTCTATACTAAACCCATCCTCACCTGGGGTTTTCCCTGGGCCAGGACTTTAACGGCATCTTTTACCTCTGTTTCAGTGATATGCATTTCTAGCGTGTTCCTCTGTTCTGAGTTGAGGACTGGAAGAGAGGTTGTTTAGAAATGAGTTGATTTCATTACTTTGGGCTTTGAACTCCGATTTATATATTGTAGAGTAATATTGTCTATAAGCTCCATTTATTTCCTTTTGATCATGTACTAAAGTTCCATTTTGATCATGGACGGCGGAAATACGGTGTTTATTTTCTATTTTCTTTAACTGAAGTGCTAACATCACAAGTTTTTTTCCCGTAGTCGCAATAAAGCAAAGGATGTCTCTTCATGTAACACTGAATCCATTTCTGCTTGTAAAGTTAATAATTTTTACCTCATTTTGGTGGTTTTTGGGTTATTCATATGCTCCTTTTCTGCTTTTTTAATTTCTTCAATAAGCATTTCCTTTTTATTGCTTCTATTTTTCTTTTTTTTGTGGAGTAACTAATGAGCCGTCCTCTGCTGTAGCTTTAAAAGACATTAGGTCCAGAGTCTATGTTGGTATCTATAAACTCCAGTATCATATCATGCAGTTGGTTAGTAAATTCAGTGTCTTTTAAATTGAATTGTTGATTTTCCATTGTCTACATTTGTGTTTGTTCATTGCAAAAGAAGTCACTGTACTGTGTATCTGTGAGTCTATAACGCTCTCCATGAGTTCTCTGGGCATCAGCAAAAAGTCCATTCGTGAATAAGAGTTATGGGCTTTGGAGAAGAAACTACATTCTCTTGAATTTAATGAACGCCAGACCTCACTTAATGCCAGAGTGTTTTTAAATCCTGCAAAGGCGGCAGATAATGCTTTATCTGATGGGAGTGGTCTGTTAGATCTGTCCAACAGGGGGTGCCCTACTGTGTTAAAGTCACCGCCGATTAACATGGGCTCCTGGCAAACCTGGCTAAGAGTTCAGTGATGGGGGCTTGTCCTGAGTGTGGCGCATAGACGTTCACTAGAGTGCACTTCTGGTTTTGTAGGTAGCCTGAAGTGATTAAATATCTCCCATCCTGGTCAATTATTTGTGCTGATAATCTGAATTAGATGCTAACTCCTTTGGCTAAAACACTTGACCTGCCCATCTCTGTCTTAATGTTATAATCTCTGTCTCTAGAGTGCACCTCTTGTAGCCACATCACAGGCTAATGTTGTCAGATGCTAAATCATTTTGTATCGTTTCACTTTATTTGAGATCCCTTTACATTCCATGATATTAATCTGATTGTATTTTGGTCCATATTACTTTTTTATTTACATTTTGTGCTTCTGTACCACACTAAGGGATGGGGATGGGTTACACAGAAAGGGTGAAGAAAAAACAAAATACAACAAACATACTTTATACCAAAAGGCAATAATAAACCAAACTAAAAAGAGGCTGCTGCCATAACAGTCTCCAGACCACAAACATAAGAGAAACATGTGCAGCTCGTGTTCATTTACTTATTCAGACCCTTGTGTGGGTGGTGGTCTAATGTATATTACAACCTTAATAATAAATATAATGTTTTCATATTTGCCACCACTTCTAGGGGCACTGGCATTATGGGGGAGGAGTTTTATTTCCCCCTTTTTCCTTCCCTCTTTCCCCCTTTGCTCTGGGGCTGTACCTGTAGTTCAAACTTAAACTTACTTGTTTATCGTTCAGGCTCAGTCAAGTAGCTTATAGTCTGATAGTCGAGACCACACTTGAACTTCTGTGAAAACTCCAGGATGAAGTCAGAACAACACTCCAGACGTCATGTTTGTGTTTTTATCACATTTTGTAAAGTTTTTGTTGCTTTGGTGATGTTTCTGTTGCATTTTTTGTTGCTATAAATTGATTAGATTCACATTTTTTTGTTTTTAATCACTTCAAATCGTGTTTTTGTTGCTTTTGAGGACAAACAGGAAGTAGTTTCTTGTTGACTGTAGCTTTAGCCACAATCTCAACGTCTTTTTGTGAACAATAAGACTCATTCAGTCGAGATTTCGTCGCTTTTATTTGCGCTTTTGTCGATGTTTGTCACTTTAGCTTGATTTTACGTCACTTTTAGTTGCGTTTTTGTCACATTTAATCACTTTTTTGTCACATCCAGTTGTGTTTAGGCCGTTTTTAGTCGCTTTTTTGTCGCTTTTAGTGGCGTTTTTGTCACATTTAGTCACTTTTTGCTACATATATTTTGGTTGCTTTTAATTGCGTTTTCGTCACTTTCAGTTGCGTTTTTGTCCCCGTTAGTCGCTTGTTTTGTAACTTCTAGTCACTTTTTAGTCATTTTTAGTTGCGTTTTTGTCACATTTTGTCACTTTTAGTCACCTTTAGTTGTGTTTGACCGCTTTTATTAGCTGCCACGCCACTTTTAGTTGCATTTTTGTCACATCCAGTTGTGTTTAGGCCACTTTTAGTAGCGTTTGTGTTGCTTTCAGTTGTCTTTTTGTCGCATTTAGTACGATTTTTGTCACATTTAGTTGTGTTTTTGTCACATTTAGTCACTTTTTAGTCACCTTCAGTTGTATTTAGGCTGCTTCTAGTTGCGTTTGTGTCGCTTTTAGTCGCGTTTTTGTCGCTTTCAGTTGCATTTTTTTTGTCACATTTAATCACTTTTTTGTCACATCCAGTTGTGTTTAGGCCGTTTTTAGTCGCGTTTGTGTCGCTTTTAGTGGCATTTTTTGTCACATTTAGTCACTTTTTTGCTACATATATTTTTTGTTGCTTTTAATTGCGTTTTCGTCACTTTCAGTTGCGTTTTTGTCCCCGTTAGTCGCTTGTTTTGTAACTTCTAGTCACTTTTTAGTCATTTTTAGCTGCGTTTTTGTCACATTTTGTCACTTTTTAGTCACCTTTAGTTGTGTTTGACCGCTTTTATTAGCGTTTACGTCACTTTTAGTTGCATTTTTGTCACATCCAGTTGTGTTTAGGCCGTTTTTAGTAGCGTTTGTGTTGCTTTCAGTTGTGTATTTGTCGCTTTAAGTCACTTTTTTGTCACATTTAGTTGCATTTTTGTCACATTTAGTCACTTTTTAGTCACCTTCAGTTGTATTTAGGCTGCTTCTAGTTGCGTTTGTGTCGCTTTTAGTCGCGTTTTTGTCGCTTTCAGTTGCATTTTTTTTGTCACATTTAATCACTTTTTTGTCACATCCAGTTGTGTTTAGGCCGTTTTTAGTCGCGTTTGTGTCGCTTTTAGTGGCATTTTTTGTCACATTTAGTCACTTTTTTGCTACATATATTTTTTGTTGCTTTTAATTGCGTTTTCGTCACTTTCAGTTGCGTTTTTGTCCCCGTTAGTCGCTTGTTTTGTAACTTCTAGTCACTTTTTTGTCACTTTTAGTTGCGTTTTTGTCACATTTTGTCACGTTTTAGTCACCTTCAGTTGTATTAAGGCTGCTTCTAGTTGCGTTTGTGTCGCTTTTAGTCGCTTTTTTGTTCCTTTTAGTTGCGTTTTAGTCACATTTAGTTGTGTTTAGGCCGCTTTTAGTAGCGTTTGTGTTCCTTTTAGTTGTCTTTTTGTCGCATATAGTAAGATTTTTGTCACTTTTAGTTGCGTTTTTGTCCCCGTTAGTCGCTTGTTTTGTAACTTCTAGTCACTTTTTTGTCATTTTTAGTTGCGTTTTTGTCGCATTTAGTCACTTTTTAGTCACCTTCAGTTGTGTTTGACCGCTTTTAGTCATGTTTGCGTCGTTTTTAGTCATTTTTTGTCCCCTTTAGTTGCGTTTTTTGTGACGGCCTCAGGATTAAACCGTGTGAAAGTGTGACCTGAGTCCAGCAGAGGGCGCAGTGGTTCAGAGCCAGCGTGGTGAGGCGGGCAAAGGCCTGGGAGAGCGGGGCGGGGTCAGAGGTCAGCTCCAGACGGTTAAAACTGAAACACAAAACACGCTGATGACACACGAGCGGCACCCGGGACCCTCTGACTGTGAGGCGCCGGTGCTAACCTGAGCTGCAGGCCCTCCAGCGCCTCCATCTGTTCAGTGACCGCCGCTACATCCTCCCAGCGACCAATCAGAGAGCAGCTCAGGTCCAACCACTGAACATGTGACACAGATAAGGACCAATCACACGGGTCTGAACCGGGTCTGAACCGGGTCTGAACCGGGTCTGAACCAGGACTAAACCAGGTCTAAACCAGGTCTGAACCGGGTCTGAACCGGGTCTGAACCGGGTCTAAACCAGGACTAAACCAGGACTAAACCAGGTCTAAACTAGGACTAAACCAGGACTAAACCAGGACTAAACCAGGTCTAAACCAGGTCTAAACCAGGACTAAACCAGGTCTAAACCAGGACTAAACCAGGTCTAAACCGGGTCTGAACCGGGTCTGAACCGGGTCTGAACCGGGTCTAAACCAGGACTAAACCAGGACTAAACCAGGTCTAAACCAGGACTAAACCAGGTCTAAACCAGGACTAAACCAGGTCTAAACCAGGTCTGAACCGGGTCTGAACCGGGTCTAAACCAGGACTAAACCGGGTCTAAACCAGGTCTAAACCAGGTCTAAACTAGGACTAAACCAGGACTAAACCAGGACTAAACCAGGTCTAAACCAGGTCTAAACTAGGACTAAACCAGGACTAAACCAGGTCTAAACCAAGTCTAAACCAGGACTAAACCAGGACTGAACCAGGACTAAACCAGGACTAAACCAGGTCTAAACCAGGTCTAAACCAGGACTAAACCAGGTCTAAACCAGGACTAAACCAGGACTGAACCAGGTCTAAACCAGGACTAAACCAGGTCTAAACCAGGACTAAACCAGGACTGAACCAGGACTGAACCAGGACCGAACCAGGACCGAACCAGGTCTAAACCAGGACTGAACCAGGACTGAACCAGGACTGAACCAGGACCGAACCAGGACTAAACCAGGACTAAACCAGGTCTAAACCAGGTCTAAACCAGGACTAAACCAGGTCTAAACCAGGTCTAAACTAGGACTAAACCAGGACTAAACCAGGTCTAAACCAGGTCTAAACTAGGACTAAACCAGGACTAAACCAGGTCTAAACCAGGTCTAAACCAGGACTAAACCAGGACTGAACCAGGACTAAACCAGGACTAAACCAGGTCTAAACCAGGACTAAACCAGGTCTAAACCAGTACTAAACCAGGACTAAACCAGGTCTAAACCAGGACTAAACCAGGACTAAACCTGGACTAAAACAGGTCTAAACCAGGTCTAAACCAGGACTAAACCAGGACTGAACCAGGACTAAACCAGGACTAAACCAGGTCTAAACCAGGTCTAAACCAGGACTAAACCAGGTCTAAACCAGGACTAAACCAGGACTAAACCAGGACTAAACCAGGACTAAACCAGGACTAAACCAGGTCTAAACCAGGACTAAACCTGGACTAAACCTGGACTAAACCAGGTCTAAACACAGTAACAGGATATTGGGTGTAGTTTTCCGGATCTCTCCGTCGGCTCCGGCTCCGTTCACGTCGTGGCGGTTCAGGATGATGGACGGGAGACTCTCCAGGCTGGAACACAACAGCAGGGGTTAGCACCGCGCCTCACAGCAGGAGGGTCCCACTCCCCAACCTGGACTCTCCTCACCTCCTGGAGTGTGGGGGAGGAGTCTCACCTGCGCTCCTGCAGTTTGGGGGAGGAGTCTCACCTGCGCTCCTGGGGTGTGGGGGAGGAGTCTCACCTGCGCTCCTGGGGTGTGGGGGAGGAGTCTCACCTGCGCTCCTGGGGTGTGGGGGAGGAGTCTCACCTGCGCTCCTGGGGCGTGGGGGAGGAGTCTCACCTGCGCTCCTGGGGCGTGGGGGAGGAGTCTCACCTGCGCTCCTGGGGCGTGGGGGAGGAGTCTCACCTGCGCTCCTGGGGCGTGGGGGAGGAGTCTCACCTGCGCTCCTGGGGCGTGGGGGAGGAGTCTCACCTGCGCTCCTGGGGCGTGGGGGAGGAGTCTCACCTGCGCTCCTGGGGCGTGGGGGAGGAGTCTCACCTGCGCTCCTGGAGGCGGTCCCACTGGAGCCTCCTGGACGAGATGCAGATGTCTTCGCTCAGAACCTCATCTCTGTCGACTGAATAAACCTGACGCACGACCGACAGGAAGTCCAGGCCGAAGGACACTTTAGCGGGACGGACGAAGGACCCTGCACCGGGACAACTGAAGACACGGGACGGATTCAAGGTCAGGAACCAGGACTGAACCAGGACTAAAACAGGACTGAACCAGGACTAAACCAGGACTAAACCAGGACTGAACCAGGACTGAACCAGGACTAAAACTGGATTAAAATAAGACTAAACCAGGATTGAACAAGGTCTAAACCAGGACTGAACCAGGACTAAACCAGGACTAAACCAGGACTGAACCAGGTCTAAACCAGGTCTAAACCTGGCCCAGACTGCTCTGTGCCGGGGCTGTGCTGGTGTCCGTTTGGTGAGGTGTGGTTGGGGTTGTTACCTGCAGGTGAAGTACTGCACCCCCTCGTGGACTCCGTCATGTTTCCCTCTCTCTGGATTGTCCCACTCCACTCCGAGCCACACTCCTGTCAAACAGACACTTGTGTTCATGTCCTGGTGTGTTTATGTCCCGGTGTGTTTATGTCCCGGTGTGTGTCCCGGTGTGTTCATGTCCTGGTGTGTTTATGTCCCGGTGTGTGTCCCGGTGTGTTCATGTCCTGGTGTGTTTATGTCCCGGTGTGTGTCCCGGTGTGTTTATGTCCCGGTGTGTGTCCCGGTGTGTTTGTGTCCCGGTGTGTGTTTATGTCCCGGTGTGTTTGTGTCCCGGTGTGTTTGTGTCCCGGTGTGTGTTTATGTCCCGGTGTGTTTATGTCCCGGTGTGTGTTTATGTCCCGGTGTGTGTTCATGTCCCGGTGTGTGTTTATGTCCCGGTGTGTGTTCATGTCCCGGTGTGTGTTTATGTCCCGGTGTGTGTCCCGGTGTGTTTATGTCCCGGTGTGTGTCCCGGTGTGTTCATGTCCCGGTGTGTTTATGTCCCGGTGTGTTGTTTATGTCCCGGTGTGTGTCCCGGTGTGTTCATGTCCCGGTGTGTTTATGTCCCGGTGTGTGTTCATGTCTCGGTGTGTTTATGTCCCGGTGTGTGTTTATGTCCCGGTGTGTGTTCATGTCCCGGTGTGTGTTTATGTCCCGGTGTGTTTATGTCCCGGTGTGTGTTTATGTCCCGGTGTGTGTTTATGTCCCGGTGTGTGTTTATGTCCCGGTGTGTGTTTATGTCCCGGTGTGTGTCCCGGTGTGTGTTTATGTCCCGGTGTGTGTTTATGTCCCGGTGTGTGTTTATGTCCCGGTGTGTTTATGTCTCGGTGTGTTTATGTCCCGGTGTGTTTATGTCCCGGTGTGTTTATGTCCCGGTGTGTTCATGTCCCGGTGTGTTTATGTCCCGGTGTGTGTCTGTCCCGGTGTGTTTATGTCCCGGTGTGTTTATGTCCCGGTGTGTGTTCATGTCCCGGTGTGTTTATGTCCCGGTGTGTGTCCCGGTGTGTTTATGTCCCGGTGTGTTTATGTCCCGGTGTGTGTTTATGTCCCGGTGTGTGTTTATGTCCCGGTGTGTGTTTATGTCCCGGTGTGTTCATGTCCCGGTGTGTTTATGTCCCGGTGTGTGTTTATGTCCCGCTGTGTGTTTATGTCCCGGTGTGTTTATGTCCCGGTGTGTTTATGTCCCGGTGTGTGTTCATGTCCCGGTGTGTGTTTATGTCCCGGTGTGTTTATGTCCCGGTGTGTTTATGTCCCGGTGTGTTTATGTCCCGGTGTGTTTATGTCCCGGTGTGTTTATGTCCCGGTGTGTGTTTATGTCCCGGTGTGTGTTTATGTCCCGGTGTGTGTTTATGTCCCGGTGTGTTCATGTCCCGGTGTGTGTTTAAGTCCCGCTGTGTGTTTATGTCCCGGTGTGTTTATGTCCCGGTGTGTTTTTGTCCCGGTGTGTTTATGTCCCGGTGTGTGTTTTTGCCCGTGTGTGTTTTTGTCCCGGTGTGTTTATGTCCCGGTGTGTTTATGTCCCGGTGTGTTTATGTCCCGGTGTGTGTTCATGTCCCGGTGTGTTTATGTCCCGGTGTGTTTATGTCCCGGTGTGTTTATGTCCCGGTGTGTTTATGTCCCGGTGTGTTTATGTCCCGGTGTGTTTATGTCCCGGTGTGTTTATGTCCCGGTGTGTGTTCATGTCCCGGTGTGTGTTTATGTCCCGGTGTGTTTATGTCCCGGTGTGTTTATGTCCCGGTGTGTTTATGTCCCGGTGTGTGTCCCGGTGTGTTTATGTCCCGGTGTGTGTTTATGTCCCGGTGTGTTTATGTCCCGGTGTGTGTTCATGTCCCGGTGTGTGTTCATGTCCCGGTGTGTTTATGTCCCGGTGTGTTCATGTCCCGGTGTGTGTTCATGTCCCGGTGTGTTTATGTCCCGGTGTGTTCATGTCCCGGTGTGTTTATGTCCCGGTGTGTGTTTATGTCCCGGTGTGTTTATGTCCCGGTGTGTGTTTATGTCCCGGTGTGTTTATGTCCCGGTGTGTTTATGTCCCGGTGTGTTTATGTCCCGGTGTGTGTTTAAGTCCCGCTGTGTGTTTATGTCCCGGTGTGTTTATGTCCCGGTGTGTTTATGTCCCGGTGTGTGTTCATGTCCCGGTGTGTTTATGTCCCGGTGTGTGTATGTCCCGGTGTGTGTATGTCCCGGTGTGTTTATGTCCCGGTGTGTTTATGTCCCGGTGTGTGTTCATGTCCCGGTGTGTTTATGTCCCGGTGTGTTTATGTCCCGGTGTGTTTATGTCCCGGTGTGTTTATGTCCCGGTGTGTGTCCCGGTGTGTTTATGTCCCGGTGTGTGTTTATGTCCCGGTGTGTTTATGTCCCGGTGTGTGTTCATGTCCCGGTGTGTGTTTATGTCCCGGTGTGTTTATGTCCCGGTGTGTGTTTATGTCCCGGTGTGTTTATGTCCCGGTGTGTGTTCATGTCCCGGTGTGTGTTTATGTCCCGGTGTGTTTATGTCCCGGTGTGTTCATGTCCCGGTGTGTTTATGTCCCGGTGTGTGTCCCGGTGTGTTTATGTCCCGGTGTGTGTTTATGTCCCGGTGTGTTTATGTCCCGGTGTGTTTATGTCCCGGTGTGTTTATGTCCCGGTGTGTGTTCATGTCCCGGTGTGTTTATGTCCCGGTGTGTTTATGTCCCGGTGTGTTTATGTCCCGGTGTGTTTATGTCCCGGTGTGTGTTTATGTCCCGGTGTGTGTTCATGTCCCGGTGTGTTTATGTCCCGGTGTGTGTTCATGTCCCGGTGTGTTTATGTCCCGGTGTGTGTTCATGTCCCGGTGTGTGTTTATGTCCCGGTGTGTTTATGTCCCGGTGTGTTCATGTCCCGGTGTGTTTATGTCCCGGTGTGTGTTTATGTCCCGGTGTGTGTCCCGGTGTGTTCATGTCCCGGTGTGTTTCCGGTGTTCGGTCCTTGCCTGCGGTCGGCGGTACCGGGCCCACGTACCGCACCGTGGCCCGCTCTCCTCCGCACGACACCCGCCTCCCCACGGTGTCCTCCGGCAGCCCCGGGTCCATGAAGCCGAGCGAGAGGCGCGACAGGCGGCTACAGAGGCTCCGGGACGCGCCGCGGAGCTAGCGCCGGCTAAAGGCGAACATGAGGCTCCGGAACAAAAGCTACGGCTGAAGAGACACTCGGGAAGAGTTTGTGAGGGACCAGACTGTTCGATCGATAACTTTAAATCTTATTTACACTGAGAGAAAGGGTTTAAAAGTGTATTTTAATCAGCCTGGTTTGACACGGGGAGAGGCTCCGGACCAAAACATTACAGAGACCCCGGAAGTGACGTCATGCGCACAAGGTTGCCAGATTATTAGATAATTAATTAATATTATTATTATTATTATTATTTACACTTTACCACAAAATATACTTTATGTGAAGCACAAATGCAATTTTGATGCTAAAAATACAATTTCACCGTAACATAAAACCAAATTAATTAAATAAATAAATAAATTGTTATTTTTAAAGTCTTCATTTGATTTGAATTTGTGGTCAGATAATAATTTAAAACGTGTCATGTTTGCTTCCCTTCCGTAATGTTTCTCTTCATCCTGATGAAGGGCTGTCGACGAGGAAAACGAGGATTTGTACATTTAGACATTTTAAATACATTATAAAGGGCTTGAAATGGGACTGGATGGATGGATTCTAGATCGTGAATATTTACAAAGAAAGTGTATTATTAATTAAAATCACCAATTGTTTATTCTTTTTTGACATTTTTATTTAATGACGTTGCCGTCGCCTGTTTCTTCAGCCATTCCCCTGGGTCTAACGACACGACTAAGTGAATTAAAAGCTTTAAAACTTGTGAATCTGCCTCAGGAGCAAACCTAAACCAATAACCCACTACTTTAAAAACGTGAGAGACTAAACCGCTGTAAAGACGCGGACCTGGCAACAGTGCGTCATGTGACGACTGCAACCCGGAAGTGTCCCACAAACGACGAAACGGCCGCGTCCCGGGCATAGTTCATTTAATACATCCATGGTCCCGGGTCCAGAACATGGTCCGGAAGTGTGAAGCGTCTGCGTGAACCGCCGTGACTCCCGGTGTCTCGCGCTCGCGGGGATAAGGTCCGGTGTGTGCGGGACATGAGCCGCTGAAGATGGTCCCGGTCCTGCTGCTGCTCTTCCGGGTCCTCGCCCCGGTGTCCGCGGACCCCCCTGATCCCCCCCCCGCGCCCCCGATCAGCGTGGAGCTGCAGGTACGAACCCGAGACCGGACCCGAGTCTGGACCCGAGTCTGGACCCGAGACCGGACCCGAGTCTGGACCTCAGACCGGACCCGAGTCTGGACCTGAGTCTGGACCCGAGTCTGGACCCGAGACCGGACCTGGACCTGAGTCTGGACCTGAGTCTGGACCCGAGTCTGGACCTGAGTCTGGACCCGAGTCTGGACCTGAGTCTGGACCTGAGTCTGAGTCTGGACCCGAGACCGGACCTGGACCTGAGTCTGGACCTGAGTCTGGACCCGAGTCTGGACCCGAGTCTGGACCCGAGTCTGGACCTGAGTCTGGACCTGAGACCGGACCTGGACCTGAGTCTGGACCCGAGTCTGGACCTGAGTCTGGACCTGAGACCGGACCCGAGTCTGGACCCGAGTCTGGACCTGAGTCTGGACCTGAGTCTGGACCCGAGTCTGGACCCGAGTCTGAGTCTGGACCCGAGTCTGGACCCGAGACCGGACCCGAGTCTGGACCCGAGACCGGACCTGGACCTGAGTCTGGACCCGAGTCTGGACCCGAGTCTGGACCCGAGTCTGGACCCGAGTCTGGACCCGAGTCTGGACCCGAGTCTGGACCTGAGACCGGACCCGAGTCTGGACCCGAGTCTGGACCCGAGTCTGGACCCGAGTCTGGACCTGAGACCGGACCTGAGTCTGAGTCTGGACCTGAGTCTGAGTCTGGACCTGAGTCTGAGTCTGGACCCGAGTCTGGACCTGAGTCTGGACCTGAGTCTGGACCTGAGTCTGGACCTGAGTCTGGACCCGAGTCTGGACCTGGACCTGAGTCTGGACCTGGACCTGAGTCTGGACCTGAGTCTGAGTCTGGACCTGAGTCTGGACCCGAGTCTGGACCTGAGTCTGGACCCGAGTCTGGACCCGAGTCTGGACCCGAGTCTGGACCCGAGACCGGACCCGAGTCTGGACCCGAGTCTGGACCCGAGTCTGGACCTGAGACCGGACCTGAGTCTGAGTCTGGACCTGAGTCTGAGTCTGGACCTGAGTCTGAGTCTGGACCTGAGTCTGAGTCTGGACCCGAGTCTGGACCCGAGTCTGGACCTGAGTCTGGACCTGAGTCTGGACCTGAGTCTGGACCTGAGTCTGAGTCTGGACCCGAGTCTGGACCTGGACCTGAGTCTGGACCTGGACCTGAGTCTGGACCTGAGTCTGAGTCTGGACCCGAGTCTGGACCTGGACCTGAGTCTGGACCTGAGTCTGAGTCTGGACCCGAGTCTGGACCTGGACCTGAGTCTGGACCTGAGTCTGAGTCTGGACCTGAGTCTGAGTCTGGACCTGAGTCTGAGTCTGGACCTGAGTCTGAGTCTGGACCTGAGTCTGAGTCTGGACCTGGACCTGAGTCTGGACCTGAGTCTGAGTCTGGACCCGAGTCTGGACCTGGACCTGAGTCTGGACCTGAGTCTGAGTCTGGACCTGAGTCTGAGTCTGGACCCGAGTCTGGACCTGAGACCGGAGTCTGAGTCTGGACCTGAGTCTGAGTCTGGACCTGAGTCTGAGTCTGGACCTGAGTCTGAGTCTGGACCTGAGTCTGAGTCTGGACCCGAGTCTGGACCTGAGTCTGAGTCTGGACCTGAGTCTGAGTCTGGACCTGAGTCTGAGTCTGGACCTGAGTCTGAGTCTGGACCCGAGTCTGGACCTGAGTCTGAGTCTGTAACCCCAGTACCCCGCATGAGCCCTCATGTCTTAAGTTACTCGTCCTTCAGAAGAAAAACAGCACAACCATCATTCTGGTTATAGACCGGAACTCATTTTTATTGAACAAGCGTAGTGATACATTACACCACATAGTGCCAGCAGACGGGGTCGGAGGTCACAGAACATTTGTTAATAAAAATACAATTAGAGAGCATGTTAATTATACATATGAACAGTCTGGACCCGAGTCTGGACCCGAGTCTGGACCCGAGTCTGGACCCGAGTCTGGACCCACATCCACACCACAACAACAACCACCACAACAACCACAACAACAACCACCACAACAACCACAACAACAACCACCACAACAACCACAACAACAACCACAACAACAACCACAACAACAACCACAACAACAACCACAACAACAACCACAGCCACCACCACAACCACCACCACAACAACCACCACCACAACAACCACACAACAACCACAACAGCCACCACAACAACCACAACCACCACAACAACAACCACACAACAACAACCACAAGAACAACCACACAACAACAACCACAACAACAACCACAACAACAACCACAACAACAACCACAACAACAACCACAACAACCACAACAACAGCCACACAACCACACAACAACAACCACACAACAACCACACAACAACAACAACCACAACAACCACCACAACAACCACACAACCACCACAACATCAACAACAACCACAACAACCACCACACAACAACCACACAACAACCACCACACAACCACCACACAACAACCACCACCACAACAATCACACAGCCACCACAACAACCACACAACAACCACCACCACAACAATCACACAGCCACCACAACAACCACACAACAGCCACCACACCACACACGGTCATTGACCCTGCTTCTTCTTCTCTGGTGCTGTTTCAGGCGGGGCTCCTGAGCTGGGCCCCTGGGGCGGAGCAGAGCGGCGTCTCGTTCACGGTGCAGTCCATGCCGTTTGACCGCGACTCGTGGCTGGACGTCTCCTCCTGCGTCCGGACCGAGGCCACCACCTGCAACGTCACCCACGTCCTGCAAGACGCCAAACACGGCTGTGTGCGTCTGCGCGTCCGAGCTGAGCGCGGCGGCCCGGGGTCAGAGGCGGTGGAGACGGTGGAGGCGTCTGAGGCGGTGGAGGCGTCTGAGGCGGTGGAGGCGTCTGAGGCGGTGGAGGCGTCTGAGGCGGTGGAGGCCTGCAGCAGAGGGGGACCCTGCACGCCCCAGGTGGGTCCACAGGAGAGCGTTCCCCGAGTCAGAGGAACTGGATGATATGGTGATAAAAGTCAGATTGTGATTGCTTTTCTGGTGAAACCGTCGTGCTTCTCAGCCCTGGAGACCTCCAGATCTCCACCTTTGATGTCACAGACGTGGGAAAGTGTACAGCGAGTGTTTTTGTGAGGCTCAGAGAAGATGAGCTTGTAAACAGGATGAAACAAGTGTGAAAGAAGCGCAACACAACTGTGTGTGCAGGTCCTCCTCTTGTCTCTTGTTCCTCTCTTCAGGTCCTCCTCACGTTCTTGTTCCTCACTGCAGGTCCTCCTCATGTTCTTGTTCCTCTCTGCAGGTCCTCCTCATGTTCTTGTTCCTCTCTTCAGGTCCTCCTCTTGTCTCTTGTTCCTCTCTGCAGGTCCTCCTCATGTTCTTGTTCCTCTCTTCAGGTCCTCCTCATGTTCCTCTCTTCAGGTCCTCCTCTTGTCTCTTGTTCCTCTCTGCAGGTCCTCCTCTCGTCTCTTGTTCCTCTCTTCAGGTCCTCCTCTCGTCTCACGCTCTTGTTCCTCTCTTCAGGTCCTCCTCTCGTCTCACGTTCTTGTTCCTCTCTTCAGGTCCTCCTCTCGTCTCTTGTTCCTCTCTTCAGGTCCTCCTCTCGTCTCTTGTTCCTCTCTTCAGGTCCTCCTCTCGTCTCATGTTCTTGTTCCTCTCTTCAGGTCCTCCTCATGTTCCTCTCTTCAGGTCCTCCTCATGTTCTTGTTCCTCTCTTCAGGTCCTCCTCTCGTCTCTTGTTCTTTTCCTCTCTTCAGGTCCTCCTCTCGTCTCACGTTCTTGTTCCTCTCTGCAGGTCCTCCTCTCGTCTCTTGTTCCTCTCTTCAGGTCCTCCTCTCGTCTCTCTTGTTCCTCTCTTCAGGTCCTCCTCATGTTCCTCTCTTCAGGTCCTCCTCATGTTCCTCTAGTCAGGTCCTCCTCATGTTCATGTTCCTCTCTTCAGGTCCTCCTCATGTTCTTGTTCCTCTCTTCAGGTCCTCCTCATGTTCCTCTCTTCAGGTCCTCCTCATGTTCCTCTCTTCAGGTCCTCCTCATGTTCTTGTTCCTCTCTTCAGGTCCTCCTCATGTTCTTGTTCCTCTCTTCAGGTCCTCCTCATGTTCCTCTCTTCAGGTCCTCCTCATGTTCTTGTTCCTCTCTTCAGGTCCTCCTCTCGTCTCATGTTCTTGTTCCTCTCTGCAGGTCCTCCTCTCGTCTCATGTTCCTCTCTTCAGGTCCTCCTCATGTTCCTCTCTTCAGGTCCTCCTCATGTTCTTGTTCCTCTCTTCAGGTCCTCCTCATGTTCTTGTTCCTCTCTTCAGGTCCTCCTCATGTTCCTCTCTTCAGGTCCTCCTCATGTTCTTGTTCCTCTCTTCAGGTCCTCCTCTCGTCTCATGTTCCTCTCTGCAGGTCCTCCTCTCGTCTCTTGTTCCTCTCTTCAGGTCCTCCTCTCGTCTCATGTTCTTGTTCCTCTCTTCAGGTCCTCCTCATGTTCCTCTCTTCAGGTCCTCCTCATGTTCCTCTCTTCAGGTCCTCCTCATGTTCTTGTTCCTCTCTTCAGGTCCTCCTCATGTTCTTGTTCCTCTCTTCAGGTCCTCCTCATGTTCCTCTCTTCAGGTCCTCCTCATGTTCCTCTCTTCAGGTCCTCCTCATGTTCTTGTTCCTCTCTTCAGGTCCTCCTCATGTTCTTGTTCCTCTCTTCAGGTCCTCCTCATGTTCCTCTCTTCAGGTCCTCCTCATGTTCTTGTTCCTCTCTTCAGGTCCTCCTCTCGTCTCAGTTTCTTGTTCCTCTCTGCAGGTCCTCCTCTCGTCTCATGTTCCTCTCTTCAGGTCCTCCTCATGTTCCTCTCTTCAGGTCCTCCTCATGTTCTTGTTCCTCTCTTCAGGTCCTCCTCATGTTCTTGTTCCTCTCTTCAGGTCCTCCTCATGTTCCTCTCTTCAGGTCCTCCTCATGTTCTTGTTCCTCTCTTCAGGTCCTCCTCTCGTCTCATGTTCTTGTTCCTCTCTGCAGGTCCTCCTCTCGTCTCATGTTCTTGTTCCTCTCTTCAGGTCCTCCTCTCGTCTCATGTTCTTGTTCCTCTCTTCAGGTCCTCCTCTCGTCTCATGTTCTTGTTCCTCTCTGCAGGTCCTCCTCATGTTCTTGTTCCTCTCTGCAGGTCCTCCTCATGTTCTTGTTCCTCTCTTCAGGTCCTCCTCTCGTCTCATGTTCTTGTTCCTCTCTGCAGGTCCTCCTCTCGTCCCGGCCCGGCTCACTCACCGTGCACCTGTCCCGGGACCACGCTCTGGTGGAGCACTTCGCGGATCACGCCGGGCACAGGGTTTGTCTGCGTCGCTCGGGGCGACCGCAGCAGCAGTGCCGCACGTCCCTCTCCTCCCTCACCTTCTCGGACCTGGACCCGGGCCACACCTACTGCGTCTCGGTCCAGTTGACTCAGTTCTCGCGCCTGGAGGGCCCGCCCAGCTGCGCCGCCTGCCGAGCCGTGGCCCGGCCCGAGCGCCTGGGGCTGGTCCTGGGGCCGGTCCTGGGGCTGGTCCTGGTCCTGGGCCTGGTCTGCGCCGCGGCCTTCGTCCTGATCTTCTACCGAGAGAAGCTGAAGCAGTGGCTGAAGCCTCCAGACACCCCGCTCGCCCTCCGTCGACCCCCAGAGGGCGCCCCGTACGCCCTCTGTCTGCCCCCAGAGGGCGTCCCGCTCACCCTCCGTCTGCCCCTAGGGGGCCCCCTGGTGCTGCCGCACCCCGAGGAACACTGCTCCATCATCGAGGGCTTCACGGAACTCGACCAGGACTAGGGTCTGGACCAGGACTAGAGTCTGGACCAGTACTAGGGTCTGGACCAGGACTAGGGTCTGGACCAGGACTAGAGTCTGGACCAGGACCAGGGTCTGAACCAGGACCGGGGTCTGAACCAGGACCAGGGTCTGGACCAGGACTAGGGTCTGGACCAGGACTAGGGTCTGGACCAGGACTAGGGTCTGGACCAGGACCGAGGTCTGGACCAGGACTAGGGTCTGGACCAGGACCGAGGTCTGAACCAGGACCGGTGTCTGGACCAGGACCAGGGTCTGGACCAGGACTAGGGTCTGAACTGAGCCTGAACCACGTCTAAACCACGACGACTGAACTAAAGTAAAACGAGGGACATTTTCAAATTTGTGTCAAAACATTTGACGAGGAAGTGTTTTGCTCGAGGGCTGAACCAGGGCCGGGCGATAAAACCAATTAACAGGGGTTTTAATAATGACTAAATTGTTAAATTGAGTTCATCTGGTGCAGAGAGAGTTCCTCCAGGCACATGAGGGACAGTTCATCTGGTGCAGAGAGAGTTCCTCCAGACACACGAGGGACAGTTCATCTGGTGCAGAGAGAGTTCCTCCAGACACATGAGGGACAGTTCATCTGGTGCAGAGAGAGTTCCTCAGACACACGAGGGACAGTTCATCTGGTGCAGAGAGAGTTCCTCCAGGCACATGAGGGACAGTTCATCTGGTGCAGAGAGAGTTCCTCCAGACACACGAGGGACAGTTCATCTGGTGCAGAGAGAGTTCCTCCAGACACACGAGGGACAGTTCATCTGGTGCAGAGAGAGTTCCTCCAGACACATGAGGGACAGTTCATCTGGTGCAGAGAGAGTTCCTCCAGACACACGAGGGACAGTTCATCTGGTGCAGAGAGAGTTCCTCCAGACACATGAGGGACAGTTCATCTGGTGCAGAGAGAGTTCCTCAGACACACGAGGGACAGTTCATCTGGTGCAGAGAGAGTTCCTCCAGACACGAGGGACAGTTCATCTGGTGCAGAGAGAGTTCCTCAGACACACGAGGGACAGTTCATCTGGTGCAGAGAGAGTTCCTCCAGACACGAGGGACAGTTCATCTGGTGTAGAGAGAGTTCCTCCAGACACATGAGGGACAGTTCATCTGGTGTAGAGAGAGTTCCTCCAGACACGAGGGACAGTTCATCTGGTGTAGAGAGAGTTCCTCCAGACACGAGGGACAGTTCATCTGGTGCAGAGAGAGTTCCTCCAGACACATGAGGGACAGTTCATCTGGTGTAGAGAGAGTTCCTCCAGACACACGAGGGACAGTTCATCTGGTGCAGAGAGAGTTCCTCCAGACACATGAGGGACAGTTCATCTGGTGTAGAGAGAGTTCCTCCAGACACACGAGGGACAGTTCATCTGGTGCAGAGAGAGTTCCTCCAGACACATGAGGGACAGTTCATCTGGTGTAGAGAGAGTTCCTCCAGACACACGAGGGACAGTTCATCTGGTGCAGAGACAGTTCCTCCAGACACGAGGGACAGTTCATCTGGTGCAGAGAGAGTTCCTCAGACACACGAGGGACAGTTCATCTGGTGCAGAGAGAGTTCCTCCAGACACGAGGGACAGTTCATCTGGTGCAGAGACAGTTCCTCCAGACTAGCGTTGGAGATGGAAGTGGAGACAGAGAAAAAACATGTGAACAGCAGTGACCAGTGGGTTCCACGACACAGGGGCGGGACCTGCTGAGCTTCAGAGGCGTTTGTGCCGTTCTGTGCGACTCGGTGATAAAAAACACGACAAAAACGACAAACGTGACTAAAAGCAACAAAAACGCAACAAAAAACGCAACAAAAAGTGACAGACGTGTTTAAATCTGACGAACACAGCTGAACGTGACAAAAACGCGTCTAAAAAAGTAACGAAAACACGACTGAAAACGACAAAAATGCGGCTAACACGACAAAAATGTGTTTAAAATGTGAACAGAATCCCATTGAAATCATGAATCTGGTCAGAAAAGTGCGGCTGTTAAAGACGACAGAACAACACAGAGTGAACACGGGACAAAACTGAAATCATGATTTGGCGCAAACGAAACCGTGACGATCATTTCTTGCCGTGTGGCCCCGCCCCTCTGGAGACACTGGGATGAGAACCATTTAGAGACAGTGAGAGTTACACGAAAGACAGATTTAATCGACTAAAATGTAGAAAAAAATCAACATGTTACTTTCTGCCCGGCCCTAAACTGACCGAGGGAACTGAACCAACAACCTTTTGGTGTTTTGACAAATGTCCTGCTTCAAGGCCAGACTCTACAGCAAAACGCTTTTTTTTTTTGTTTTTCTTTGTTCACTTTTCTCTCTCGTCTCTGTCCAATCTGCTCCTGATGTTTGATTCTTCCATTGAATCCACTTCATCCATAGATTTCTCTGACATTGTTTTCTTCAAATGCATTTTTGTCCCTCGAGACATAAAGATCAGCCTTAAAGGTCCCATATCCTGCTCTTTTCCCCTTCACACAGTCTGTTCTAAGGGCTTTGTTGAGAACAGAGAGCAGGCTGCCTCCCCCGCCCAACCCGTGCCTCCCCTGTAGTGGAGATGGTGCATGCGCCGTGTGCTCCGGTAAACAGCGATACACAAACACTGAATAAACATTTTCTGGTCCTGACGGTGCGTCGTGCTGAGTCCTACGTCCTGGATCTGACCTGGAGTTTGACGTGCTCCAGGGCCTCAACCACGGACGTGCCGTTTGGTAAATAACAAGCTAACTCTTCTATCTGTCGTATCCATCGTGTAATTACTGTGTAGCATTAGCATTAGCTGTTTTTATTCTTCCTGGAGGCGTGGCTTAAACACCGCGTCATCTTAGTGAGGAGCCCCCGTCTGCTGCTCAGCCGAGGGGGACGGAAAAGACAGTTCTCTAGTGAAAACATGAGGGAAATCATCAAAAAACCACTTTGGGCACAACATACGAGGCCCAGAGAGCCCTGGAGGAAGGTTAGAACCTCTGAAGAGTCCAGTCTGCAGGATATGGGACCTTTAAAGTAGATCCACACAAACTGTACAATCTGGACTCAACACATTTAGACCAAACAAGGATTTAAGATCAGACTCTGACTCATTTATGGAAGTTTGAAGGAAAAAATTTTTTAGGACAATTTTCAGTCAGATCTAGTTTAATTAAATAATAAATCCAAAATCCACTCTGTACATTTTTATAACAAATATGTGACGAAATGTAAAGTGCCTCTGACAGGTTGAAGTTCTGATTTGACTAAAACACAGTTAAGATCATTATAATTAAGAGTCTGTTAAAGAATGTACCATTTTTATCCCAGTTTGCCAGGTTTTTAGGTTTAAATTTCACTTCCTGGTTGTAAAATCATGACGTCAAATGAGGAAAAGTGTAACTGTAACTTGGCAACCGCGTCGTGCTGTGGGTTAAACCTCCTCCAGTGTCACAGGAAGAGTTATGTGACAAATAAAACCACACCCGAGCGGTTTTATTTTGTTGAATCCGTGTTTAAAGGATCAGAGACATGAGTTTGTTGGTTGTAAATGGTCCCGGTGAGTCTCCCTCGTGTGACGTCGTCGTCTGCTCTGCTTCCTGTGAAGTTCAACGTATTTTCCAACTTTTCTTCACAAACTCTCTCTTTATCGGTGTAAAAGTATCATATGTTTAGAGGAGGTTTATTCCACCAAATAAAGGAAAAACATACAAACCCGTCAGACGCACTTTAAACCTGGTTCTGTCCATTTTCAGGTTCAAACGTCCCAAAGGTGTGGAGTTTTCGTCGTTTTCACAAAATACAGTACAGTGATCCCTCGTTTATGGCGGGAGTTTCGTTCCAAAAATAACACGCGAAAAGTGAAATCCGTGAAGTAGTCACAGCTTTATTTTGTATTATTTTACAAACAATACTGAACTATGGAATGAAACCACAAATCAAAACCTGATTTAAAGCCCAAAATGTGTTTAAAACAATCATTTTAATAATAATACAAGGTTGTGTTTCACGGTCTGTGCCTCTTGGTCCTGACTCCGCCCCCTGTAGCCTCTTGGTCCTGACTCCGCCCCCTGTAGCCTCTTGGTCCTGACTCCGCCCCCTGTAGCCTCTTGGTCCTGACTCCGCCCCCTGTGCCTCTTGGTCCTGACTCCGCCCCCTGTGGTGTATTCCTCTTGGTCCTGACTCCGCCCCCTGTGGTGTATTCCTCTTGGTCCTGACTCCGCCCCCTGTAGCCTCTTGGTCCTGACTCCGCCCCCTGGAGCCTCTTGGTCCTGACTCCGCCCCCTGTAGCCTCTTGGTCCTGACTCCGCCCCCTGTGGTGTATTCCTCTTGGTCCTGACTCCGCCCCCTGTGGTGTATTCCTCTTGGTCCTGACTCCGCCCCCTGTGGTGTATTCCTCTTGGTCCTGACTCCGCCCCCTGTAGCCTCTTGGTCCTGACTCCGCCCCCTGTGGTGTATTCCTCTTGGTCCTGACTCCGCCCCCTGTGGTGTATTCCTCTTGGTCCTGACTCCGCCCCCTGTGCCTCTTGGTCCTGACTCCGCCCCCTGTGGTGTATTCCTCTTGGTCCTGACTCCGCCCCCTGTGGTGTATTCCTCTTGGTCCTGACTCCGCCCCCTGTGGTGTATTCCTCTTGGTCCTGACTCCGCCCCCTGTGGTGTATTCCTCTTGGTCCTGACTCCGCCCCCTGTGCCTCTTGGTCCTGACTCCGCCCCCTGTAGCCTCTGTTTCTACTGAAGACGCTCGACTCTTTCTTTAGTTGTTGGCGCTCTTTCTTTTTCTGACCAAGAAGATCTTTATAAACGGATATGCCACCTTCGATTATATTTGAGAACTGCAATGAACGACTCAAAGGGTCCGTTCTTGTGCGTGCGCTGAAGTTCAGTGTAAAAATATCCACACTGTAAAAAAAATCCATGAAGCAGCGAAGCCGTGAAAGATGAAACGCGATATGGCGAGGGATCACTGTATTTCTACACGAAAACATGACGAGATGAAACACTTCTCACATTTATGTGGACAAACTACAGCAGGAGTTTAACACTGATATCTTTACATTTAGGACTTTTTCCTGTTTCACTGCAGATGTTAAATGTCGTGTGTTTAGTTTTGTGCAAAAAACTCTTCTTTTTCTCTCGTTTATCACAAAAGACGGTTCCATTCTGTGTTTTCTGAGTAACTTTAAACCAGGGCTGTCCAAACTTTTTCCATCGAGGGCCACATATTGAAATACAGACCAAGCCGAGGGCCACAAATCAATGGTGAAACGTTCAAAAAGCCGCATTTATCTGATGTTTTAAGATCCTCCACATCTACATTCAGTCTCAGTGCCTTAATATCAAGTCTGTGCTGCACCAAAATGTTAGTTATTTAGGTTGGAATTGTAGAAAATCTGAAATGTGCTGTAAATAGTACTTATCAGGACAATGTGGGCCAGTTCACCAGGAAGACTAAGGGCCGAGAAAAACTGGTCTGAGGGCCGCATTTGGCCCCCGGGCCTGAGTTTGGACATGTCTGATCTAGAGGAAAAAACCCAAACAAGCACATTTTACAGAGAATAACGACTTTAAACCATAATGTTTGTTGTATTTCCGTCAGTTCTGTTTTTTTTTCCTCAAAACTGAACTGAAGGCGCCTCTTTTTACGACGTGAAAACTCGACCACAAACGCATTAACGATCTGTGATTTAATCTGAACGCTAAAGAATTCTGATCCTTGTTCTCTTTTCATTGACACTTTGTGAACGCTGCGGCCGTCGGTGGAAATAAAACACATTTCATTTTGTTTTGTGTGTGACATAAAATGTGAATAAATATATTTTTATTATAAATCTTTGGAATTCGTGCATTTCTTCTCACAAAAGTGTTGATTTTTGTGAACCACGATATAAAAACACACTCAACGATGATGAATGAATCACATGATGCAGATTGAAAATAAAGACACAACAAAAGCAATAAAGTGATGTTTGAGATGGATTTTGTCGAACTTTTTGACACGTTTTTGAACCATTTAAAGACACTTTCTGGCACATTTCTGATTGAGAATAATTAAAGTCTGTGCGACAGGTTTTTAATTTTGACTTTGCTCAGTGTGTTAATGCCTCTTGTGAATATAAATGATAGTTTTACACCGACCTGGAGCTGTTTGTGGAGAAAAGTTTGAAAATCTGTCAAAAATATCACAGGAAGTAAACAAACTGATGACGTCACACAGAGGAGACACAGTTCATGCTTAATTTACACAAAATAAACAACTTATTTAAAGCTTTAAACATGGATTCAACAAAATAAAGCGGTTCACGTGTATTTTCTTTGTCAAATAAATAAATCCGTGACGTCAGAGGAGTTTTTGGTGCTCCGTACGGGAGGCGGTGTCGGAGTCCCGGAACCTTTGCACGCTCCACAGTTGTTCCGGGTCGGACACACGTCGCCGCTGGACTTCAGCTAAAACGTGTTGTAAACAAACGTCCGCGCCGACATTTATCCAACTGTTACCGGATCTTTAACACATTTCACCGCAAAGTCTGGATTAAAGATGAAAAAGAAACTCAAGCCGAGGTTTGTTTGACATTTAAATGTTTTTTATTGTGGACTTTTAGCGCCAACGCGACTTTAGCATCGAGTATCGTTCAGTTTTTACACTCGATCGTCATTAAAGTTGTTGTTTGTTTGTTTGTTTGTTTGTTTGTTTGTTTGTTTGTTTGTTTGTTGTCTGGTCAGTGCTGAGGCCGCGGTGGATTACGAGGTCGGTCTGGTCTCCGGGAGTCTCTCAAAGTCCGGGTCTGGTCCTGGTCCTGGTCCTGGTCCTGGTTCACTCTCGGCTCTTTTTACGACCTCAGCCCCTTCAACAGAACTGTTCCAGCCCGCTCCAGAGGTTAGTCCTGGTTTAGTCCTGGTTCAGTCCTGGTTTAGACCTGGTTTAGTCCTGGTTCAGTCCTGGTTTAGACCTGGTTTAGACCTGGTTTAGTCCTGGTTTAGTCCTGGTTCAGTCCTGGTTCAGTCCTGGTTCAGTCCTGGTTCAGTCCTGGTTTAGACCTGGTTTAGACCTGGTTTAGTCCTGGTTTAGTCCTGGTTTAGTCCTGGTTCAGTCCTGGTTTAGACCTGGTTTAGACCTGGTTTAGTCCTGGTTTAGTCCTGGTTTAGTCCTGGTTTAGTCCTGGTTTAGTCCTGGTTCAGTCCTGGTTCAGTCCTGGTTTAGACCTGGTTTAGACCTGGTTTAGTCCTGGTTTAGTCCTGGTTTAGTCCTGGTCCAGTCCTGGTCCAGTCCTGGTCCAGTCCTGGTCCAGTCCTGGTCCAGTCCTGGTTTAGTCCTGGTTTAGACCTGGTTTAGACCTGGTTCAGTCCTGGTTTAGACCTGGTTTAGACCTGGTTTAGTCCTGGTTCAGTCCTGGTTCAGTCCTGGTTCAGTCCTGGTTTAGACCTGGTTTAGACCTGGTTTAGTCCTGGTTTAGTCCTGGTTTAGTCCTGGTCCAGTCCTGGTTTAGTCCTGGTCTAGTCCTGGTTTAGTCCTGGTTCAGTCCTGGTTTAGTCCTGGTTCAGTCCTGGTTTAGTCCTGGTTTAGACCTGGTTTAGTCCTGGTTTAGTCCTGGTTCAGTCCTGGTCTAGTCCTGGTTTAGACCTGGTTCAGTCCTGGTCTAATATTGGTTCAGTCCTGGTTTAGTCCTGGTTTAGTCCTGGTTCAGTCCTGGTTTAGACCTGGTTTAGACCTGGTTCAGTCCTGGTTCAGTCCTGGTTTAGTCCTGGTTTAGTCCTGGTTCAGTCCTGGTTTAGACCTGGTTTAGACCTGGTTTAGTCCTGGTTTAGTCCTGGTTTAGTCCTGGTTCAGTCCTGGTTTAGACCTGGTTTAGACCTGGTTTAGTCCTGGTTTAGTCCTGGTTTAGTCCTGGTTTAGTCCTGGTCCAGTCCTGGTTCAGTCCTGGTTTAGTCCTGGTTTAGTCCTGGTCCAGTCCTGGTCCAGTCCTGGTCCAGTCCTGGTTTAGTCCTGGTTTAGACCTGGTTTAGACCTGGTTCAGTCCTGGTTTAGACCTGGTTTAGACCTGGTTTAGTCCTGGTTCAGTCCTGGTTCAGTCCTGGTTCAGTCCTGGTTTAGACCTGGTTTAGACCTGGTTTAGTCCTGGTTTAGTCCTGGTCCAGTCCTGGTTTAGTCCTGGTTTAGTCCTGGTCTAGTCCTGGTTTAGTCCTGGTTCAGTCCTGGTTTAGTCCTGGTTTAGTCCTGGTTTAGTCCTGGTTTAGACCTGGTTTAGTCCTGGTTTAGTCCTGGTTCAGTCCTGGTCTAGTCCTGGTTTAGACCTGGTTCAGTCCTGGTCTAATCTTGGTTCAGTCCTGGTTTAGACCTGGTTCAGTCCTGGTCTAGTCCTGGTTCAGTCCTGGTCTAGTCCTGGTTCAGTCCTGGTCTAGTCCTGGTTTAGACCTGGTTCAGTCCTGGTCTAATCTTGGTTTAGTCCTGGTTTAGTCCTGGTTTAGACCTGGTTCAGTCCTGGTCTAGTCCTGGTCTAGTCCTGGTCTAGTCCTGGTCTAGTCCTGGTTTTGACTGGGTCTTTTTGCAGATCGTGAAAAGCGTTGAATCCAAAGAAAAAGCCAAAGACCCTGAAGTTCAGGCCCAGAAGAAGAAAGTCCAGGTCAAAGAGACTTCAGAGGCCGAGACCCGAGTCCAGGACAGGTACGAGTCCAGGTTTAGACCTGGTTTGGTCCAGGTTTAGACCCCATTTAGACCCCGTTTAGACCCCGTTTAGACCCCGTTTAGACCTCGTTTAGACCTCGTTTAGACCTCGTTTAGACCTCGTTAGACCCCGTTTAGACCTCGTTTAGACCTCGTTTAGACCCCGTTTAGACCCCGTTTAGACCTCGTTTAGACCTCGTTTAGACCCCGTTTAGACCCCGTTTAGACCCCGTTTAGACCTCGTTTAGACCTCGTTTAGACCTCGTTTAGACCTCGTTAGACCCCGTTTAGACCTCGTTTAGACCCCGTTTAGACCCCGTTTAGACCCCGTTTAGACCCCGTTTAGATCTTGTTTAGACCTCGTTTAGACCTCGTTTAGACCCAGTTTAGACCTCGTTTAGACCCCGTTTAGATCTTGTTTAGACCCCGTTTAGACCCCGTTTAGACCCCGTTTAGACCCCGTTTAGATCTTGTTTAGACCTCGTTTAGACCTTGTTTAGACCCCTTTTAGACCTCGTTTAGACCCCGTTTAGACCCCGTTTAGACCTCGTTTAGACCTATTTTAGACCTCGTTTAGACCCCGTTTAGACCCCGTTTAGACCCCGTTTAGATCTTGTTTAGACCTCGTTTAGACCTCTTTAGACCCCGTTTAGACCTCGTTTAGACCCCTTTTAGACCCCGTTTAGACCCCTTTTAGACCCCGTTTAGACCCCGTTTAGACCCCGTTTAGACCTCGTTTAGACCCCTTTTAGAACCCGTTTAGACCCCTTTTAGACCCCGTTTAGACCTCGTTCAGACCCCGTTTAGACCTCGTTTAAACCTCGGTTAGACCTCGTTTAGACCTCGTTTAGACCTCGTTTAGACCTCGGTTAGACCCCGTTCAGACCTCGTTTAGACCTCGTTTAGACCCCGTTTAGACCTCGTTCAGACCCCGTTTAGACCTCGTTTAAACCTCGGTTAGACCTCGGTTAGACCTCGTTCAGACCCCGTTTAGACCTCGTTTAGACCTCGTTTAGACCTCGGTTAGACCTCGGTTAGACCCCGTTTAGACCTCGGTTAGACCTCGTTTAGACCCCGTTTAGACCCCGTTTAGACCTCGGTTAGACCTCGGTTAGACCCCGGTTAGACCTCGGTTAGACCTCGGTTAGACCTCGGTTAGACCTCGTTTAGACCTCGGTTAGACCTCGGTTAGACCTCGGTTAGACCTCGGTTAGACCTCGGTTAGACCTCGTTTAGACCTCGGTTAGACCCCGTTTAGACCTCGTTCAGACCTCGTTCAGACCTCGTTTAGACCCCGTTCAGACCTTGTTCAGACCCCGTTCAGACCCCGTTTAGACCTTGTTTAGGCCTCGCTCAGACCTCGCTCAGACCTCGTTCAGACCTCGTTCAGACCTCGTTCAGACCTCGTTTAGACCTCGTTTAGACCTCGTTTAAACCTCGTTTAGAACCCGTTTAGACCACGTTTAGACCCCGTTTAGACCCCGGTTAGACCTCGGTTAGACCCCGTTTAGACCTCGTTAAGACCTCGTTTAGACCTCGTTTAAACCTCGGTTAGACCCCGTTTAGACCACGTTTAGACCTCGTTTAGACCTCGTTCAGACCTTGTTTAGACCTCGGTTAGACCCCGTTTAAACCTCGGTTAGACCCCGTTTAGACCTCGGTTAGACCCCGTTTAGACCTCGGTTAGACCCCGTTTAGACCTCGGTTAGACCCCGTTTAGACCTCGTTCAGACCTCGTTTAGACCTCGTTTAGACCTCGTTTAGACCTCGTTTAGACCTCGTTTAGACCTCGTTTAGACCTCGTTCAGACCTCGGTTAGACCTCGTTCAGACCTCGGTTAGACCTCGTTCAGACCTCGGTTAGACCTCGTTCAGACCTCGTTTGGACCTCGTTTACACCTCGTTTAGACCTCGTTCAGACCTCGTTTAGACCTCGTTCAGACCTCGTTTAGACCTCGTTTAGACCTCGTTCAGACCTCATTTAGACCTCGTTCAGACCTCGTTTAGACCTCGTTTAGACCCCGTTTAGACCTCGTTTAGACCCCGTTTAGACCTCGTTTAGACCTCGTTTAGACCTCGTTTTGACCCCGTTTTGACCCCGTTTGGACCACGTTTTGACCACGTTTAGACCACGTTTAGACCACGTTTAGACCTCGTTTAGACTTCGTTTAGACCTCGGTTAGACCCCTTTTAGACCCCGTTTAGACCCCTTTTAGACCCCTTTTAGACCCCGTTTAGACCTGGTTTAGACCTCGTTCAGACCCCGTTCAGACCTCGTTTAGACCCCTTTTAGACCTCGTTCAGACCTCGTTTAAACCTCGGTTAGACCTCGTTCAGACCTCGTTTAAACCTCGGTTAGACCTCGTTTAGACCCCGTTTAGACCCCGTTTAGACCCCGTTTAGACCTCGTTTAGACCTCGTTTAGACCCCGTTTAGACCTTGTTTAGATCTTGTTTAGACCTCGTTTAGACCTCTTTAGACCCCGTTTAGACCCCGTTTAGACCTCGGTTAGACCCCGTTTAGACCTCGGTTAGACCCCGTTTAGACCCCGTTTAGACCTCGTTCACACCTCGTTTAGACCTCGTTTAGACCTCGTTTAGACCCCGTTTAGACCTCGTTTAGACCTCGTTTAGACCTCGTTTAGACCTCGTTCAGACCTCGTTTAGACCTCGTTTAGACCTCGTTCAGACCCCGTTCAGACCTCGGTTAGACCCTCTTTCCTTCGCAGGGAGCAGGGTTTGCAGGCGGCTGATGAAGCGGACCAGACTTCGGTCAAATCCAGGAAGAGGAAGTCGGCGCCTGGAGCCGAGGACGAGGACGGACCCGAGTTCTGGGTCAAACGCCGACAGAAACTGAAGGAGAACAAACAGAAGGAGCGAGCGAGAGAAAAGAGGACGGTGTTTGTGGGGAACCTGCCCCTGTCCTCCACCAAGAAGGTACGGCCCCTGAAAGAACCTCAAGGGCGCCCCCATGTGTTTGTCTGCTGCTCTAGTCTCCGAGGTAAATATTTATCCCAGTTTTACATCCGTGAAGTGGCAGTTTGTGAAGAAAAAACATGAATCCCTCTGTGATGTCATCAATAGGCGACGTACCATTGAAAATACAGGGACTTTTTCATTCATTTCACTTGTTTGTTTGTCGTGTCGGGATTTTTTTTGTCGTTTTTCTTGTCTTTTTGTGTCGCGTCATCACGTTTTTCTTGTAGATTTTTCTTGACATTTTCCCGATGTTTTTTGTGACGTTTTTCTTTCGCAGTTTTGTTGTTTTTCCAGACGTTTTTCGTGTCGTTTGTCGTGTCATCGTGTTTTTCTTGTCGATTTTCTTGTTTTTCGTGTCGTTTTCGCGTCGTTCGTGTTTGAAGTCAGAGCTGAACTGAACGTGTCTCTGTCGTTCTCAGACTCTGCGAGTGCTTTTCAAAGACAAAGGGCCCATCGAGTCGATCCGGTTCAGATCTCTGGTGAGTCCTCGTCCAGACCTGGCTCCGGTCCCGTTTGAGTCTGGTTTTAATCCGGTTCTGATCCGTGTTTCAGGTCCGAGAAGATCCAAGTATTTCACAAAGAGTCGCAGCAATAATGTGAGTAAAACCAGGACTGAACCAGGTCTAAACCAGGACTGAACCAGGACTGAACCAGGACTGAACCAGGACTGAACCAGGACTGAACCAGGACTGAACCAGGACTGAACCAGGACTGAACCAGGACTGAACCAGGACTAAAACAGGTCTGAACCAGGACTAAAACCAGGACTAAAACCAGGACTAAACCAGGACTAAAACCAGGACTAAAACCAGGACTAAAACAGGACTGAACCAGGACTAAAACCAGGACTAAAACCAGGACTAAAACCAGGACTAAAACCAGGACTAAAACCAGGACTAAAACCAGGACTAAACCAGGACTAACCAGGACTAAAACCAGGACTAAACCAGGACTGAACCAGGACTTAAACCAGGACTAAAGCCAGGACTAAAGCCAGGACTAAAGCCAGGACTAAACCAGGACTAAACCAGGACTAAACCCGGTCTGTTGCAGGAGGAAAGCTCACCCTCAGAGGCAGAGCATAAACGCTTACGTCGTGTTCAAAGAAGAGCAGAGCGTGGCCAGCGCCCTCGACAGGTACGAGCCGGAACTGCAACTCAGAGGTCACAGGGTCAGAGGTCACAGGGTTAGAGGGTCAGAGGTCACAGGGTCAGGTCTCACTGTGATCTGTTTCAGGAACGGGCTGGAGCTGGAGCCGGACCTGTTCATCCGAGTGGACCGGGTCTGTGCCTCGGGCCAGGTCTGTGTCAGGTGCCCTCCCTGTGTGTGTCAGGTGCCCTCCCTGTGTGTGTCAGGTGCCCTCCCTGTGTGTCAGGTGCCCTCCCTGTGTGTCAGGTGCCCTCCCCGTGTGTGTCAGGTGCCCTCCCTGTGTGTCAGGTGCCCTCCCTGTGTGTGTCAGGTGCCCTCCCTGTGTGTCAGGTGCCCTCCCTGTGTGTGTCAGGTGCGTCCCTGTGTGTGTCAGGTGCCCTCCCTGTGTGTCAGGTGCCCTCCCTGTGTGTCAGGTGCCTCTCTGTGTGTCAGGTGCGTCCCTGTGTGTGTCAGGTGCCCTCTCTGTGTGTCAGGTGCCCTCCCTGTGTGTCAGGTGCCCTCCCTGTGTGTGTCAGGTGCCCTCCCTCTGTGTGTGTCAGGTGCCCTCCCTGTGTGTGTCAGGTGCCCTCCCTGTGTGTGTCAGGTGCCTCTCTGTGTGTGTCAGGTGCCCTCCCTGTGTGTCAGGTGCCCTCCCTCTGTGTGTCAGGTGCCCTCCCTGTGTGTCAGGTGCCTCCCTGTGTGTCAGGTGCCCTCCCTGTGTGTCAGATGCCCTCCCTGTGTGTGTCAGGGGCCCTCTCTGTGTGTCAGATGCCCTCCCTGTGTGTCAGGTGCCCTCCCTCTGTGTGTCAGGTGCCTCTCTGTGTGTGTCAGGTGCCCTCCCTGTGTGTCAGATGCCCTCCCTGTGTGTGTCAGGTGCCCTCCCTGTGTGTCAGGTGCCCTCCCTCTGTGTGTCAGATGCCCTCCCTGTGTGTCAGGTGCCCTCCCTGTGTGTCAGGTGCCTCCCTGTGTGTCAGGTGCCCTCCCTGTGTGTCAGGTGCCCTCCTGTGTGTGTCAGGTGCCCTCCCTGTGTGTCAGGTGCCCTCCCTGTGTGTCAGGTGCCCTCCTGTGTGTCAGGTGCCCTCCCTGTGTGTGTCAGGTGCCCTCCTGTGTGTCAGGTGCCCTCCCTGTGTGTGTCAGGTGCCCTCCTGTGTGTCAGGTGCCCTCACTGTGTGTCAGATGCCCACACTCTGTGTGTGTCAGGTGCCCTCCCTGTGTGTGTCAGGTGCCCTCCCTGTGTGTGTCAGGTGCCCTCCCTGTGTGTCAGGTGCCCTCCCTGTGTGTCAGGTGCCCTCCCTGTGTGTCAGGTGCCCTCCCTGTGTGTCAGGTGCGACCCTGTGTGTGTCAGGTGCCTCCCTGTGTGTCAGGTGCCCTCTGTGTGTGTCAGGTGCCCTCTCAGTGTGTGTCAGGTGCCCTCTCTGTGTGTCAGGTGCCCTCTCTGTGTGTGTCAGGTGCCCTCCCTGTGTGTCAGGTGCCTCTCTGTGTGTCAGGTGCGTCCCTGTGTGTGTCAGGTGCCCTCTCTGTGTGTCAGGTGCCCTCCCTGTGTGTCAGGTGCCCTCCCTGTGTGTGTCAGGTGCCCTCCCCGTGTGTGTCAGGTGCCCTCCCCGTGTGTGTCAGGTGCCCTCCCCGTGTGTGTCAGGTGCCCTCCCTGTGTGTGTCAGGTGCCCTCCCTGTGTGTGTCAGGTGCCTCTCTGTGTGTGTCAGGTGCCCTCCCTGTGTGTCAGGTGCCTCCCTGTGTGTCAGGTGCCTCCCTGTGTGTCAGGTGCCCTCCCTGTGTGTCAGGTGCCCTCCCTGTGTGTCAGGTGCCTCCCTGTGTGTCAGGTGCCTCCCTGTGTGTCAGGTGCCCTCCCTGTGTGTCAGATGCCCTCCCTGTGTGTGTCAGATGCCCTCTCTGTGTGTCAGGTGCCCTCCCTCTGTGTGTCAGGTGCCTCTCTGTGTGTGTCAGGTGCCCTCCCTGTGTGTCAGGTGCCCTCCCTGTGTGTCAGATGCCCTCCCTGTGTGTGTCAGGTGCCCTCTGTGTGTGTCAGGTGCCCTCTCAGTGTGTGTCAGGTGCCCTCTCAGTGTGTGTCAGGTGCCCTCTCTGTGTGTCAGGTGCCCTCTCTGTGTGTGTCAGGTGCCCTCCTGTGTGTGTCAGGTGCCCTCCTGTGTGTCAGGTGCCCTCTGTGTGTCAGGTGCCCTCCCTGTGTGTCAGGTGCCCTCCCTCTGTGTGTCAGGTGCCCTCCTGTGTGTCAGGTGCCCTCCTGTGTGTCAGGTGCCTCCTGTGTGTCAGGTGCCTCCCTGTGTGTCAGGTGCCCTCCCTGTGTGTCAGATGCCCTCCCTGTGTGTGTCAGATGCCCTCTCTGTGTGTCAGGTGCCCTCCCTCTGTGTGTCAGGTGCCTCTCTGTGTGTGTCAGGTGCCCTCCTGTGTGTCAGATGCCCTCCTGTGTGTGTCAGGTGCCCTCTCCCTGTGTGTCAGGTGCCCTCCCTGTGTGTCAGGTGCCCTCTCTGTGTGTGTCAGGTGCCCTCTCTGTGTGTGTCAGGTGCCCTCCCTGTGTGTCAGGTGCCCTCTCTGTGTGTCAGGTGCCCTCTCTGTGTGTGTCAGGTGCCCTCCCTGTGTGTCAGGTGCCCTCTGTGTGTCAGGTGCCCTCCCTGTGTGTCAGGTGCTCTCCCTGTGTGTCAGGTGCCCTCCCTGTGTGTGTCAGGTGCCCTCTGTGTGTCAGGTGCCCTCCATTGTGTGTCAGGTGCCCTCCCTGTGTGTCAGGTGCCCTCCCTGTGTGTCAGGTGCCTCCCTGTGTGTCAGGTGCCTCCCTGTGTGTCAGGTGCCCTCCCTGTGTGTCAGATGCCCTCCCTGTGTGTGTCAGATGCCCTCTCTGTGTGTCAGGTGCCCTCCCTCTGTGTGTCAGGTGCCTCTCTGTGTGTGTCAGGTGCCCTCCCTGTGTGTCAGATGCCCTCCCTGTGTGTGTCAGGTGCCCTCTCAGTGTGTGTCAGGTGCCCTCTCAGTGTGTCAGGTGCCCTCTCTGTGTGTGTCAGGTGCCCTCTCTGTGTGTGTCAGGTGCCCTCTCTGTGTGTCAGGTGCCCTCTCTGTGTGTCAGGTGCCCTCTCTGTGTGTGTCAGGTGCCCTCCCTGTGTGTCAGGTGCCCTCTGTGTGTCAGGTGCCCTCCCTGTGTGTCAGGTGCTCTCCCTGTGTGTCAGGTGCCCTCCCTGTGTGTGTCAGGTGCCCTCCCTGTGTGTGTCAGGTGCCCTCCCTGTGTGTGTCAGGTGCCCTCCCTGTGTGTCAGGTGCCTCCCTGTGTGTCAGGTGCGCTCCTGTCCTCGTTAAAACATAAATACCTGTGTTTTTCTGCAGCACGATCACAAACGCTCCGTCTTTGTTGGAAATCTGCCGTTTGGTGAGTTGATTTATATATTTATTTTTATCCTGGTCCTGGTCCTGGCTCTGGTCCCGGTCTCGGTCCCGGTCCTGGTCCCGGTCCTGGTCTTTATTCTTGTACATGTGTAATGTCCCGCTCAGACCTGAAGGAGGCGGCGCTGCGCAGACACTTCGAGGACTGTGGTTCTGTGGAGGGAGTCCGACTGATCCGGGACCCCAAGTCTGGACTCGGCAAAGGCTTCGGGTACCTGCTCTTCCAGGTACTTCAGATACTATTGTCTCCCTCTGCCTTTGTTTAGTCCCGTTTGTTTCCTCTGGTTGGCCCTGCCCTTGTTTCCCCTGACTGACCCTGTCCTTGTTTCCTCTGGCTGGCCCTGTCCTTGTTTCCTCTGACTGGCCCTGTCCTTGTTTCCTCAGATTGACCCTGTCCTTGTTTCCTCTGGTTGACCCTGTCCTTGTTTCCTCTGGTTGACCCTGTCCTTGTTTCCTCTGACTGACCCTGTCCTTGTTTCATGTTGTTGACCCTGTCCTTGTTTCCTCTGGTTGACCCTGTCCTTGTTTCCTCTGACGGACCCTGTCCTTGTTTCCTCTGGTTGACCCTGCCCTTGTTTCCTCTGGTTGACCCTGCCCTTGTTTCCTCTGACTGACCCTGTCCTTGTTTCCGCTGGTTGACCCTGTCCTTGTTTCCTCTGACTGACCTTGTCCTTGTTTCCTCTGGCTGACCCTGTCCTTGTCTCCTCTGGTTGACCCTGTCCTTGTTTCCTCTGGTTGACCCTGTCCTTGTTTCCTCTGGTTGACCCTGTCCTTGTTTCCTCTGACTGACCCTGTCCTTGTTTCCTCTGGTTGACCCTGTCCTTGTTTCATGTTGTTGACCCTGTCCTTGTTTCCTCTGGTTGACCCTGTCCTTGTTTCTGACCCTGTCCTTGTTTCCTCTGACTGACCCTGTCCTTGTTTCCCCTGACTGACCCTGTCCTTGTTTCTTACAGAGTGTGGACAGTGTACAGCTCGCTCTCAAACTCGACGCCTCCAAACTGGAAGGACGAGCGATCCGGGTCAAACGCTCCGTGCAGCCCGACAAACTCAAGAGGAGCCCGGGGGCCCGAACCGCAGCCGGGCCGGGGCCCAGAGCGGGGGCCAAACCAGGGGCCCGAACCGGAGCCAAACCAGGGCCCAGAGCGGGGGCCAAACCAGGGCCCAGAGCGGGGGCTAAACCAGGGGCCAGAGCGGGGGCTAAACCAGGGGCCAGAGCGGGGGCCAAACCAGGGCCCAGAGCGGGGGCACGAACCGGAGCCAGGCCGGGGCCCAGAGCGGGGGCCAAACCAGGGGCCGGGCCGGGACACTTCAGAGGAGAAATGGCTGATCCGACGAAAAAGAAAAACAAGAAATTCACAAAGAAATTCACCAAGAAAAAACCCAAAGGGCAGTGACTGAGACACAAACGGCCCGAGCGTGTGGGCCGAGCGTTTGGCCCGAGCGTCTGGGCCGAGCTCGGACACAAACGGCCCGAGTGTTTGGGCCGAGTGTTTGGGCCGAGCTCGGACACAAACGGCCCGAGTGTTTGGGCCGAGTGTTTGGGCCGAGCTCGGACACAAACGGCCCGAGTGTTTGGGCCGAGTGTTTGGCCCGGAAGCGCTTGGGTCGAGCTGCCTGGGCCGAAAGGCTTGGGCCCGAGCGCTTGGGTCCGAGTGTTTGGGCCGAAGGCTTTCCGAAAGTGTTTGGGCCGAGCTCGACACAAAATGGCCCGAAAGTGTTTGGGCCGAGTGTTTGGGCCGAGCGTGTGGGCGAGCCGCTTGGTCTGAGCGTCTGGGCCGAGCTCGGACACAAACGGCCCGAGTGTTTGGGCCGAGTGTTTGGGCCGAGCTCGGACACAAACGGCCCGAGTGTTTGGGCCGAGTGTTTGGCCCGAGCGTTTGGGCCGAGCGTCTGGGCCGAAGCGCTTATTCGAGCGTTTGGGTCGAGCGTCTGGGCGGCGTTGGCCCAGCGCGGTCTGAGTGTTTGGGCCAGCGTTTGGGGAGTGTTTAGGCGAGCTTCGGACACAAATGGCCCGAGTGTTTGGCCCGAGCGCTTGGGCCGGCGTTTGGGCCGCTTGTCGAAGCCGGCCCAAACACTCGGCACAAATGGCCCGAGTGTTTGGGCCGAGCGTTTGGCCCGAGTGTTTGGGCCGAGCTCAGGCACAAACGCCCGGAAGCGCAGGGTCGAGCGCAGTGGGCCGAGTGTTGGCCCGAAGCTCGACACAAACGGCCCGAGTGTTTGGCCCTGAGCGCTTGGGCCGAGCTCAGTAATAAACGCCCGAGGCTTGGGCCGAGTGTTTGGCCCGAGCTCGGACACAAACGGCCCGAGTGTTTGGCCCGAGCGTTTGGGCCGAGCTCAGGCACAAACGGCCCGAGTGTTTGGGCCGAGTGTTTGGGCCGAGCTCAGGCACAAACGGCCCGAGCGTTTGGGCCGAGCGTTTGGCCCGAGCGTTTGGGCCGAGCTCAGGCACAAACGGCCCGAGCGTGTGGGCCGAGCGTGTGGGCCGAGCGTGTGGGCCGAGCGTCTGGGCCGAGCGTCTGGGCCGAGCGTCTGGGCCGAGCTCTGAGGTGGATCCAAACGTCCAGCAGCGACACCGGCTCAGACTAAACATCAGCACCGGAGGGTCTTATGTTCATGATTTAGATTTGACTTTGATATTTGTTCAAACGTGGACGAGTCGAACAAAACTTCCAACAAAACTCGATCGTCGTCTTGTTCGGTGACTCCGCCCTCTGCCCCAGTGAACTCTGGGACGCCCACCTTAAAGGGGGTGTGCAGCTCTTAAAGGGGCTCTGGTCTCATCTGTGGCTTTGACTTTATTGTGACGTTTCTCGTTTGAACAAAGACGTTAAAGTGTGACTCGTTGAACTAAATGTCGCTAAAATAATTATATTTTAATTCTGCTTAAATCTTTACACATTTGACCCAGTTTTGCAGTTTGTTTACGTTCATTTTACTTCCTGGTTGTACATGATGACGTCACACTGGGGAATCACCATAGCGACCGCACTTTAACGTCCGACGGCGCAGACCTTGTGTATCGTGTTGAATCAGTGTTTAAAGGGTCTGCACGACCTTTGACCCCACAGTGTGACGTCATCGGTTTGTTCACTTCCTGTCATTTTCAACAGATTTTTTCAAATTTCTCCACAAACGGCGGCTTGATTGGTGTAAAAATGAAATGTATGTGTAACAACTGGGATTAATCACAAAAACCCGCCGCACGCCCTTTAACGGCGTCTGAGACAAAAGTGAATAAAACGGACACGATTCTCTGGAGCCGTTTCTTTTGCAGAAGTTTAATGTTTCTCCGGCAGAAGTTTAGGCCGAGGTTTGAACGTAACAAAAACAGAATAAATGATAATAATAAACCACACGCTTCACAAACAAAACACAGACTTTAGAGCGTTTCAGACACAAGCTCCTTTAAAATGTAAATGTCGTGTGAATAAACTCTAACAAAACATCTCTGTTTCACTTTAGTTTTTACTTTCATAGAAATAAACCCGGTATTCTGTTTCCTGTCTGTAAATGTTCCACAGTGTGGCTTTAATCCTGCTCTTCCTCAAAAACATCTGGAGTTTGTTTTATTACATTTTTGAAAAGAAGCAGAAAAATCACAAGAAACAGAAAAAGGCTCCAGCAGGAGGCGCTGTGTCCTTCACTCGATGTCTTCTTCACTGAGACTCTGCGCGCCAGCGATCCTCTGGAACAAACAACACAAACAAGACAGATAAACAACAATAACAATCGACAACAAACAAAAACAAACCATAACCATCAACACAAACAAACAATAACAATAAACACAAATAAAAAACAACAACAAACAGCCATCAACACAAACAATAACACAAACAACCAACAAACAAATAACAATAACAACAAACAATAATAACAGACAACATAATCAACAACACAACAAACAAAAACAAACACAATAACAACAACACAATCAATCACAAAAACACAACAGGACTAAACCAGGACTAAACCAGCACTAAACCAGGACTAAACCAGGACTAAACCAGGACTAAACCAGGACTAAACCAGCACTAAACCAGGACTAAACCAGGACTAAACCAGCACTAAACCAGGACTAAACCAGCACTAAACCAGGACTAAACCAGGACTAAACCAGGACTAAACCAGCACTAAACCAGGACTAAACCAGCACTAAACCAGGACTAAACCAGCACTAAACCAGGACTAAACCAGGACTAAACCAGGACTAAACCAGGACTAAACCAGGACTAAACCAGCACTAAACCAGGACTAAACCAGCACTAAACCAGGACTAAACCAGGACTAAACCAGGTCTAAACCAGCACTAAACCAGGACTAAACCAGCACTAAACCAGGACTAAACCAGGACTAAACCAGGTCTAAACCAGGACTAAACCAGGTCTAAACCAGGACTAAACCAGGTCTAAACCAGCACTAAACCAGGACTAAACCAGGTCTAAACCAGGACTAAACCAGGTCTAAACCAGGACTAAACCAGGTCTAAACCAGGTCTAAACCAGGACTAAACCAGGACTAAACCAGGTCTAAACCAGGTCTAAACCAGGACTAAACCAGGTCTAAACCAGGACTAAACCAGGTCTAAACCAGGTCTAAACCGGGTCTGAACCGGGACTGAACCGGGACTAAACCGGGTCTAAACCGGGACTGAACCGGGACTGAACCAGGACTGAACCCGGACTAAACCAGGACTAAACCAGGTCTAAACCAGGACTGAACCAGGACTAAACCAGGACTAAACCAGATGACTTCAGCCCGGTCTCGGCCTGGTCTACACCCTGGTCTCAGCTTGGTCTACACCCTGGTCTACACCCTGGTCTCAGCTTGGTCTACACCCTGGTCTACACCCTGGTCTCGGCCCCGGTCTCGGTCTACACCCGGTCTACACCCTGGTCTCGGCCCGGTCTACACCCTGGTCTCGGCCCGGTCTACACCCGGTCTCCGCCCGGTCTCAGCCCGGTCTACACCCTGGTCTCAGCCTGGTCTACACCCTGGTCTACACCCTGGTCTCGGCCCGGGTCTCGGTCTACACCCGGTCTACACCCTGGTCTCGGCCTGGTCTACACCCTGGTCTCGGCCCGGTCTACACCCTGGTCTCGGCCCCGGCCCTGTCTCAGCCCTGTCAGGGTCTCACCTGGCTGACGGAGGGCAGGCGGCTCAGGAGCATCTGGAACACTGGAGGAGGAAGAGTTTGCTGCAGAACCTGGAGCAGCTGCTGAGGCTGACCACAGACCGCGATAGCACTGGACAGATGCTCCACACACGCCTCGAACTCCCCTGAGGAGGAGGAACCAGGGTTAGAGGAACATCTGAGCAACCAGGGTTAGAGAAACATCTGAGGAACATCTGAGGAACCAGGGTTAGAGGAACATCTGAGCAACCAGGGTTAGAGGAACATATGAGGAACATCTGAGGAACCAGGGTTAGAGGAACATCTGAGGAACATCTGAGGAACCAGGGTTAGAGAAACATCTGAGGAACATCTGAGGAACCAGGGTTAGAGGAACATCTGAGGAACCAGGGTTAGAGAAACATCTGAGGAACCAGGGTTAGAGGAACATCTGAGCAACCAGGGTTAGAGGAACATATGAGGAACATCTGAGGAACCAGGGTTAGAGGAACATCTGAGGAACATCTGAGGAACCAGGGTTAGAGGAACATCTGAGGAACATCTGAGGAACCAGGGTTAGAGGAACATCTGAGGAACCAGGGTTAGAGGAACATCTGAGGAACATCTGAGGAACCAGGGTTAGAGGAACATCTGAGGAACATCTGAGGAACATCTGAGGAACATCTGAGGAACCAGGGTTAGAGGAACATCTGAGGAACATCTGAGGAACCAGGGTTAGAGGAACATCTGAGGAACCAGGGTTAGAGGAACATCTGAGGAACCAGAGTCAGAGGAACATCTGAGGAACCAGGGTTAGAGGAACATCTGAGGAACCAGGGTTAGAGGAACATCTGAGGAACCAGGGTTAGAGGAACATCTGAGGAACCAGAGTCAGAGGAACATCTGAGGAACCAGGGTTAGAGGAACATCTGAGGAACCAGGGTTAGAGCAGGGGTGTCAAACACATGGCCCGCGGGCCAAATGTGACCCTCAGGGCGATTTCCGGTGGCCCCTGGGATGATTTTTGTTATAAACGCCAATAAAACCCATAGAACGCTTTAAACCTACAACTTTCCACAATGCACTGCAGCATTAGCACCTACAGGCCCCTCCCCCGCTCCTGAGCTCAGGGCTGAGAGGGAAGGTCAGAGAAGATCAGAGAAGGTCAGAGAGAAGGTCAGAAGGAAGGTCGGAAGGTCAGAGAGAAGGTCAGAGAGAAGGTCGGAGGGAAGGTCAGAGAGAAGGTCAAAGGGAAGGTCAGAGAGAAGGTCAGAGAGAAGGTCAGAGAGAAGGTCAGAGAGAAGGTCAGAGAGAAGGTCAGAGAGAAGGTCAGAGAAGGTCAGAGAAGGTCAGAGAGAAGGTCAGAGAAGGTCAGAGAGAAGGTCAGAAGGTCAGAGAGAAGGTCAGAGAGAAGGTCAGAGAAGGTCAGAGAGAAGGTCAGAAGGTCAGAGAGAAGGTCAAAGGGAAGATCAGAGAAGGTCAGAAGGAAGGTCAGAGAGAAGGTCAGAAGGAAGGTCAGAGAGAAGGTCAGAAGGAAGGTTGGAAGGTCAGAGAGGTCAGAGAAGGTCAGAAGGAAGGTCAGAGGGAAGGTCAGAGAAGGTCAGAGAGAAGGTCAAAGGGAAGGTCAGAGGGAAGGTCAGAAGGTCAGAGAGAAGGTCAAAGGGAAGATCAGAGAAGGTCAGAAGGAAGGTCAGAGAGAAGGTCAGAGAGAAGGTCAAAGAGAAGGTCAGAAGGAAGATCAGAGAGAAGGTCAGAGAGAAGGTCAGAGGGAAGGTCAGAGAAGGTCAGAGAGAAGGTCAGAAGGTCAGAGAGAAGGTCAAAGAGAAGGTCAGAAGGAAGATCAGAGAGAAGGTCAGAGAGAAGGTCAGAGGGAAGGTCAGAGGGAAGGTCAGAGAAGGTCAGAGAGAAGGTCAGAAGGAAGGTCAGAGAAGGTCAGAGGGAAGGTCAGAGAAGGTCAGAGAGAAGGTCAGAGAAGATCAGGTCAGAAGGAAGGTCAGAGAGAAGGTCGGAAGGTCAGAGAGAAGGTCGGAAGGTCAGAGAGAAGGTCAGAGGGAAGGTCAGAGAGAAGGTCAGAGAAGGTCAGAGAGAAGATCAGAGAAGGTCAGAGGGAAGGTCAGAGGGAAGGTCAGAGAGAAGGTCAGAGAGAAGGTCAGAAGGAAGGTCAGAGGGAAGGTCAGAGAAGGTCATAGAGAAGGTCAGAAGGAAGGTCAGAGAGAAGGTCAGAGGGAAGGTCAGAGAAGGTCATAGAGAAGGTCAGAAGGAAGGTCAGAGAGAAGGTCAGAGAGAAGGTCAGAGGGAAGGTCAAAGGGGGAGGAGCCTCACTTCGTTTGGTGCTGATTTGCACTGAACATCACAAACACAGCTCTAATCAGTCACACACGGGAGGGCATCTGACCCACTGTCCCGGGTCTGTCAGTCACACACGGGAGGGCATCTGACCCACTGTCCCGGGTCTGTCAGTCACACACGGGAGGGCATCTGACCCACTGTCCCGGGTCTGTCAGTCACACACGGGAGGGCATCTGACCCACTGTCCCGGGTCTGTCAGTCACACACGGGAGGGCATCTGACCCACTGTCCCGGGTCTGTCAGTCACACACGGGAGGGCATCTGACCCACTGTCCCGGGTCTGTCAGTCACACACGGGAGGGCATCTGACCCACTGTCCCAGGTCTGTCAGTCACACACGGAGGGCATCTGACCCACTGTCCCGGTCTGTCAGTCACACACGGAGGGCATCTGACCCACTGTCCCGGTCTGTCAGTCACACACGGAGGGCATCTGACCCACTGTCCCGGGTCTGTCAGTCACACACGGAGGGCATCTGACCCACTGTCCCGGGTCTGTCAGTCTCACACGGAGGGCATCTGACCCACTGTCCCGGTCTGTCAGTCACACACGGAGGGCATCTGACCCACTGTCCCGGTCTGTCAGTCACACACGGGAGGGCATCTGACCCACTGTCCCGGGTCTGTCAGTCACACACGGGAGGGCATCTGACCCACTGTCCCGGGGTCTGTCAGTCACACACGGGAGGGCATCTGACCCACTGTCCCAGGTCTGTCAGTCACACACGGGAGGGCACCTGACCCACTGTCCCGGGTCTGTCAGTCACACACGGGAGGGCACCTGACCCACTGTCCCGGGTCTGTCAGTCACACACGGGAGGGCATCTGACCCACTGTCCCGGGTCTGTCAGTCACACACGGGAGGGCATCTGACCCACTGTCCCGGGTCTGTCAGTCACACACGGGAGGGCATCTGACCCACTGTCCCGGGTCTGTCAGTCACACACGGGAGGGCATCTGACCCACTGTCCCGGGTCTGTCAGTCACACACGGGAGGGCATCTGACCCACTGTCCCGGGTCTGTCAGTCACACACGGGAGGGCATCTGACCCACTGTCCCGGGTCTGTCAGTCACACACGGGAGGGCATCTGACCCACTGTCCCGGGTCTGTCAGTCACACACGGGAGGGCATCTGACGCTCCCACTGTCCCGGGTCTGTCAGTCACACACGGGAGGGCATCTGACCCACTGTCCCGGGTCTGTCACACACAGCGCTGCGGGGACAGGCGCTGGTCCTGACGCTGCAGATGTTGTAAAGCCCAGTGGCCTGATAAACCACGACCTTAACATGAGCTCATTACCAAACACACGGTACATTGTGGATTATGAGGTCTTATCATCTCTAAATTCTAAAATGCACCAAATATATCTTTAAACGTAAAACTTATGGCAAATAAAATCTCCCATTTATAGATTCTGTGGGTGGGAAATGTATTTAGTGCGTTTGAAGTTTGTCTCTGATGCAGCCGCCTCGAAAAATGAGCCCCTGGGTTAAAGGGACATCTACAGTGTGTGTGTGTGTGTGTTGAGTATAAAGAGTGTACAGAGTGTGTGTATATAGTGTGTATTGTGTGTACAGTGTGTGTGTCTATATAGTTGTGTACAGTGTGTAGTTGTGTATACAGTGTGTAGTGGTGTGTATAGTGTGTAGTTGTGTGTATTTGTGTGTACAGTGTGTAGTTGTGTGTACAGTGTGTATTTGTGTGTACAGTGTGTAGTTGTGTGTACAGTGTGTAGTTGTGTGTAGTTGTGTGTACAGTGTGTAGTTGTGTGTAGTTGTGTGTACAGTGTGTACAGTGTGTAGTTGTGTGTAGTTGTGTGTACAGTGTGTAGTTGTGTGTAGTTGTGTGTATAGTGTGTGTAGTTGTGTGTATAGTGTGTATAGTGTGTGTAGTTGTATGTACAGTGTGTAGTTGTATGTACAGTGAGTAGTTGTGTGTATAGTGTGTAGTTGTATGTACAGTGTGTAGTTGTATGTACAGTGTGTAGTTGTGTGTACAGTGTGTAGTTGTGTGTATAGTGTGTAGTTGTATGTACAGTGTGTAGTTGTATGTACAGTGTGTAGTTGTGTGTACAGTGTGTAGTTGTGTGTAGTTGTGTGTACAGTGTGTAGTTGTGTACAGTTGTGTGTAGTTGTGTGTATAGTGTGTAGTTGTGTGTAGTTGTGTGTACAGTGTGTAGTTGTGTACAGTTGTGTGTAGTTGTGTGTAGTTGTGTGTACAGTGTGTAGTTGTGTACAGTTGTGTGTAGTTGTGTGTACAGTGTGTAGTTGTGTACAGTTGTGTGTAGTTGTGTGTATAGTGTGTAGTTGTGTGTAGTTGTGTGTACAGTGTGTAGTTGTGTACAGTTGTGTGTAGTTGTGTGTACAGTGTGTAGTTGTGTACAGTTGTGTGTAGTTGTGTGTACAGTGTGTAGTTGTCTGACCCTGGGACAGTAGTTCTTCTCCCAGTTGAATTTCCTCCAGGAAGAACTTCTGCACCGCCTCAGCGTCCTTCAGGTCCGGCAGCTGCAAAGACCAGAGTCTGAGTCTGGACCAGGACCAGGACCAGGCCCGGGACCAGGACCGGGACCGGGACCAGGACCAGGACCTGGGCCGGGATCTGGCCCTGGCTCTGGTCCCGGTCTAGTCCTGTCCCGGTCCAGGTCCAGTCCCAGTCCTGTCCCGGTCCAGGTCCACTCCCAGTCCTGTCCCGGTCCAGGTCCAGTCCCAGTCCAGTCCCGGTCCAGTCTGGTCCTGGTCCAGTCCAGGTCCCAGTCCTGTCCCGGTCCAGGTCCAGTCCCAGTCCTGTCCCGGTCCAGTCTGGTCCTGGTCCAGTCCAGGTCCCAGTCCCAGTCCCAGTCCAGGTCCAGGTCCAGTCCAGTCCAGTCTCACCTTGGGCAGGCCGGCTCTCTCTTGGTCGATCTTCTGCTGCCGTCGTCCTGAAACAAACACAAGTTTGACCTGGTCCTGGAGAAAGTCTCAGTTGAACCTGTGTCCAGTCCTCAGGACAGTCCCGGGACAGGCTCGGGACGGTCTGGTCTCGGGGTCTCGGTCTGGTCTTTGGTTTTTGGTCTCGGGTCTGGTCTCGGGTCTGGTCTGGTCTTGGTCTGGTCTCTGGTCTGGTCTCGGGTCTGGTCTGGGTCTGGTCTTTGGTCTCGGGTCTGGTCTCTGGTCTGGTCTCTGGTCTGGTCTCGGGTCTCTGGTCTGGTCTCGGGTCTGGTCTGGGGTCTGGTCTGGGGTCTGGTCTCGGGTCTGGTCTGGTCTGGTCTCGGGTCTGGTCTCGGGTCTGGTCTGGTCTCGGTCTGGTCTCTGGTCTGGTCTCTGGTCTGGTCTCGGGTCTGCTCTCTGGTCTCGGGTCTGGTCTGGTCTCTGGTCTCGGGGTCTGGTCTCGGGGTCTGGTCTGGTCTCTGGTCTCGGGTCTGGTCTCGGGTCTGGTCTCGGGTCTGGTCTCGGGTCTGGTCTCGGGTCTGGTCTCGGGTCTGGTCTGGTCTCTGGTCTGGTCTCTGGTCTGGTCTCTGGTCTGGTCTTTGGTCTGGTCTCGGGTCTGGTCTGGGGTCTGGTCTGGGGTCTCGGGTCTGGTCTCGGTCTGGTCTCGGGTCTGGTCTCTGGTCTCGGGTCTCCGGGTCTCGGGTCTCCGGGTCTCCGGGTCTGGTCTCGGGTCTCCGGGTCTGGTCTCGGGTCTCGGGTCTGGTCTCGGGTCTCCGGGTCTCGGGGTCTGGTCTCGGGTCTCCGGGTCTGGTCTCGGGTCTCCGGGTCTCCGGTCTCCGGGTCTTTGGTCTCCGGGTCTTTGGTCTCCGGGTCTTTGGTCTCCGGGTCTTTAGTCTCCGGGTCTCTGGGTCTCGGTCTGGTCTCTAGTCTCGGTCTGGTCTCTAGTCTCGGTCTGGTCTCTGGTCTCGGTCTGGGGTCTCGGGTCTGGTCTCGGGTCTGGTCTCGGGTCTGGTCTCGGGTCTGGTCTCGGGTCTGGTCTGGTCTCTGGTCTGGTCTCTGGTCTGGTCTCTGGTCTGGTCTTTGGTCTGGTCTCGGGTCTGGTCTGGGGTCTGGTCTGGGGTCTCGGGTCTGGTCTCGGTCTGGTCTCGGGTCTGGTCTCTGGTCTCTGGTCTCCGGGTCTCGGGTCTCCGGGTCTCCGGTTCTGGTCTCGTGTCTCTGTGTCTGGTCTCGGGTCTCGGGTCTGGTCTCGGGTCTCCGGGTCTCGGGGTCTGGTCTCGGGTCTCCGGGTCTGGTCTCGGGTCTCCGGGTCTCCGGTCTCCGGGTCTTTGGTCTCCGGGTCTTTGGTCTCCGGGTCTTTGGTCTCCGGGTCTTTAGTCTCCGGGTCTCTGGGTCTCGGTCTGGTCTCTAGTCTCGGTCTGGTCTCTAGTCTCGGTCTGGTCTCTGGTCTCGGTCTGGGGTCTCGGGTCTGGTCTCGGGTCTGGTCTGGTCTTTGGTCTCCGGGTCTCGGTCTGGTCTCTGGGTCTCTGGTCTCCGGGTCTCGGTCTGGTCTGGTCTCTGGTCTCGGGGTCTGGTCTCGGGGTCTGGTCTGGGGTCTGGTCTGGTCTCGGGTCTCCGGGTCTCGGTCTGGTCTGGTCTCCGGGTCTCCGGGTCTCCGGGTCTCCGGGTCTCGGTCTGGTCTCCGGGTCTCGGGTCTCCGGGTCTCGGGTCTGGTCTCGGTCTGGTCTCGGGTCTCCGGGTCTCGGTCTGGTCTCTGGGTCTCGGGTCTCCGGGTCTGGTCTCGGGTCTGGTCTCTGGTCTCGGGTCTGGTCTCGGGTCTGGTCTGGTCTTTGGTTTTTGGTCTCGGGTCTGGTCTGGTCTCTGGTCTGGTCTCTGGTCTGGTCTCTGGTCTGGGGTCTGGTCTCGGGTCTGGTCTCGGGTCTGGTCTGGTCTCGGGTCTGGTCTGGTCTCGGTCTGGTCTCTGGTCTCGGGTCTGGTCTCTGGTCTGGTCTCGGGTCTCCGGTCTCCGGGTCTCGGGTCTCCGGGTCTCGGGGTCTGGTCTCGGGTCTCCGGGTCTGGTCTCTGGTCTGGTCTCTGGTCTGGGGTCTGGTCTCGGGTCTGGTCTCGGGTCTGGTCTCGGGTCTGGTCTGGTCTGGTCTCTGGTCTCGGGTCTGGTCTCTGGTCTCGGTCTGGTCTCTGGGTCTCGGGTCTCCGGGTCTGGTCTCGGGTCTGGTCTCGGGTCTGGTCTCGGGTCTGGTCTCGGGTCTGGTCTCGGGTCTGGTCTGGTCTCTGGTCTCTGGTCTCTGGTCTGGTCTCTGGTCTGGTCTCTGGTCTGGTCTCTGGTCTGGTCTCTGGTCTGGTCTCTGGTCTGGTCTCTGGTCTGGTCTCTGGTCTGGTCTCTGGTCTGGTCTCTGGTCTCGGGTCTGGTCTCGGGTCTGGTCTGGTCTCGGGTCTGGTCTGGTCTCGGTCTGGTCTCTGGTCTCGGGTCTGGTCTCTGGTCTCGGGTCTCCGGGTCTCGGGTCTCCGGGTCTCGGGTCTCCGGGTCTCGGGTCTCCGGGTCTGGTCTCTGGTCTGGTCTCTGGTCTGGGGTCTGGTCTCGGGTCTGGTCTCGGGTCTGGTCTCGGGTCTGGTCTCGGGTCTGGTCTGGTCTGGTCTCGGGTCTGGTCTGGTCTCTGGTCTCTGGTCTCGGGTCTGGTCTCGGGTCTCCGGGTCTCGGGTCTCGGGTCTCCGGGTCTCGGGTCTCGGTCTGGTCTCGGGTCTCCGGGTCTGGTCTCGGGTCTCGGGTCTGGTCTCGGGTCTCCGGGTCTCGGGGTCTGGTCTCGGGTCTCCGGGTCTGGTCTCGGGTCTCCGGGTCTCCGGGTCTCCGGTCTCCGGGTCTTTGGTCTCCGGGTCTTTGGTCTCCGGGTCTCTGGGTCTGGTCTCTGGTCTCTGGTCTCTGGTCTCCGGGTCTCGGTCTGGTCTCTAGTCTCGGTCTGGTCTGGTCTCTGGTCTCGGTCTGGGGTCTCGGGTCTGGTCTCGGGTCTGGTCTGGTCTTTGGTCTCCGGGTCTCGGTCTGGTCTCCGGGTCTCTGGTCTCCGGGTCTCGTCTCGGGGTCTGGTCTCGGGTCTGGTCTCGGGTCTGGTCTCGGGTCTCCGGGTCTCGGGTCTCCGGGTCTCGGTCTGGTCTCTGGGTCTCGGGTCTCCGGGTCTCGGTCTGGTCTCTGGGTCTCGGGTCTCCGGGTCTCGGGTCTGGTCTCGGGTCTGGTCTCGGGTCTCCGGGTCTCGGTCTGGTCTCTGGGTCTCGGGTCTCCGGGTCTGGTCTCGGGTCTGGTCTCGGTCTGGTCTGGTCTTTGGTTTTTGGTCTCGGGTCTGGTCTGGTCTCTGGTCTGGTCTCTGGTCTGGTCTCTGGTCTGGTCTCTGGTCTGGTGTCTGGTCTCGGGTCTGGTCTCGGGTCTGGTCTCGGGTCTGGTCTGGTCTCGGTCTGGTCTCTGGTCTCGGGTCTGGTCTCTGGTCTCGGGTCTGGTCTCGGGTCTCCGGGTCTCGGGTCTCCGGGTCTCGGGTCTCCGGGTCTCGGGGTCTGGTCTCGGGTCTCCGGGTCTCGGGGTCTGGTCTCGGGTCTCCGGGTCTGGTCTCTGGTCTGGTCTCTGGTCTGCGGTCTGGTCTCGGTCTGGTCTCGGTCTGGTCTCGGTCTGGTCTGGTCTGGTCTCGGGTCTGGTCTGGTCTCTGGTCTCGGGTCTGGTCTCTGGTCTCGGGTCTGGTCTCGGGTCTCCGGGTCTCCGGGTCTCCAGGTCTCGGGGTCTGGTCTCGGGTCTGGTCTGGTCTCGGGTCTCCGGGTCTGGTCTCGGGTCTCGGGTCTGGTCTCGGGTCTCCGGGTCTCGGGGTCTGGTCTCGGGTCTCCGGGTCTGGTCTCGGGTCTCCGGGTCTCCGGTCTCCGGGTCATTGGTCTCCGGGTCTTTGGTCTCCGGGTCTTTGGTCTCCGGGTCTTTGGTCTCCGGGTCTTTGGGTCTGGTCTCTGGTCTCCGGGTCTCGGTCTGGTCTCTAGTCTCGGTCTGGTCTCTGGTCTCGGTCTGGGGTCTGGGGTCTGGTCTGGTCTTTGGTCTCCGGGTCTCGGTCTGGTCTCCGGGTCTCTGGTCTCCGGGTCTCCGGGTCTCGGTCTGGTCTGGTCTTTGGTCTCCGGGTCTCGGTCTGGTCTCCGGGTCTCTGGTCTCCGGGTCTTTGGTCTCTGGTCTCCGGGTCTTTGGTCTCTGGTCTCCGGGTCTCCGGGTCTTTGGTCTCCGGGTCTTTGGTCTCCGGGTCTCTGGGTCTCTGGGTCTGGTCTCTGGTCTCTGGTCTCCGGGTCTCGGTCTGGTCTGGTCTTTGGTCTCCGGGTCTCGGTCTGGTCTCCGGGTCTCTGGTCTCCGGGTCTTTGGTCTCTGGTCTCCGGGTCTCGGGGTCTCGGTCTGGACTCACGTTCCCGGAGTCGGCTCCTGAAGCTCGGGTCGCTCCGTCGTTTCCGGTCGAAGTAAAAACAGTATCCGACGAACAGCGCTCCGCAAACTCCGGCCGCGATGGCCCCGGTCCGAGCGTACATCATGGTCCCGGTGTGAGAGCGGACGGTCCCGGTGTGAGCGCGGACGGTCCCGGTGTGAGAGCGGACGGTCCCGGTGTGAGAGCGGACGGTCCCGGTGTGAGCGCGGACGGTCCCGGTGTGAGAGCGGACGGTCCCGGTGTGAGAGCGGACGGTCCCACTGCGCCTCGATTCCTCCGGGAGCCCGGTGTCTCTTCGGTGTCTCTTCGGTGTCTCTTCGGTGTCTCTTCGGTGTCTCTTCGGTGTCTCTTCGCTGTCTCGGTCCTGTCCCGTGTTCCGGGGCTCGCGCAGCGGTCAGAGCACGGGCCTCGTGCGCATGCGCAGATGGCAGACAGGCGCAGGACCCGGAGTTAGGAGTCCGCCGCGCCCGTTTATAATCTCCAGGCTTTTTCTCTTTTTGTTGTTTTTAAATAAAATAAAAACATTTAAAAACATCCGAGTATCGTTTTATGACTTTCATATGAACAAAGTTTATTAATAATGATTCAGGCTTTTTATTTATTTACTATTAATGTCTTTTTGACACGATGTTGGAGTCACATATCGCTTGGTCCTGGTCATAGACTGTAGATATCAGATATCTACAGTCTATGGTCCTGGTGTTTGTTGTGCATTTTATTATTTTTTTAAACCTCGTTCTCATCAGTTGGTAATATTTGATGCTCAAACGTCATTACGGCTGTAAATGTATTTATTTTTACTTTTTAATGTAATTTCCCTAAAACAAAGTGATGATGTACTGCCCTCTAGTGCCCAGGAGTTTGTTTTCCTGGTTTCATGTAAAGCCTGCCCCCAGTGGACACGTGACTCACTGCATCGCTCTGATTTTTCAAAGCGTCGCTCGGGACTAAAACCTTAGACTTTTCTGTTCAAACCAAAGACCCGCCGTTAAACATAAGATTTATTGATTCACATTAAAATCTTTAACATTTCCTTTACAATATATACACTTTATTTTATCTGTACAGACGGAACAGTAAAAGCCGTGGACCTGCCAGAGGTCAGAGGTCACAGGGAGGTCAGAGAGGTCAGAGGGCCAGAGGTCAGAGAGAGGTCAGAGGGCCAGAGGTCAGAGAGAGGTCAGAGGTCAGAGAGAGGTCAGAGGTCAGGGAGGTCACAGGGAGGTCAGAGAGGTCAGAGGGCCAGAGGTCAGAGAGAGGTCAGAGGTCAGAGAGAGGTCAGCGGTCAGAGAGAGGTCAGAGGTCACAGGGAGGAGAGAGGTCACAGAAGGTCACAGGTAGGTCAGAGGGGTCAGAGGTCACAGGGAGGTCAGAGGTCACAGGGAGGTCACAGGGAGGTCAGAGGTCACAGGGAGGTCAGAGAGAGGTCACAGGGAGGTCAGAGAGAGGCCAGAGGTCACAGGGAGGTCAGAGGTCACAGGGAGGTCAGAGAGAGGCCAGAGGTCACAGGGAGGTCACGATCCAAACATCTCCTGCGAGGCGTAGGTCATGTACACGAAGCCGTCCTCGTCCTGATGCTCTTTGTAAACCTGAGCACAGAGGGAGGGCATCAGGAGCACAGAGGGAGGGCATCAGGAGCACAGAGGGAGGGGCATCAGGAGCACAGAGGGAGGGCATCAGGAGCACAGAGGGAGGGCATCAGGAGCACAGAGGGAGGGCATCAGGAGCGCACAGAGGGAGGGCATCAGGAGCACACAGAGGGAGGGCATCAGGAGCACAGAGGGAGGGCATCAGGAGCACAGAGAGGGAGGGCACCAGGAGCACAGAGGGAGGGCATCAGGAGCACACAGAGGGAGGGCATCAGGAGCACAGAGAGGGAGGGCATCAGGAGCACAGAGGGAGGGGCATCAGGAGCACAGAGGGAGGGCACACAGAGGGAGGGCACACAGAGGGAGGGCACACAGAGGGAGGGCACACAGAGGGAGGGCACACAGAGGGAGGGCACACAGAGGGAGGGCACACAGAGGGAGGGCACACAGAGGGAGGGCACACAGAGGGAGGACACACAGAGGGAGGACACACAGAGGGAGGACACACAGAGGGAGGACACACAGAGGGAGGACACACAGAGGGAGGGCACACAGAGGGAGGGCACACAGAGGGAGGGCACACAGAGGGAGGGCACACAGAGGGAGGACACACAGAGGGAGGACACACAGAGGGAGGACACACAGAGGGAGGACACACAGAGGGAGGGCACACAGAGGGAGGGCACACAGAGGGAGGGCACACAGAGGGAGGGCACACAGAGGGAGGGCACACAGAGGGAGGGCACACAGAGGGAGGGCACACAGAGGGAGGGCACACAGAGGGAGGGCACACAGAGGGAGGGCACACAGAGGGAGGGCACACAGAGGGAGGGCACAGAGGGAGGGCACAGAGGGAGGGCACAGAGGGAGGGCACAGAGGGAGGGCACAGAGGGAGGGCACAGAGGGAGGGCACAGAGGGAGGGCAACAGGAGCACAGAGGGAGGGGCAACAGGAGCACAGAGGGAGGGGCAACAGGAGCACAGAGGGAGGGCAACAGGAGCACAGAGGGAGGGGCAACAGGAGCACAGAGGGAGGGGCAACAGGAGCACAGAGGGAGGGGCAACAGGAGCACAGAGGGAGGGGCACACAGAGGGAGGGCACAGAGGGAGGGCACACAGAGGGAGGGCACACAGAGGGAGGGCACAGAGGGAGGGCACAGAGGGAGGGCACAGAGGGAGGGCACAGAGGGAGGGCACAGAGGGAGGGCACAGAGGGAGGACACAGAGGGAGGACACAGAGGGAGGACACAGAGGGAGGGCACAGAGGGAGGGCACAGAGGGAGGACACAGAGGGAGGACACAGAGGGAGGACACAGAGGGAGGACACAGAGGGAGGACACACAGAGGGAGGACACACAGAGGGAGGACACACAGAGGGAGGACACACAGAGGGAGGGCACACAGAGGGAGGGCACACAGAGGGAGGGCACACAGAGGGAGGGCACACAGAGGGAGGGCACACAGAGGGAGGGCACACAGAGGGAGGGCACACAGAGGGAGGGCACACAGAGGGAGGGCACACAGAGGGAGGGCACACAGAGGGAGGGCACACAGAGGGAGGGCACACAGAGGGAGGGCACACAGAGGGAGGGCACACAGAGGGAGGACACACAGAGGGAGGACACACAGAGGGAGGACACACAGAGGGAGGGCACACAGAGGGAGGGCACACAGAGGGAGGGCACACAGAGGGAGGGCACACAGAGGGAGGGCACACAGAGGGAGGACACACAGAGGGAGGACACACAGAGGGAGGACACACAGAGGGAGCTGTACCTGGGCCATGGTGAGGGACATTGAGGCCAGGCCACTGTTGTTGATGAGAAGATAAAAGGCCTGGGACGGGAGCAGAGCCATACGGTTCCTGAAAGACACAAGGGGTTAAAACGGACCGGGACCAGGGGACAGGGACCCAGGGGACAAGACGGGGACCCAGGGGACAGGACAGGGACCCAGGGGACATGACAGGGACCCAGTGGAAAAGACAGAGACCGGACAGGGGACAGGGACAGTGACCCACGGGACAGGACAGGGATCCAGAGGACAGGACAGGGACCCAGGGGACAGGGACCTACAAGAAAGGACAGGGACCCAGGGGACAAGACGGGGACCCAGGGGACAGGGACCTACAAGAAAGGACAGGGACCCAGGGGACAAGACGGGGACCCAGGGGACAGGGACCTACAAGAAAGGACAGGGACCCAGGGGACAAGACGGGGACCCAGGGGACAGGGACCCAGGGGACAAGACAGGGACCCAGGGGACAAGACAGGGACCCAGGGGACAGGGACCCAGGGGACAAGACAGGGACCCAGGGGACAGGGACCCAGGGGACAAGACAGGGACCCAGGGGACAGGGACCCAGGGGACAAGACAGGGACCCAGGGGACCGGGGACAAGACGGGGACAGGGACCCAGGGGACCGGGGACGGGACAGGGACCCAGGGGACCGGGGACGGGACAGGGACCCAGGGGACCGGACAGGACAGGGACGGGGACCCAGGGGACCGGACAGGGACCGGGGACCCAGGGGACGGGGACCCAGGGGACGGGGACCCAGGGGACGGGGACCCAGGGGACGGGGACCCAGGGGACGGGCACCCACGGGACGGGACCCAGGGACGGGACCCAGGGACGGACGGGACCCAGGGACGGACGGGGACCCAGGGACGGACGGGACCCAGGACGGACGGGACCCAGGGGACGGGACGGGGACCCAGGGGACGGGACGGGGACTCAGGGGACAGGGACCGGGACTGAACCAAAACCGGACCATGTGGAAACCCACCCCGGACCATGTGACCCCCCCACACCTGGGGCCTCTCACCTGATGATGGTCACAAACTGGTTCATGGTGAGTTCATGTGGAACCAGGAACTTGGTTTTGTCGAGCGGCGGAAGAAACTTCTCCTTTTCATAACGTTCTATGATGATCTGAAACCAGACCAAGACCAGGACTAGAACCAGACCAGGACCAGGACTAGAACCAGACCAGGACTAGAACCAGACCAGGACTAGAACCAGACCAGGACTGAAACCAGACCAGGACAGAACCCAGACCAGGACTAGAACCAGGACCAGGACCAGGACTAGAACCAGACCAGGACTAGAACCAGACCAGGACTAGAACCAGACCAGGACTAGAACCAGACCAGGACTAGAACCAGACCAGGACTAGAACCAGACCAGGACTAGAACCAGACCAGGACTAGAACCAGACCAGGACTAGAACCAGACCAGGACTAGAACCAGACCAGGACTAGAACCAGACCAGGACTAGAACCAGACCAGGACTAGAACCAGACCAGGACTAGAACCAGACCAGGACTAGAACCAGACCAGGACCAGGACAGAACCCAGACCAGGACCAGGACTAGAACCAGACCAGACCCAGGACTAGAACCAGACCCAGGACTAGAACCAGACCCAGGACTAGAACCAGACCCAGGACTAGAACCAGACCCAGGACTAGAACCAGACCCAGGACTAGAACCAGACCCAGGACTAGAACCAGACCCAGGACTAGAACCAGACCCAGGACTAGAACCAGACCCAGGACTAGAACCAGACCCAGACCCAGGACTAGAACCTGAACCAGACCCAGGACTAGAACCTGAACCAGACCCAGGACTAGAACCTGAACCAGACCCAGGACTAGAACCTGAACCAGACCCAGGACTAGAACCTGAACCAGACCCAGGACTAGAACCTGAACCAGACCCAGGACTAGAACCTGAACCAGACCCAGGACTAGAACCTGAACCAGACCCAGGACTAGAACCTGAACCAGACCCAGGACTAGAACCTGAACCAGACCCAGGACTAGAACCTGAACCAGACCCAGGACTAGAACCTGAACCAGACCCAGGACTAGAACCTGAACCAGACCCAGGACTTGAACCTGAACCAGACCCAGGACTTGAACCTGAACCAGACCCAGGACTTGAACCTGAACCAGACCCAGGACTAGAACCTGAACCAGACCCAGGACTTGAACCAGACCCAGGACTTGAACCAGACCCAGGACTTGAACCAGACCCAGGACTTGAACCAGACCCAGGACTTGAACCAGACCCAGGACTTGAACCAGACCCAGGACTTGAACCAGACCCAGGACTTGAACCAGACCCAGGACTTGAACCAGACCCAGGACTTGAACCAGACCCAGGACTTGAACCAGACCCAGGACTTGAACCAGACCCAGGACTTGAACCAGACCCAGGACTTGAACCAGACCCAGGACTTGAACCAGACCCAGGACTTGAACCAGACCCAGGACTTGAACCAGACCCAGGACTTGAACCAGACCCAGGACTTGAACCAGACCCAGGACTTGAACCAGACCCAGGACTTGAACCAGACCCAGGACTTGAACCAGACCCAGGACTCGGAACCAGACCCAGGACTTGAACCAGACCCAGGACTTGAACCAGACCCAGGACTCGGAACCAGACCCAGGACTTGAACCAGACCCAGGACTTGAACCAGACCCAGGACTTGAACCAGACCCAGGACTTGAACCAGACCCAGGACTTGAACCAGACCCAGGACTTGAACCAGACCCAGGACTTGAACCAGACCCAGGACTTGAACCAGACCCAGGACTTGAACCAGACCCAGGACTTGAACCAGACCCAGGACTTGAACCAGACCCAGGACTTGAACCAGACCCAGGACTTGAACCAGACCCAGGACTTGAACCAGACCCAGGACTTGAACCAGACCCAGGACTTGAACCAGACCCAGGACTTGAACCAGACCCAGGACTTGAACCAGACCCAGGACTTGAACCAGACCCAGGACTTGAACCAGACCCAGGACTTGAACCAGACCCAGGACTTGAACCAGACCCAGGACTTGAACCAGACCCAGGACTTGAACCAGACCCAGGACTTGAACCAGACCCAGGACTTGAACCAGACCCAGGACTTGAACCAGACCCAGGACTTGAACCAGACCCAGGACTTGAACCAGACCCAGGACTTGAACCAGACCCAGGACTTGAACCAGACCCAGGACTTGAACCAGACCCAGGACTTGAACCAGACCCAGGACTTGAACCAGACCCAGGACTTGAACCAGACCCAGGACTTGAACCAGACCCAGGACTTGAACCAGACCCAGGACTTGAACCAGACCCAGGACTTGAACCAGACCCAGGACTTGAACCAGACCCAGGACTTGAACCAGACCCAGGACTTGAACCAGACCCAGGACTTGAACCAGACCCAGGACTTGAACCAGACCCAGGACTTGAACCAGACCCAGGACTTGAACCAGACCCAGGACTTGAACCAGACCCAGGACTTGAACCAGACCCAGGACTTGAACCAGACCCAGGACTTGAACCAGACCCAGGACTTGAACCAGACCCAGGACTTGAACCAGACCCAGGACTTGAACCAGACCCAGGACTTGAACCAGACCCAGGACTTGAACCAGACCCAGGACTTGAACCAGACCCAGGACTTGAACCAGACCCAGGACTTGAACCAGACCCAGACCAGGACCAGGACTGAACCCAGACCAGAACTAGGACCAGACCAGGACCAGGACTAGGACCAGGACCAGGACTAGGACCAGGACCAGGACCAGGACCAGGACTAGAACCAGACCCAGGACTGAACCCAGACCAGAACTAGGACCAGACCAGGACCAGGACTTGAACCAGACCCAGGACTTGAACCAGACCCAGGACTTGAACCAGACCCAGGACTTGAACCAGACCCAGGACTTGAACCAGACCCAGGACTTGAACCAGACCCAGGACTTGAACCAGACCCAGGACTCGGAACCAGACCCAGGACTTGAACCAGACCCAGGACTTGAACCAGACCCAGGACTTGAACCAGACCCAGGACTTGAACCAGACCCAGGACTTGAACCAGACCCAGGACTTGAACCAGACCCAGGACTTGAACCAGACCCAGGACTTGAACCAGACCCAGGACTTGAACCAGACCCAGGACTAGAACCAGACCCAGGACTAGAACCAGACCCAGGACTAGAACCAGACCCAGGACTAGAACCAGACCCAGGACTAGAACCAGACCAGGACCAGGACTGAACCCAGACCAGATCAGGACTGAACCCAGACCAGACCCAGGACTTGAACCAGACCAGGACCAGGACTGAAACCAGACCAGACCAGGACCAGGACTGAAACCAGACCAGACCAGGACCAGGACTAGAACCAGACCAGGACTGAACCCAGACCAGGACCAGGACTAGAACCAGACCAGGACTGAACCCAGACCAGAACTAGGACCAGACCAGGACCAGGACTAGAACCAGGACCAGGACCAGGACCAGGACTAGAACCAGACCAGGACTAGAACCAGACCCAGGACTAGAACCAGACCCAGGACTAGAACCAGACCCAGGACTAGAACCAGACCCAGGACTAGAACCAGACCCAGGACCAGGACTGAACCCAGACCAGGACCAGGACTAGAACCAGACCAGGACTGAACCCAGACCAGAACTAGGACCAGACCAGGACCAGGACTAGAACCAGGACCAGAACCAGGACCAGGACTAGAACCAGACCAGGACTAGAACCAGACCCAGGACTAGAACCAGACCCAGGACTAGAACCAGACCCAGGACCAGGACTGAACCCAGACCAGGACCAGGACTAGAACCAGACCAGGACTAGAACCAGACCAGGACTAGAACCAGACCAGGACCAGGACTGACAAACACTTACTTTCAGTACTTTTTTCTGCAGTACTTTTCCTGCAGTACTTTTCCTGCAGTACTTTGTGACTCACCGGGATCTTGTTGGGAAACTTGGACCGGATGCCCGCGGCTTCTTGTTTCCTCGTGGCTGAAACAGAGGAGCGCGTGTTAACCTCGTGGTCTCGTGCGTGAGTCCGGTCCTGGTCCCGGTCCAGTCCCGGTCCGGTCCCGGTTCTTACCGAAGCTCTTGCGCTGTTTGAAGGGCCTGCCGCTGTGGACCGGGGTTCGTTCAAACGGAGGCATGTCTCGTGCACGTGCTCCCGGTGAGTGGCGGAGCGCGCGCCCGGGGAACCGCTTAAATACAGCTGCGTCAGGTGACGGGCACGTGCACGGCGTGAGGGGCGTGGCCGCAGCTCAGGGTCACGCGGGTCAGAGTTTGTCTTTGTCCAAGTGAAGACTTTTTACTGAAGTGTGTTTTTCATTCGTTTGTTTTTACGTCAAAACACGTTATTTTTCCAGTTTCCAGGAAAAAACACATTCAAAGGATTTAGAAGGTTTAATTGTAGCTGATCTCCACGGCAACGCTCTGCAGGTGAACTGGACAAAATGTCAATTTAAAGATATCAATGTTTAACTCCTGCTGTAGTTTATTCACATAAATGTAAGAAAAATGTTTGACAGGTTTTTCATGTTTTCATGAAGAAATAAGGCATTTTATGTAAAAACGACCAAAAATCCACATATTTGTGACATTTAAATCTGAAAAATGGACAGAACCAGGTTTAAATTTCTTGGTTCATTTTGTCACATTTTAGTTATAAAAATGTACAGAGGGGATTTGGGAGGTTTGGAAGTAGATCTGACTGAAAATTGTCCTAAAAATTCCATCCATCCATCCATCTTCTCCCTCTGATCCGGGGCCGGGTCGCGGGGGCAGCAGTCTAAGCCGGGACTCCCAGACTTCCTTCACCCCAGACACTTCCTCCAGCTCCTCTGGGGGGATCCCGAGGCGTTCCCAGGACACAGAGAGACATAGTCCCTCCAGCGTGTCCTGGGTCTGCCCCGGGGCCGCCTCCCGGTGGGACATGAACACCTCCCGAGGGAGGAGTCCAGGAGGCTCCGGAGCAGATGCTGAGCCTCAGCTGCTCCTCTCGACGTGGAGGAGCAGCGGCTCTACTCCGAGCTCCTCCCGTGTGACTGAGCTCCTCTCTGTCTCTGAGGGAGCGCCCCGAGGAAGCTCATTTCGACGTTTGTATCCGCGATCTCGTCCTTTGGGTCATTACCCAGAGCTCATGACCAGGTGAAGGAGGAACGTAGATTGAGGTAAATCGAGAGCTTTGTCTTTGGACTCAGCTCTCTCTTCACCACAACGGTCCGATACAGGCCCCATCACTGCAGACGCTGCACCGATCTGTCAATCTCACGCTCCATCCTTCCCTCTGAACAAGACCCCGAGATACTTGAACTCCTCCACTTGAGGCAGGACTCTCCACCCGGAGAGGGAGAGACACCTTTTAAATATATCACAACAGTTTCCCTTCAGTTCATGCACTTTCAGGGAAACTGGATGAATTTTACATTTTGCAGAATTCCTTCTGTTGCTTTGGGTGAAATAAATGATTTTAATATAATTACGTTTTGTGTTTTCACTAAATGACAAGAAATGAATTCAGTTTAATGTAAAATCCAGACATTCATTTATTTAATGAAACATAATTAAAGTGATTGAACAAAAACAGATTCATTTTATTGTCTTCATTCCAAACAGTTGTACATGCATCTTTAAAAAATACAAACATATTAAGGTTTTACATTTATAACTATTTTATATGTTTTTTTAAATGATAAAAACTTCTGTCCAACACAACGACACAGTTTTCTGCAGAAAACCTTAAGGCTTTATCTGGAAGCACAAAACGGACCCAGAAAGAGTCAGACATTTTTAATCATAGCGCCACCTGTGGCTGAATGAAGGCAGTGGAGGCGGAGTCATTCCACTGAGACTTGAGTGTCTGGTTTGAGACGTGGGTCACACACAGTTGTATTTGACCCACATTAGAGCGAGTCTGTGGGAGCGCACACAGACACTGAGGAGTCAGACCAGAGCATAAACCCAGGGACCAGAGTGTGAGTGAATGTGGTGTTGAAGGTGTGGAGGTGGGTCAGAAGGTCAGAGGAGACTGTGTAGAAGGACAGAGAGCCAGCAGGACAGTCCACAAACACTGCTACTGTCCCAGAAGAACTGGACCAGGGCTGAGGGAGGAGGGTTTGATTGTTATTGTGACGAACAGAGAAACCACCTCCAGAACAGTCCAGACTCCAGGACTGATCATTGTGTCCAAACGCACAGTCATCACTGCGTCCTTTCCTTCTGATTTCTCTGTAAGACACTGATATATAAACCCTTCCACTCCACTGGACCTCCCAGTAACAGCGACCAGTCAGACCAGTGTCACACAGAAGCTGAGCCCATGAGTCAAATCTGTCCTGATGATCTGGATACGGCTGATCCTCGTTCACATACGTCGCCTTCTTGTTGTTGTCAGACAGTTTGAGTCGTCTGTGAGCTGTGTTTGGATCCAGAGTGAGATCACAGAAATCTGATGGAGAGAAGACACAAACACAGCAGTGAGTCCCCCGTCCGCTCTCCACATGTGCAGACACACACTTTATGAACATTTCATTCAACAACAATCTGACTGCATTTATTCAACAAACAAACAATCAAAGGTTTCACTTCAATGGGATTTGTTTATCCATCAATGTATTTTTGCACAAAAACACAAACTTATTTCTTGTTAAACTTTTTAGTTCCAAATATATATATATTTTGTCCCACTCAGGACCCTGAGGACGTAAATGTCCACTTATAAAAACTTCAATAAAACATCACAGATTCATATATTTTTCATGTTTTTGTTCAATCCAAAGATATATCCCTGCCCTGATCAAAAACATCAATAAAAATAAATAAATGACACTTTAATCCTTTAAATGTTTTAAAAGTTGAATTTCACATAAAACTGAAGCCAGATCTAAACATTTTATCTTTGTCTTTGGATGAACAAGTTTGTGTAAATGTGAAGTTTGAGCCTTTTTAGTTTCTGTGTCGGATCAGATTATAATCCGTTCTGATGTTCTTCCTGTTGATTTGAACGGAGCCTTCTGATTCTCCTGAAAATACCTTCATCTACAAATATCACACAAACAATGAGAAAATAAACACATTTCTGATCATGTTTGGTTCATTTTTTACAGGAAGTGAAATGTCTCATCTTTACAGTTTATGGCTTAAATCTGTCTTTTATCCATTACTGGCAAATGTTTAAATGTGCCTTATTTTCCCATTGATTCTAACGGGAGCCTCTAAAATGTGCCTTTAATATTAAATATCTTTGTCATAGATAATAGACAGATGAACCCGCCTAAGGCCCAAAGTCACTGGGACAGGCTCCAGTCCCAGCGACCCCTAACGGGAACAAGCGGCAGAAGATGAATGAATCTTTGTAAAACAATAAACCAAACACAGTTTGAGTCGATGGTTGGATTCATTCTTGACAAACGTCAAATGAGTCCATTTGATCAGGTTTGGTTTCTGTCACTTTTTCCTCTTTGTTTTGCTCTAAATGTATGTTTTTCCTCGTTATGTTCAATGGGACCTTTTAAAGGGAAAATGGCTGAATTCAGTGACGAAAACTAAAAATGACTCATTGAACTTGTTTTCTCACAAATTAAACCAAATACACCTGAAACTTTGATTCTATTTCCAAAGTGACAGAAGGATTAAAGTCACTTTGCAGAGTTTTCTCGAGGCCCATTGACCTGTTAAGTCCCACCTATTTTGTTCCATTCTCGTCCAGTGACTTTAACTGTCATTTTACAAATTAAACCAGTTTTAAAAGAGTATTTTGATATAAAATAATGCTTGATTTCAAATGGCTCCATCAAACACATACTTCGTTGTACAAACTCCAAATTCACTGCAGGTTTTGTCCCACTGGTCGACTACAACTGGGTCAAATGTCAGAGCTCTGGGTCAAGTTTATTGAAATAGTGCTTATTATAATGTATTTGTGCTTATAACTGTGTAATAGACACAAATGAACCAAAATGCAATAAAGACAAACACATTTCTTCAAACATGTCAAATAAAGTGCCACCTCATTCCTCCATTTCCCCTCCAGGCGCTATTATGTAAATGAGGCTAATTAGCATATGCATGAGCTGCTCCATTGTGCACAGCTTCCCCTGCGCCCCCTGCAGGCTTTACCTGGGAGTGTGACACATCTTTGTGAAGCTCAGAGGGAGCTCTATGTGATTACACTGAACCAAAAAGAGCTAATGCTAATGAGCAGTTAGCTTTAGAGCTAGCTTTAGAGTTAGCTTCAGAGTTAGCTTTAGAGTTAGCTTCAGAGTTAGCTTCAGAGTTAGCTTTAGAGTTAACTCCTAAGTCATCTCCTAAGTTAGCTTTAGGGTTAGCTTCAGAGTTGTCTTTTTGGGCTCTTTTCACAGAACGAGGCACAAATGGAGGACAAAGGGCTCGTTTTGAAGAGGACGAGTGGGAGAACAAGGAGAGAACAAATCCAGTCTGATGGTGTTGGAAGATTTCATTTTGTGCTCTTTATCATGAATTGTTTATTTGTTACAATTAAAAATTACATTAATCATGTTTTTAGGAAGAGGGAGTACTTGAGTGAAAATATGTTTGTTATATCTATGTTTGAATCTTTCATTCTTAAATTTTTTTGGACAAAACTAGATCAAACCATGATTGACAGCCATAGCCTGAAAAGGGTGATAAATATTTATATATTTTTGTATTATTTTTTTTTTTAGCTCTTTAGGGCTTGTTCTCAGCTGCTGTCCTTTGGCCAGTGTCTGTGTGATGTCTGCTGTTGTTCTGGTGATGAGGAGGACTGACAGCAGAGGCACAGCTCAGAGGAGAACAGGGGCCTGCTTTAATCCACTGTGTGTTTGTCATTTCTCACAATTATTTGCTTAAATATTTTTACTTGTAATAATGTGACTAAAACAACAGAAAAGTCGTGTGTTGTATTAAAGTGTTGTTTGTGTCAGACAAATAAAATCTTCAAACTAACCCGTGTTAACCCTTGTATTATGTTGAAAAAAAATTACATTGATTATGTTGCGGGTCATTTTGACCCATACTGTGTAAAGCCAGGCAAAACAGTAAAAAAATAGGTTAAACCAACAACATCTTTATTTGAGATTATATGAACATTTAGAAAAGAGACATACAATACCTTTTTTTAAATTTCAACACTATATTTAATAACTATTGAAAGTATTCCCTCTTCACAAACAAATTTTTTCCTCACTCGACAATTTTCAATATTCAAAATTTTCAATGTTCCCCACATGATGGACAGAATGTAATTGTGTGCTTTCTGCAGATGTAATTCTTGCATTTCACACAACAGGTACTTGTTTTACTGTCATCTCGGGAAGGACAGACCTGGCATCTTTTCCTTTTCTTCACACCTGTATCCAGTGGATCAATTGCAGATTGGTTGGGTAACGTGAGCTTGACTTTTTCAATGACAGCTGCAGCTGCTTGGGTTTTGGGTGGCCTGGATCGACTCTGCATCCTGGGAGTGACAAGCTCTTTGCCGAGTTGTTCCAGAAAAAGCCGACGTCGGAACAATTTGCCGGCATTCCATTGTTGGTTGATTTCAGTCCATAGGACATAGGCATTGTATGCAGACACGTCTACAATGTTGAAGAAAATCACCAAGGGCCAACGGGCAGTCTTGCGCTGGCAGCTGTATGTTGCTGTGACTTTGTCCAGATTGTCAACTCCTCCTTTGGTGGAGTTGTAATCCATGATCATTTGTGGCTTCATGTCTTCTCTTGTGCTCAGAGATGCATCAGTGTGCATTGTGCTCATTACAAGAACATTCTTGTTTCTCTTTGGGCAGTATGAAACAACTGTTGCTGTCTCGCTGAAAGCAAATATTGAGGAATGCAGAGGTCTGCCCTGCACCTTCAGAATTTCCTTGGGAAGTTCTGGCTTGTTTCTTCTGACTGTTCCCAACATTGTAAGCTTTCTCTTCTGAAGTTCTTCTCCAAGGCGGTAGGATGTAAAGAAGTTGTCACATGTGATGTTGTGACCTTGCAGCCCTTCACTCATCTCCAGCACAACACGCATCCCCTGATTCTTCTCAGGTGCTTCTCCAGGTAGTTTTCCTGTGTATACTTGCATATTCCACGCATAGCTAGATTTTGCATCACAGGCTGCCCATATTTTGATGCCATACTTAGCGGCTTGTTAGGGCATGTACTGTCGGAAAGGACAACGTCCCTGAATGGAACAAGGCGCCATCAACAGTAACATGCGACCAGGATTGTACAACAAAGGCAGAATTTTGACCCATTTATCCCATACATCTCTAATCGCAGCTAACTTGTCTTTTTCACGTCGACCAACTCTGGTGTCGCGGTTGTCAAATCGGATCACACGAGATATCATGTGGAATATCTCCAGAGACATTGTGGCTCGAAAGATTGGCCTTCCATTTTCTTCATTCCACAGACTTGCTGTTGCTTCTCCTTTTGACCTGTACACTCCAGCTAATACCAGAATTCCGATGTAAGCATGCAAGTCAGTCTGATTCAGTGGTTTCCATTTCTATAGAAATAAACTCCACACCTCCAAAATGGTCATGTCCAGTATAATCTTCTCTATTGGTGGGGATACGAAGAGCTGAAATGCTGACTGAATATCATGAACTCGTGTGACAGCAAATCTTGTAGGACCGGGAGTCATTTTGATGACATTGACAGATGACAGTCTACCTCGACTTTGGTGTGATGATGTTGACCATTTTATCTTACCATCTTTAGATGTCCATGTATTCTCTGTGGATGATGATTGCTGTATTTCTTGGTTTTCAGCTGAGACGACAGCAGACTCATCCTCTGAATACTCTTCATCGGAAGAAAATTGAAAATCTGGGTCATCAATATCATTGTCCTCGGCCTCTGAAAGATCCTCTATCTCTGAAATCTCCTCCTCTGCATCACTATCCCAGTTCAATATCTGTGCCAAAGTTTCTTCAGCTGTAAACCTTGTGGAGCTCATTTTTGGTTTCTTTGCCAAAGAGATGACATGAGAACAGTGACAGTGACAAGGAAAAGGGCGAGAAAGTCCCGCCTCTACTTTTGCCTCTACTCACACCTGAGACCCAGGTGCGAGTAGAGGCAAAAGTACATCAAAGGGACATGTTCATTTTTGATCTGAACAGCTGTTTACCCATATTAAAGAGTCTGGGTCAAAATGACCCGCAACATCATATTTGTATACAAACTCTGCACAGACATTGTACTACACATCAAAGAGTCCAGATTTCACACACAAGCTCATGACCCAAAATGAGAAAAAGTCACAAAATTGTAGGAAGAAAAAAAAAGGATAACCAGTACTTTGGTCAACACAAAAACTGAAATGGGTCAAATTGACCCGCAACATAATACAAGGGTTAAATGAGTGAGTCAGACTTACATCTCCAGATGGGATCCATCCATCGTGGTCCTGCAGGCCTCAGTCTGAAGGAAACACACCATCAGTGTTTTTCACACAATATTTTCACTTCATGTGAGATTAAAGGTTTGTTCTGTAAAACCTGACAGTGGTTCTCAAACTGTGGTACATGGGCTTCAATGTTTACACATCATTTAGACGTAAAAGTGGGTTATTTATGTTCTGATGCAGAGAAATGTCTTTCTGGATCTGGTCCTGAGTGAACTTTAAAATAAATGTATTTTATTTAGACCTCGGTTTGAAGTTTACGTTCAGGTTCAGGTCACTTTATTTATTCCCTGCAGTCGGAGTTGGCTTCCAAACATATTTTATACAAACAATACAAACAGACACAAGGTCAAAGGTCATAAAACATTAGAACGTGCTGTGCTGATCATTAAAGGAACATGACACGTAAAACCATAAAAAGAGCTCACGACTAAACACTTTAAGGTTCTCATTCAAAGAATTACACAGACGAGTGAGTGAGGTGTAATTTACATTTTATTTATCAAACAAACAGCTGCTAGAATGAAGATGTGTTTAACCCTGACCTCGAGGGCCTGTTTTTCCCTAAACGTCGACTAAAATGAGCCCCAGTTCAAACTGAAGCTGTTTCTGAACCTTTGGAGCACAAACTATTGTCTGGACTCTTTGTGAAGCTCAGACTCTGGAGTTTTGGCCACTGTGGCCCTCCCTCACAGTCCACTCTGCTTCTGTCCTCGTCAACAGCCTCGTCACTTCTCGTCTCTGTCTCTCTGTCTCTCTGTCCTCTGCCTCGTCTCTGTCTCTCTGTCTCTCTGTCCTCTGCCTCTCTGTCCTCTGCCTCGTCTCTGTCTCTCTGTCTCTCTGTCTCTCTGTCTCTCTGTCCTCTGCCTCGTCTCTGTCTCTCTGTCCTCTGCCTCGTCTCTGTCTCTCTGTCCTCTGCCTCGTCTCTGTCTCTCTGTCCTCTGCCTCGTCTCTGTCTCTCTGTCCTCTGCCTCATCTCTGTCTCTCTGTCCTCTGCCTCGTCTCTGTCTCTCTGTCCTCTGCCTCGTCTCTGTCTCTCTGTCCTCTGTCTTGTTACTGATTGTATTTGTCTCGGTCTTTTAATCCTTTGTAAAGTGCGCTTGAGTGATAAATCAAATGAATTGTTAACCCTCTTCTTCACATAGTCGTGATCCAAAGCAGACTAAGTCCTGGCTCATGCAGCAGCATCAGTGTGATCCTGTGTAAACTGTGTGTGAGAGAGAGAGAGAGAGAGGGCTGAGGAGAGTGACAGACACAAGTGTGTTTATGTGTGAATGTGTCCTGCTGTCAGGCATCTGCTCTTCACACATTCACTGGATTTATTGCCTTTTTATTGTTGTTAAACTCATTTATTATTGCATTTAGTGTAAATCTGATGTGTTCAAAGCCCTCCTGGTGTTGTGAATGAGCCATGTCTATAAACACTGAGACCTGCATCAGACACATGTTCATCTGGTTGTGTTTACTGTTTCTCTTGTCCCTAATATTTGTGAAAAGCATCTGCAAGGTTTTATTTCATTTGAGGGTACATTAATTTGATAATTTACGTTTTAAGCTTTTATTTTGAAAGGCCAGTTCCTGAATGATCATGTGACCAACAATAACCAACCGGGTTGTTCCAGGCCTTTCTCTGTTAAACGAGATACACAGACAGCACACACAGAGCTGCTGCAGAAAAACACAAAAAGAGCAGAACATAATGAGTCTACAATGGTGAGTAAAATAAATGGAAGTTCTGGTGTTTAAGAGCTCCTCACGGGTGTAAGAGGACGCTGACACATGATTTACGCACAAAAACAGACAACACAAAGTACTGCACTGGTCCATACGATAGTGTACAAAGTATTACCTCATATTTCCCCTCGTACATTGCACTCTTAGGTGTTACAGATCTTTGTGAGAGTGGTCCATACCTGAGAGTGTCCAGAGTGCAGTGGGGGTCCTCCTGTAGAGCAGACAGGAGCTTTACTCCTGTGTCTCCTGGATGGTTGTAGCTTAGGTCCAGTTCTCTCAGATGGGAGGGGTTGGACCTCAGAGCTGAGGCCAGAGAAGCACAGCCTTCCTCTGAGACCAGACAACCTGACAGTCTGAGGACACGTGATTGGAAGTCAATTAATATATAACATTCAACTCAGATGTGACACATAACAGGTTATGTGTGTAATATTAGTGAATTAAACCCTCTGACCTGAGCTGTTCCAGTTTACAGTGAGGACTCTTCAGTCCAACAGACAACATCTTCAGCCCTGAGTCCTTCAAGTCGTTGTGAGTGAGGTCCAGGACTCTCAGACTAGAGGACTGGGAGCTGAGGACTGAGGACAGAGCTTCACAGCTTCTCTCTGACAGGTTACAGCTGCTCAGTCTGGAGAAGGAGACAGGAGACCATTAGAGAAGACTTTAGAATCAAACCTGTGTTCAGATAAATTTAGTGGTTACATTTTTTATTCTTAAGGTGAAGGTTTGGTAAACTTTATTGTCTAATATGGAAAACTTCCTCTGTATCAACGTTTAATCTTAAAAGCTGTCTGTCCCACTTCAAATCAAACATTGACCCCTGGGGGTCCACGGGGGAATTGAGCGACAACATAAAAGAATGTTGTTTTTTTTCATTCATTCATTCATACAAGACATTCTTTTATTGATCTGTTTATTAAATTAACTACTCAGAAGTCTGGATCTGTTGTCAGGAGCAGGGGGTGCAGTGAGGTGTTTCAGCCTGAGCAGAGATTCACTTCAAACTCTACTGGCTTTTCTGCTCAACTGCCTGAGGTCTTTGCTCAACCTCGAAACAAGCCGCGGCCCACAAGGACATGACACCCATCTGGTGAACCCGCCTGGAAAGGGCCCACTGTGCACTGGTCTTGCTGGCCCCATGTCCTTGACTGGATCAACACTACGGCTGCAGGGGGCTGGGCGCTCCCTTAGAGACAGTCACACGGGCGGAGGACTTCGTAGAGTCGCTGCTCCTCCACATTCAGAGGAGCAGCTGAGGTTCAGCATCGGTTCTGGAGCCTCTTGGGAGGTGTTTCAGGCCTGTCCCACCGTGAGGCGGCCCAGGAAAGACCCAGGACACACTGGAGGGACGATGTCTCTCTGTGGCCTGAGAACACCTTGGAATCCCCCTGAAGGAGTCTTCTTCTGCCCACATCAGGTAATTAAAATACCTTAAGTGTTTAAGAATATCCTTACAGCATTGATCTAATGACAAATAGATTAAGGGGCAGTACGTTTTGTGCAGTTAAAAGAGATTTTCCGTGGCAGATAAGATAAGAGATCGTTTATTTGTCCCACAATGGGGGAAATTCCAATGTTGCAACACACAGTTTAGAACAGGAATGAATGCAACGTCATGCAATAAAAATAGGATAAATAATTTGTAAACATGGTAATAAAAATACAATATAAAGTATAAAGTGCACACTCTTATTTACAGTAGGTGGCTGACTGGAATAGATAGTAAAAAATGGCAAATAAAGTGTCTTAAGTGTATGTTATATACAGTAAGTGACTATAGTGAGGTAAAAGTGTATTAATAGTATGTTAAATTATATTGCACATGATTATAGCGGGTGACTGACAGGTGTTAGTTTATCAAATGTCTTTTGAATTAAAATTTTAACTGGAGATAAAAATATACATCAGTCAAATGTCCATGTTTCCAGAGTCGCGCTCCACCTCTGGGCCGCGCTCCACATCTGGGCCGCGCCCCACCTCTGGGTCCGCTTCCACCTCTGGGCCGCCTCACCTCTGGGCCGCAAGGCTTCACTTCTGGGTCAGCGCCACCTCTGGGCCGCGCTCCACCTCTGGGCCGCGCTCCACCTCTGGGCCGCGCTCCACCTCTGGGCCGCGCTCCACCTCTGGGCCGCGCTCCACCTCTGGGCCGCGCTCCACCTCTGGGCCGCGCTCCACCTCTGGGCCGTGTCTTGACCGTGGCCCATCCCTGTAACTCGCACACGTCCGGCTCACACCGGTCCACATGAGTCCTGTGTGTCCCTGTGGCTCTGCAGCCTGAGCAGAGTGTGAAGGACAGAAGGACAGCGTGTGGACGGGAATGAGCCGAGGTGAACGGGAATAATCATAATCATGATCATTAGAAATAATGAATCACAAATTAAAAACTCAAAGTAGTTTGTGTCGTGCACGCACAAACACACATGAGCAGCTTCTGAGTCGCTGCAGTGATGGAATTCTCGTTTTCAAGCTGTACACAGCCCCTTTAAACAAGACTAGACTCCAAAATAGACTTTCAAGCAGCTCAAAAGAACCAAAGTCTCTGACATGTGAGTGTCATATTGTGGCGAGACGGCTGGAGGGTGCGCTTATCTGGCGCCCGCGGTGAGACGGCTATTGGCGCCTGTGCGGAAGGTGCGCTTACCTGGCGCCCCACGCTGCGCGGGCTGGCTTACAGGTTAAATTATTGTAGCCACTGTTAATTAAATTAAATGAAACCTGTTTATTCTGAGATGTGAAAGAATAAAGACAATGTAACTGGAACCTGGCTCCTGTGATTTGGATAAACTTACCTGTGTGCCTTAGTTCTCTATTGTTTATTCTACTTTGGGTCCCAGAGCCCTCTCTCTGGGTGGCGTTGTTGTTTTTCTTTAATTTTATTTAGTTACAAGGGTTAAATTTAATTTACATAATTTTCATCCACACACCCTCGGTTACAATATGAACCATCTCTGACTTTGAGAACCTCAGGGACCGGCCTCCTGCTGGTGCCAGAGTCAGGACTAAACATGGACTGGACTCCTGCTGGTGCCTCTGCTCTGACAATGTTCAAATCCAAGGAGGGATATAGAGCATACAAGTATTTTACTTCTTTCCTACTCCCTTTGTGAACATGAAGAATTGTTCTGATGTGAATAGAAGAAATGCATAATGTAATGTGTCGAAATAAAACATGAATGGATCAAAACATAAATGAATTACCTCATGTAGTAATTGCGCTCTACTAATAAACTTGCCTTGAAATACATTTGAAAACTGACCTGAGCTGTTCCAGTTTACAGTGAGGACTCTTCAGTCCAACAGACAACATCTTCAGCCCTGAGTCCTTCAAGTCGTTGTGACTGAGGTCCAGGACTCTCAGACTAGAGGACTGGGAGCTGAGGACTGAGGACAGAGCTTCACAGCTTCTCTCTGACAGGTTACAGCTGCTCAGTCTGGAGACAGAAAACAATGTTTATGTAGAAGTTGAATCAAACCATCCTCTGTTAAACAAAGGTGACTCACAGAGCTTTGTTGGAGGCCTTGACCACTGGCAGCAGCCTCAGGAGAGCCTCCTCTGAAGCACAGTATTTCTTCAGCTCAAACTGGTCCAGATCTTCTTCTGATGACAGTAAGATGAAGGCCAGAGCTGACCACTGAGCAGGAGACAGTCCACCTTCAGACAGACGTCCTGAACTCAGGTACTGTTGGATCTGCTCCACCAGAGAACGCTCATTCAGTTCATTCAGACAGTGGAGCAGGCTGATGCTCCTCTCTGCAGACACATCCTCACTCAGCTTCTTCTTGATGTACTTAGCTGTATCCTGATTGGTCTGGGAGCTACTTCCTGTCTGTGTCAGCAGACCTTGTAGAAGGCTCTGATTGGTCGACAGTGAAAGACCCAGGAGGAAGCGGAGGAGCAAGTCCAGGTGTCCATTTGGACTCTGTAAGGCCTGGTCCACAGCTGTCTGGTAGAAATGCAATGGATTATGCTTTTTTCTGGAGATTGTAGATCTTTTCTCCACCAGCAGGTTGATCCCTGTTTTGATGAAGGTCAGATGGACGTGAAGAGCAGCCAGAAACTCCTGCACACTCAGATGGATGAAGCAGTAGACCTTGTCCTGGTACAGGCCTGACTCCTCTCTAAAGACCTGTGTGAACACTCCGGAGTACACTGAGGCCGCTGCAGCGTCCAGCCCACACTTTCTAAGATCACGCTTGTAAAAGATCAGGTTTCCTTTCTGCAGCTGCTCAAAGGCCAGTTTTCCCAGACACTTCACCATCTTCCTGGTCTCTGGACTCCAGTGTGGGTCTGTCTCAGATCCTCCTTCATACTTGATGTTCTTGACTTTGGCCTGAACCACCAGGAAGTGGATGTACATCTGAGTCAGGGTCTTGGGCAGCTCTCCTCTCTCTCTGCTCTTCAACACATGCTCCAGGACTGTGGAGAGGATCCAGCAGAAGACTGGCATGTGGCACATGATGTGGAGGCTTCTGGACGTCTTGATGTGGGAGATGATTGTGTCGGCCTCGTCTCTGAACCTCTTCCTGAAGTACTGCTCCTTCTGCGGGTCAGTGAACCCTCTGACCTCTGTCACCATGGAGACGCACTCAGCAGGGATCTGATTGGCCGCCGCGGGTCGTGTGGTTATCCAGAGGCGAGCGGAGGGAAGCAGGCTCCCCCTGATGAGGTTCACCAGCAGCACGTCCACTGAGACGGACTCTGTGGGGTCAGTCAGGGCCTTGGTTTTGGTGAAGTCCAGAGGAAGTCTGCACTCGTCCAGACCGTCAAAGATGAAGAGCACCTGGAGGTCTTCAAAGCTACAGAGTTCTGCTTGTGTTTGACCAAAGAAGTGATGAACAAGTGTCACCAAGCTGAAGCTTCTCTTCTTCAGCACATTGAGTGCTCTGAAAGTGAACGGGAACAGCAGCTGTATGTCCTGGTTGGCTTTGCCTTCAGCCCAGTCCAGACTGAACTTCTGAGTGAGCACTGTTTTCCCGATGCCAGCCACTCCCTTTGTCAGCACTGTTCTGATTGGTCCATGTGTGTCAGCTGGGCCTTTAAACATGTCTTCACATGTGATGGCTGTCTCTGCTGTGCCTGGTTTCCTGGAGGCTGTTTCCATGTGTCTGATCTCATGTTCCTGGTTGACCTCTGAAGGCCCTCCCTCTGTGATGTAGAGCTCTGTGTAGATCTGCTTCAGAAGGGTGGGGCTTCCTGCTTTAGTGATGCCCTCAAACACACACTCAAACTTCTGCTGCAGCTCTGACTTCAGTTTACGACCACAAACTCCAGAATAACTCCCTGAATGAAGACAACAGACACAGCCCTGAGTCTCAGAGAAGATAAAATGACTGTGAGCACCTTGTTAAATGTGTGAAATGGTCCTACTGCTCCACAGACGCTCAGCCAGCTCCTTCTGCTTCATCCTCCTCAGGAAGTTCAGTGTGATCTTCAGAACAGCCTCACTGCTGCTCCTCTGCTCTTCATCCTCATCCTTCAGAGGCTCTGAGCATTCTGGGTAATCTGTACTCAGAACCTTGTGGAGCTTCTTCAGCTCCTTCTGGACAAAAGTGAAGATGTCCTCCTCCAGAAGCTGAACAGACACATTATAAACAACACAAATGCAGTCAGTGTCAGATCTGTGTGAAACAAGTTCTCGTTCATCTGAACATTTCCAAACTTTAGTGAATGACAGACCTTAAATATGGAGTCCAGCTGTGTCTGATGGAGCTGACCTCTGGAGACCTCTGGACCCGGCTGCTCCACTCTGTCAAAAAGAATAATCAAACACTTCTGTTCATCTCATCCTATTTCTTTAATCAACAATTATTGAAATTTTCAACTCTGTTGAATAATTATGTTGAAGTTCCATTGACAGGTCACTCCTAAAAGGATTCACAGCTGAGGAATGCTGCTGAAGATACAGTAATGTGGTGCTGCTCCTGTGTGAGCAACATAAAAGCTTAGCCGTGCGATGAGTTGGCCACTGTCCAGGGTGTACCCCGCCTAAGGCCCAAAGTCACTGGGACAGGCTCCAGTCACCCACGACCCCCAACGAGAACAAGAGGGAGAAGATGAATGGATGAATGAATATTAATTAAAATTGTTTTGCAGTTTTGTAGGTTTATTTACGGACATTCTGACATTACTATCTTGGAGTGAAACAAACCTAAACCTAGACAGTTTATTAATATTTGACATGTATTTGACACACTGTAAGAGCAAACTCCATGGGCTATGTTCATTTCTTTGCACATTTCTCTTATTTGCCAGCTCTATACAGGTGTGTAACGCTCTTACGACACAAAACACACATGTGCAGATATCCTCACAACAACAGTGCACTGGTCAGACAGATACACTTAAGATAAAGCCCCAAGTGCCACAAACCACACTTTACAAACAGCTCCTCGTTAAATCAGCCGCGATAAAACTCACCTGTCACTCCAGATGATGCAAATGAAAGCACGTCTGTCTTAAAAGGAAAATAAAAGTCTTGGATTTCCCTGAAGTGCAGTTTGTCCAAAACAGCCACAGATACACACATTCTTCTGTACAAGTCCTGCTGTTCCTTTATCGCTGTTGTAGCTTCACAAAACCTTCAGTTATAGGTGAACACTCCGAGAAGACGCTCCTCTAACTCCACTGCTCTACCGCTTCGTCTGGATCCTCCACGACACACAAACTACCTCACTGTGAGATTAAAAGCCTGCTTGTACTTCTAAGTAACATCGAATCATTACAAAAGTGAATCCAGCCTTAGCTACAAACAGACTTGATGCTAAAGGCTAGTTGTTGAAAGTTTGTGCTGTTCTTCTGCTGCACGTGCTCAGTTCGCGCTCAGACGCAGAAGCAGCAGACGATGTTTTATTCAGTCCTTCATTACTGTATGAGCCTGTGGTCCTCAGTGCACATGTGGGAGGGCATCAGGGTCACAGGGTCAGAGTGTGGGAGGGCATCAGGGTCAGAGTGTGGGAGGGCATCAGGGTCACAGGGTCAGAGTGTGGGAGGGCATCAGGGTCACAGGGTCAGAGTGTGGGAGGGCATCAGGGTCACAGGGTCAGAGTGTGGGAGGGCATCAGGGTCACAGGGTCAGAGTGTGGGAGGGCATCAGGGTCACAGGGTCACAGAGCACGTGGGGCTGCAGTACCGCTCAGTGTCCTGTAGATGTCACTAAAACACAGTGACTTCAGCCGAGCTTCAGCGACAGTGAAAGTGAAGGGAAAACACACTTTTTTGGATTTTTCTCAGAACAATTGAATCATAGTTTAACAGACGGTGATTTTAGATTTTATTGGTCAATCACTGCTTTGCTTCTCCTGACTTCACCCTCTGTTTTCCTGGACCATCCGATGGTCCATAACCGGGTGCCGGCTTTCTCCTTTTGGCATCAAGCCGTGGGCCACTTTCATCTCCAAATGGTCTTTTTGTGTAATCGTTCTTCTCTCACGCACTTTTATGAATTGATTATATTTTTCTGTAAATTCTAAATTCATTTTCCAGACGTCTGCGGTGGTCAACAGCGGCACAGGGCACGCCGCCTCTGCTGCTTTGCTCCTCTTGGTCTCCGTTTTGTCCCTCTCCTTTGTGTCCGTTCTGTTCTGCAGTTCTGCTCATCTTTCCACTCTTGTATCTCTGCTGCATCCCGGCCTTAGTCCCGGCTTTGGGTCTTGGTGTTAGGTTTGTAGTGCGCACCACAAGGACCGAGTGAGCGTGAAAGCACCCAAGTATTTTATTGTCAAGAAGTGGAATAAATGAGAATGCCCCTTGTGCAATTCACCTTATTCCTGAAGTTGTCGTATGCGCCGTCGTCTTGTTTCCGTTGTAGTTCACACGGAGCAGACGAGCTCAACAGAAAATAAGTTCTACTCGACTAAAAAGACGTTTTCAGGAAATCGTTGCGTTGTGACTTGTTGTTGCTCGTGTTCATTAAACATTTTACACAAATCAATCTACTTTATGTAACATTTTAGTGTCAGACTTTTCCCTCGTTTATCATTAGCTTTAACGGAGTTCTCATCAAACGGAAGTGCGTTTACGACAAAAGTGCAAATAACGGCAAAAGTGGGCGGGGCAGAATAAGGTCAATACTTAAAACCGTTAAAATAAAGTGTTAATTAATGGAACCTGTGGCTCTCTTTAAAATTGGTAACTTAACCGTGCGCCTTGGATCTGTGAACTCTCCCGGTGAAACTCCGGCCGTGGCATTGTTGCAACTATGTAAATGTAGTTTAATCTTTATTTTACCATTTTATTATTATTTAATAACCACTCGACTGCCACACACAGCGTCACTCACAGCTCTGTCCTGAAGGTCGTTGGTTCCATCATGGACCAGTGGCTCCTGAGGGACTCACAGCTGGGACCAGGTTCAGACGGAGGATGTTTCTGGTGGATCCTGAGACACAGAAGAAAACACACTTCAGTAAAACACATGGGACCGTTATGACTCAGGTCAGAGAAGCACAACTTTAAACTATTATTTCATCATTTTCAGTCTACATTCATTCCATTGTTAACACCTTTGTATTTTACACTTAATAGTTTTTCTTTAACATGTCCTGTCCTCCAGGGGGAGCTCTGACACTGACATTGAATGATGTTTAACCAGTTCATGTTAATAATCCTTCAGTGTTTGTAGAAAAGTTTTCAAAGGTGGTCATTATGTTTAAAGTGAGACATTTGGATGTCAATATCAATAAATCTTTAACTTTCCAAATCACTAGTTTTAAATTATTTTCTACAATGGACCTCTCCAAGACAAATGAAGGAAAACACCAAATTAATCTCTCAAAGTCAAAATAGAGGTTTGTGAGTCTGACTAACCGTTGGTCATGTTTGTTTTTAAAATCAATCAATCGTCCAAAAGAGCGTTCACTTCCCACCGCCGCCCTGCTGGTGGAGGGAGGGGCTGCGTCCTCTCTGTGCTCTCTCTGATCCATGCTCAGTCCAGAGTCCTACAGAATGACATCACACTGTTTAGCCCCGCCCACTGATCACATGGTTTATTGTTGATCTATTTCTACATAATCTTAAATCTGAAACATTGTCCTGCTTCTATAAACAGTCACTACACGACTCTGAAATAAGTCTGTGCATGTAGTTTGTTCTGGTTGGATGTGTGCGCTGATCTGTCACATAAAACAAAAGGACAAACAAATGAACAGGTGGATGACTTTTCCTTATATTTGAAATGAAAACAAACACAATAAAAGCCCCATGAGCTTGTTGTGTGCCGTCTGCAGTTTAGTCCAGTGTTTCATCTCATGGAGCCTCAAGAAAACACATTCACATCAAACTGGAAGAAATGATTCAAACTGGACTAAAAGCTGTTACAAATTCAGTCTAAACCAAAAGGAGCAAAACAGGAACATTTATTTGAGCTCCATTTATTTGGGTTTAGAGTCCCACACTGCCACCTACAGACACAAGTCAAGCTCTACACTCAAATTATAAAACATCCACTGAAATCAGACAATTATGAGGGAAAAAAGGAAAATAACTAATTAAATAGTCAATGGTTAAAATTGAAAAAGGAAAATCTATCAATGTCAATTATCTAAATAGAACAACAACGATCAAATTAACTAAATGCACCAAAAATATGAAAAAAAAAAAAATGGGGAAAGTGAGTTAAAGCTTGAAAAATATGAATTTATACAATTAGTGAACAAACAGTAAAATAGTGAATTCAGAACACATACATTAATTATTGGTAAATTTAAAGTGAAGTTATGATTAAACTAATGACATAACAAGGCCTAGAACCAGGAAATAAACCAGGACTAAACCAGGTCTAAACCAGGACTAAACCAGGACTAAACCAGGTCTAAACCAGATCTGACTGAAAATTGTCATAAAAATTCAAATTTCGCGTCATTTTTTTTTAACCTCAAACTTGAATAAATGAGTTTCAGAATCTGATCTTAAATCCTTGTTTGGTCTAAATGTGTTGAGTCCAGATTGTACAGTTTGTGTGGATCTACTTTAGGCTGATCTTTATGTCTCGAGGGACAAAAATGCATTTGAAGAAAACAATGTCAGAGAAATCTATGGATGAAGTGGATTCAATGGACATCTTTAGGAGTAGATTGGAGACGTTTGTTGTTTCCACTTGAAAGTCGATGTGTGAGAGAGAAAACTGACCAAAAAACAATAAATTTGAAAAAAAAAAAAAGTTTTGCCTGTCGAGTCTGGACTTAAAAAAGGGTCTCGAAAAAGGAGCAGCGGCTCTACTCCGAGCTCCTGCTGTGTGACTGAGCTCCTCTCTATCTCTGAGGGAAAGAACCCATCTGGGACACCACAATGAATGGGAGAGTAGCCCAGATGCCCTCGATCCTCACGCGGCTCCCTCTGAACGGCCTACTTTTCCTCCCAAGTTGCTTGTTTTGACCTCGGGGTGCTCCATTTTGTGCTACTTAAAGGCAAAAAGTGACTGTAAAATGCATCGGGTGGCGATATATGCTTATTTTTGGGTTGGCCACGCCCCTGACCCGCCCCCACACCACGGGCTACTCTAATCCAGTTCGGGCTACTTTACTTTCAGACGGGCTACTCCCCAACGGGCTGCTCAAGGGTCATTTGGGCTACTTGCCAGAAGGGCTACTTTAGGTCAGTTTGGGGCTACGCCGGGGAGCTACTTTTGGACAATTCATGTTACTCTGGCCGCTGACCACCGGGCCATTGGCCAGCGGTGCCCTGGCCCCGCCCCCTCCATTTGGCCTACTTTTGGGTCAGCTGGGCTACTTGCCCAGGGGCAGTTTGGGCTACTTTAGGTCAGTTTGGGCTACTTTAGGTCAGTTTGGGCTACTTTTTCATTGGGAAAAGAAACCCAAACTGGCATAAGAGCAGTTTTGTATTATTTCAACCAAATTTTCATGGATTGGAAGTTCGATCTGATTTCAGGTTATGGTATACATTCAAATGTTTTCGTTCCATCTCTTAAAGACCCTTTTAAAGCTCAGTGGAGTTCCAAAGGTCGTAGAAAGATGAAACTCTAGAATCTGTTTAAGACCTATGTTTGAAGGTAGTTTGCTTAATTTCATATCGTTCGATCAAAGTTTGACTTCTCCAGGGGCCATTTTTTGTGAAAAACGGCTGGATTTCGAGGCTCCGCCCATCGAAAAGTATAAGTCCGATGGACACTAAACCAACATATTTGAATTTGTCTTGGGACCCCTGAAAACACATTTTAAAATCAGCTTTCAACAACATGTAAAAAAAAAATGAAACCCAAAGTCTAAAACCAACATATTTGAATTTGTCTTGGGACCCTGACCACATTTTAAAGCTGATTTTCAAACAGCCAAATATCTCCCCTGGGGGTCGAGGAAACTTTTTGTCTCTAGATTATTGTAGAGGGGCCTTTAAACATCTCCTACGGCAGTGACCTGGTCCTGGGGTCAAAGGTCACTGAAAGGAAGCCAAAAAGCAACACTTTATGAAGGCGCTGTTTTCACATTTACGTAGCCTCTCTGAACTTTTACAGTGTCTTTTTTGGCATAATTCAAAAATAAAAAGAGGTAAAACGTGGAAATGTTGATATTATGTCCATAATAACGTGTACATCGAGTGACCCAAAGATGATTTTCCAAATCCTACATTTAAGGGTGAAAAGGGCTTGAGTATCCCAAACAGACTTTTGGTTTCCCTTAAGGCATGTGACAGTTAGAAAATGCCCCTCCCCCGCCCCACTTGACAGGCCAGACTCACTGTTTACAGTTTTCTGCTTGTTCTGTTTAGCCCAAAACTAAATAAAGTAGCCCAAACGGTTTATGAATATTAATTTTCCGCTCTGGGGGTTCTACAATCTATCAGTCTCCAGATTAATGTAGAGGGGTCTCACAAGAGTCCCCGAGCCAAGTGTGGCCCCGGGGTCAAAGGTCACCAAACGGCAACCAATAAACAAGTATCTTAAAAAGTGCCCGACGGTACATTTTTGTAGCCCATATGGACTTTTGAAGTATATTTCTCGACATAATTTGAAATTAGTAAAAGACATAGGACTGTAATTTTAACAACATGACCAGGAGTCTGTGTGTGTGGAGTGGTCCAAATATAATTAACCAAATCACACCTTTAGGGGTCAAAGCAGGTCAAAGGAGACCCAAAGGACTTAATGTAGCCCTAAATGAAAAGTAGCCCAAACTGACCAAAAGTAGAAAACCAAATGAACAGGTGGATGACTTTTCCTTATATTTGAAATGAAAACAAACACAATAAAAGCCCCATGAGCTTGTTGTGTGCCGTCTGCAGTTTAGTCCAGTGTTTCATCTCATGGAGCCTCAAGAAAACACATTCACATCAAACTGGAAGAAATGATTCAAACTGGACTAAAAGCTGTTACAAATTCAGTCTAAACCAAAAGGAGCCAAACAGGAACATTTATTTGAGCTCCATTTATTTGGGTTTAGAGTCCCACACTGCCACCTACAGACACAAGTCAAGATCTACACCAAATTATAAAACATCCACTGAAATCAGACAATTATGATAGGGAAAAAGGAAAATAACTAATTAAATAGTCAATGGTTAAAATTGAAAAAGGAAAATCTATCAATGTCAATTATCTAAATAGAACTACAACGATCAAATTAACTAAATGCACCAAAAATATGCCAAAAAGAAAAATGGGGAAAGTGAGTTAAAGCTTGAAAAATATTAATTTATACAATTAGTAAAATAGTGAATTCAGAACACATACATTAATTATTGGTAAATTTAAAGTGAAGTTATGTTTAAACTAATGACATAACAAGGCCTAGAACCAGGAAATAAACCAGGACTAACTCAGGCCTAAATAAATCTGTACCAAACCAGGACTAAACCAGGTCTAAACCAGGACTAAACCAGGTCTAAACCAGGACTAAACCAGGACTAAATCCAGTGTTGAATCTAATCAAAGTCGTCAAACCTGAGCGGATCCAAAGAGTCCAAAGTGTCCCAGAGAAAAGTGTCTGAAGGAACAGGTTTGTTTGGTTGTTCTTCCTGGAGCGACTCAGAGCCGCTCCTCTATTGGCTGTGGTCCAGGTGGGCGGGGCTTCACACAGGTGAGTGACAGGAGGCTGCTGCTGAGCTCTGTGGCTGTGTGTGGGCCTCATTCAGTCTGACACGGCTGAAATGAGCAGGACACAAACATGGAGGAGAGGAATGCTCATGTTCTGATCAGGACTGAACCAGGACTAAAGACAAACTCACCGTCACATGTTTACAATTTACACCACTGTTATCTACAACTGTCACATTTTAGTCCAACACTCACACTTTACACTTTATACATTTGATTCTATTTTCAGGAAACTCAAAGACACTTCACTAAACAATAACAAGAGAGACAGGAGCAGAAGGACAGGAGCAGAAGGACAGGAGCAGAAGGACAGGAGCAGAAGGACAGGTGCAGAAGGACAGGTGCAGAAGGACAGGTGCAGAGTGACAGGAGCAGAAGGACAGGTGCAGAAGGACAGGTGCAGAAGGACAGGTGCAGAAGGACAGGTTCCAGAGTCTTTTATATTTTTATTTTTCTAATTTTCTTCTCAAACTGTGACTTGACAGATCATCATATTTAGCCCAGATGCCCCTCCCACCAAACTAAGTCAATGATAAAAACAGTGGAACCTTCAGATGGACTTTAAAGGACAAACACAAATGTGCTTTGACTGCTCTGTTATTGTTGATGTAAAACACTGAATGTTAAGATTATTTCCTGTTTTTTATTTAAATCAGGGCACAGTGTCGGCCGTAATTGAGTTTGTCGTCTTTTAAAAATCATATATTTTGGTGAAGATTATGTAAATTGGCTCTAAATATCGACCTAAATGTGGGCGGAGTTATCGTCCGTTGGCGCCTCATGGGTTTAAAATATCGATATCTGTAAAAGCCATGAAGTGATGCAGAATATGCAAAAACACTGCTTTTCTGATCCCACTGATGCATTCACTGCAGAGTCTGTGTCTTGTTGCTGAAATTAGCTTTGCTGCTTTTTGTTTCACCGACACAGTCCCATTGCTGCCAGCAGGGGGCGCAGACGCTGACCTTGTGCTGTACAACATTCACTGTGAAGCGCCTCGAGTTGGAAGAAAATAAATCCATGTTGGACTTGTGTTTGTGGAAGCAGCTCTGCTTTTGTCCCAAACACGAGCCTCACGCCCGCCTTTACACCGCTGCTCAAGAAGAAACTCTCTCCAGACGTCTTCAGCCTCATATTCCAACCTTTATTTGGCTGATATTGTATTTAAAAAGTCTAAATGTACAATAGAAATAATCATGAAAGAGATAATCTGCAGCACAAAAACATGTTTAGATGACCCCATTTATTTGAAACAGTATCTTGTACCTTACAGCAGTGTTTCCCAACCAGGGGTACGGGGACCCCAAGGGGTACGTGAAGAAATATCAGGGGGTACTTGGAATGGTTTTGAGGTTTTAAAAGAAGATGAAATTTCCATTTATCTGATTACAAAGTATTAAATTTAGCACCTTTTTGAAGTATCCTGGACTATAAATATAATTAAAACAAAAATATAAGTAATAACTGACAATATGCGACTTTTAAACCCATTTATTTTGCTGAAACTCAACTTAAGGGGTACTCAGAGTGTGAGACAAAGCTTAGGGGGTACTCGAGACAAAAAAGGTTAGGAAACACTGCCTTACAGCTCTGCATATCATCTACGACATACAGAGCACCTTTTCTTTACTGTTCCAAGAGTTAAAAAGGAACTTGGTAAATGTTCTTTTCAGTTCAAGGCCCCACACGACTGGAATAGCCTTCCTGCCTCTATCCGCTCAATAACCTCATTCCAGATCTATGGAAATGCACTCTTATGCCATCTACCAAATGTTTGTTCTTGTTTTTGATTCTCTTCTAAATCTTTTTGTTTGCTGGGTATTTGATTCTTTCCTGTCTATTAAGTTTGTACTACTGTAAATGAGTGTTGTGAGGGGGTAATATGAGAGCGCAAGGTATGTGCTGTGAGTGCTGTGAGTATTTGTGTGAGTTGATTAGGTATTGTTTATGATTATGTTGCTTTGTTCTATGTTCTGCTCTGGCACTGCTGTTTGCTGTTTAACTTGTTTAACCTGAGGACCCCCTCGAAAATGAAATGATTCATCTCAAGGGCTTTTTTCCTCTTGGAAATGTTAAATAAATAAATAAATAGATCACTTTAAATGACTTGAATTCAGGAAATGAACCTTAAATTCAACAACTTTGATTAAGATGCATTTTCTTCGTGGACTTAGATTATTTGACTTGTTTAAAGGTGTTTTTGACTTGTTTCAGGTCATTTCTTCTTATTTCAAGACAAATTAATTTCCTTGTTTGAAGCTAAATTATCTTATAACCATCAGAAATGTCTTGAAACCAGGGACATTGTCTCCGTCACATCAGCAATTAAATCTCTTCTGGTCCAAACGACTCCAAATAAGTTGAATATTCAGGTCATTTTAAGCGATGCTAGATATTGACTTTGTTTGGTCACACTTTCCTTTAAAATCCAGACGATAAATGCCGTTATATCGTGTTACATTGTGCCTGAAGTTTAGAGCGACTCGTATCCTTCTTCCTCCAGATCACAAACATCTTAAGCTCTGTCCATGTTCAACACTCACTTTTTATTTACCCATTAATAACACGGTTTTATCCTCTGTTTTTAGGCTTTTCCGACTCACGACGCAGAAGGGAAGGAGCTGAGCAAAGGCCCGGCCAAAAAACTGAGAAAACTCTTGGAAAAACTGCCCCAGGATCATCTGCAAATGAACCAAAACCAAACTGATCCAGAGACTTCAAGTTAGCTTTAATGAACCAACAACGGGGCCATCGTGTCACAATATATTATTTACAATTAAGTTCATTTTATCAAACCGTTTCAACACGACGGATGGAATTAAAGTGCGTATGACGGGTTTTTATGGTGTTCTCATTTTGACTTTATTCAGTGTGTTAATACTTCATGTAAATACAAATGATAGTTTTACACAGATCAGGTCGCTGTTTGTGGAGAAAAGTTGAAAAATCTGTCGACAATTACAGGAAGTAAACAAACTGATGACATCACGCTTGGGAGAAAAAGGTTATGCATAATTTACACAATAATAATAATAATAATAATAATAATAATACACAAAATAAACTACTTTTTTGACCCTTCAACAAAATAAAGGTGTTCACGTGTGTTTTTCTTTGTCAAATGAACAAAATCTGTGACATTAGATGAGTGTTGGCCGGTGTACAGTGTGGTTGCTATGGTGATTTCCTAGTGTGATGTCATACTTTACAACCAGGAAGTAAAATTTAAAACCTAAGATATAGCTAAACGGGGGTTAAATTTGTAAAGATTTGAGTAGAAATGTGAATATATTTATCTTAACTGCATTTTAGTTAAATGTGTATTTCAACCTGACAGAGGCCCTTTAAATGTTATAAAATAATAAATATGTGACACAAACAGATCCCAACCACCAATATTCCACACTTCAAGACAAAGTACTTTAAAATGTATAATGTATTTGTATAAAAGGCTAAAACCAGATTAAAACCCTCAGTTAAAGTCTCTAAAATGAGGGCGTGGCAGGTCGGGGGTTGTTTTATGTCCAGTGAATTAAAAGTCCTCTGTCCTCGGTGGGGAACACGTGCCTGTCCTCCAGTGGAGCTGCAAAGTAAGGAGGGCGCACTCCACAGCTGACACCACTCCAACTGTGCCACAGGGAGGCGCCGTGACATACGCCCTTTACTTAACTGGAGCTGGTGTTTGTGGTTCACTGAGGCGCCGCTGCCCCGTGCGACCGGCCCGGCCTTCTCCTCCTGTCGCTGCCGCCGCGCTAACACCACACACTACAAACGTGCACTTTTAACACGACGGGAGCGCCCTTAGCTTAACGAGCCGGCGCGTCCAACCACACTCCACGGATCTGGCCTCCAGCCTCTGTCTGCGCCGCTCCGTCCGGCTGTGGCTGCTGCAGGAGAGAACCACTGCTCAGAGGCCTCCAACGACAGGCTGGAGCAGCACACGATTAAACGCAATGAAGGCGTGTTCGTTTATCCCAAGAACGAGAACGAGGCAAAAATCAATTAAATCCAAATGCATTTTTCTCAGAGACAAAGATCAGCCTCAAAGTAGATGCTGCACAAAACTTTACTCCTGTTGACATCGAATTCTCACTCTGATTTATTCAAGTTTTAAAAGTTTTTTGTACAATTTTCAGTCAGACTTAGTCGACTCAAACACTACATAAGATATACAATCCTCGCTGGAAATGTTTTTGATTTAAAATGTCACCAAAATGAAGCAGGACATTTAAACCTGGCTCTATCTATTTTCAGATTTTTGTCCAAACATCTGTGCAATTCTGGACATTTTTACAAACTGTAAGAAAATGTTAACTCTCTTTTAATTAAAAATATATCACAACAGTTTCCCTTCAGTTCATGCACTTTCAGGGAAACTGGATGAATTTTACATTTTGCAGAATTCCTTCTATTGCTTTGGGTGAAATAAATGATTTTAATATAATTATGTTTTGTGTTTTCACTAAATGACAAGAAATGAATTCAGTTTAAAGTAAAATCCAGACATTCATTTATTTAATGAAACATAATTAAAGTGATTGAACAAAAACAGATTCATTTTATTGTCTTCATTCCAAACAGTTGTACATGCATCTTTAAAAAATACAAACATATTAAGGTTTTACATTTATAACTATTTTATATGTTTTTTTAAATGATAAAAACTTCTGTCCAACACAATGACACAGTTTTCTGCAGAAAACCTTAAGGCTTTATCTGGAAGCACAAAACGGACCATAAAGAGTCAGACATTTTTAATCATAGCGCCACCTGTGGCTGAATGAAGGCAGTGGAGGCGGAGTCATTCCACTGAGACTTGAGTGTCTGGTTTGAGACGTGGGTCACACACAGTTGTATTTGACCCACATTAGAGCGAGTCTGTGGGAGCGCACACAGACACTGAGGAGTCATAACCATAGAGTCTAAACCCAGGGACCAGAGTGTGAGTGAATGTGGTGTTGAAGGTGTGGAGGTGGGTCAGAAGGTCAGAGGAGACTGTGTAGAAGGACAGAGAGCCAGCAGGACAGTCCACAAACACTGCTACTGTCCCAGAAGAACTGGACCAGGGCTGAGGGAGGAGGGTTTTATTGTTATTGTGCCAAACAGAGAAACCACCTCCAGAACAGAACAGACTCCAGGACTGATCATTGTGTCCAAATCCACTGTCATCACTGCCTCCTTTCCTTCTGATTTCTCTGTAAGACACTGATATATAAACCCTTCCACTCCACTGGACCTCCCAGTAACAGCGACCAGTCAGACCAGTGTCACACAGAAGCTGATCCCAATAGTCAAATCTGTCCTGATGATCTGGATACGGCTGATCCTCGTTCACATACGTCGCCTTCTTGTTGTTGTCAGACAGTTTGAGTCGTCTGTGAGCTGTGTTTGGATCCAGAGTGAGATCACAGAAATCTGATGGAGAGAAGACACAAACACAGCAGTGAGTCCCCCGTCCGCTCTCCACATGTGCAGACACACACTTTATGAACATTTCATTCAACAACAATCTGACTGCATTTATTCAACAAAGAATCAAAGGTTTCACTTCAATGGGATTTGTTTATCCATCAATGTATTTTTTGCACAAAAACACAAACTTATTTCTTGTTAAACTTTTTAGTTCCAAATATATATATATTTTGTCCCACTCAGGACCCTGAGGACGTAAATGTCCACTTATAAAAACTTCAACAAAACATCACAGATTCATATATTTTTCATGTTTTTGTTCAATCCAAAGATATATCCCTGCCCTGATCAAAAACATCAATAAAAATAAATAAATGACACTTTAAACCTTTAAAAGTTTTAAAAGTTGAATTTCACATAAAACTGAAGCCAGATCTAAACATTTTATCTTTGTCTTTGGATGAACAAGTTTGTGTAAATGTGAAGTTTGAGCCTTTTTAGTTTCTGTCGGATCAGATTATAATCCGTTCTGATGTTCTTCCTGTTGATTTGAACGGAGCCTTCTGATTCTCCTGAAAATACCTTCATCTACAAATATCACACAAACAATGAGAAAATAAACACATTTCTGATCATGTTTGGTTCATTTTTACAGTGAAGTGAAGTGTCTCATCTTTACAGTTTATGCCTTAAATTTGTATTTTATCCATTACTGGCAAATGTTTAAATGTGCCTTATTTTCCCATTGATTCTAACGGGAGCCTCTAAAATGTGCCTTTAATATTAAATATCTTTGTCATAGATAATAGACAGATGAACCCGCCTAAGGCCCAAAGTCACTGGGACAGGCTCCAGTCCCAGCGACCCCTAACGGGAACAAGCGGCAGAAGATGAATGAATCTTTGTAAAACAATAAACCAAACACAGTTTGAGTCGATGGTTGGATTCATTCTTGACAAACGTCAAATGAGTCCATTTGATCAGGTTTGGTTTCTTTCACTTTTTCCTCTTTGTTTTGCTTGAAATGTATGTTTTTCCCCGTTATGTTCAATGGGACCTTTTAAAGGGAAAATGGCTGAATTCAGTGACGAAAACTAAAAATGACTCATTGAACTTGTTTTCTCACAAATTAAACCAAATACACCTGAAACTTTGATTCTATTTCCAAAGTGACAGAAGGATTAAAGTCACTTTGCAGAGTTTTCTCGAGGCCCATTGACCTGTTAAGTCCCACCTATTTTGTTCCATTCTCGTCCAGTGACTTTAACTGTCATTTTCCAAATTAAACGAATATTAAACATGTCAAATAAAGTGCCACCTCATTCCTCCATTTCCCCTCCAGGCGCTATTATGTAAATGAGGCTAATTAGCATATGCATGAGCTGCTCCATTGTGCACAGCTTCCCCTGCGCCCCCTGCAGGCTTTACCTGGGAGTGTGACACATCTTTGTGAAGCTCAGAGGGAGCTCTATGTGATTACACTGAACCAAAAAGAGCTAATGCTAATGAGCAGTTAGCTTTAGAGTTAACATTAGAGCTAACTTCAGAGTTAGCTTAAGAGTTAGCTCAAGAGTTAGCTTCAGACTTAGCTTAAGAGCTAGCTTTGTATTTAGCTGTAGAGTTAGCTCTAGAGCTACCTTCAGAGTTTACTTTAGCTATAGCTTTAGGCAAGGCAAGGCAAGGCAAGTTTATTTGTAGAGCACAATTCGTACACAGGGCAATTAAAAGTGCTTTACATAAACAGGAAAAGTTGCATTAAAATCACAAAACACAAAAAGACACACAAAATCATTTTAAAATCATATTAAAATAAAGTGCTTTAAAAGAGAAGAGTGCAGATAGATCTTTCAGTCGTATGCACGTCTAAAGAGAACTGTTTTTAGCCTGGATTTAAACATTGTCAGAGTGGAGGCCTGTCTCACATCTTCAGGGAGACTGTTCCAGATTTTAGCTGCAAAAAACTGAAATGCTGATTCCCCATGTTTAGTCCTGACTCTAGGCACCTGCAGGAGGCCGGTCCCTGAGGTCCTCAGAGAGCGAGATGGTTCATATGGCACTAACATGTCAGAGATGTACTTTGGTGTTTGGCCGTGGAGAGACTTGAACACAAGCAGAGCTGCTTTAAAGTCAATTCTCTGAGCCACAGGAAGCCAGTGCATGCGCCTCCATGGCGCCTTCTGCTTATTTTTAACCATTTTAACCTTCATAGGAGCAATGGTGTCCAGAACATTCAAGATATTAGATGAAACAGAATTTAAGAAGTCGTCAACATTTGAACATGAAGGATTTTCAAAGTTTATCATTTCCATGAAGAGTGCACTTGTGCTGTCATTTATGTGTCTCCTCCGAACAACTGCAGGACCAGTCGGTGATTTGGGAATAACAGACAGGTCAAAGAAAACACAGAAATGATCAGACAGTGCCACATCGACCACACTTACGTTTGAAATATTAACCCCTTTAGTAATTAGCAGGTCCAGAGTGTGTCCTCTGCTGTGGGTGGGGCCACTCACATGCTGAGTAAGACCAAAGGTTTCAAGGACAGCATCAAGCTCTTTAGCGTTTCTGTCGCAAACATTATCCACGTGAACATTGAAATCACCTGTAATGACCAAACTGTCAAAGTCTGTGCATACAACTGAAAGCATCTCAGTAAAATCATCAATAAAACCTTGGCAGTGCTGGGGAGGCTTGTACAGGACAATGTAGAGTATGGAGGGAGACTGTTTTAGCTCCATTTTAAAAGATAAATACTCAAATGATGAAAACACCCCAAAAGACAACCTCTGGGTAACTATTTTATCCCTAAAAACTTAGAGTTAGCTTTAGAGCTAGCTTCAGAGTGAGCTTTACAGTTAGCCTTAGAATTAGCATTAGAGTTAGGTTCAGAATTAGCTCCAGAGTTAACATTAGAGTTAGCTTTAAATCTAGCTTTAGAGTTTGTTTCAGAGTTAGCTTTAGAGTTAGCTTTAGAGTTAGATTTAGAGTTAGCTTTAGAGTTAGCTTTAGAGTTAGCTTTAGAGTTAGCTTTAGAGTTAGCTTCAGAATTAGCTTCAGAGTTAACATTAGAGCTAACTTTAGAGCTAGAATTAGAGTTAGCTTCAGAGTTAGATTTAGAGTTAGCTTTAGAGTTAGCTTTAGAGTTACCTTCAGAGTTAGCTTTAAATCTAGCTTTAGAGTTTGTTTCAGACTTAGTTTTAGAGTTAGTTTTACAGTTAGCTTTTAAGTTAGCTTCAGAGTTATCTTTAACACTAGCTTTAGAGTTAGCTTCAGAGTTAGTTTTACAGTTAGCTTTAGAGTTAGCTTTACAGTTAGTTTCACAGTTAGTTTTAGAGTTAGCTTTAGAACTAGCTTTAAAGTTATCTTTAGAGTTAGCTTCAGAGTTGGCTTTAGAGCTAGCTTTAGAGTTTGCTCCAGAGTTAGGTTCAGAATTACGTCTAGAGTTAGCTTCAGAGTTAACATTAGAGATAGCTTTAAAGCTAGCTTTAGAGTTAGCTTAAGAGCTAGCTTTATAACTAGCTTTAGAGTTAGCTTTAGAGCTAGCTTCAGAGTTAGCTTTAAATCTAGCTTTAGAGTTTGTTTCAGACTTAGTTTTAGAGTTAGTTTTACAGTTAGCTTTAGAGTTAGCTTCAGAGTTAGCTTTAAAGATATCTTTAGAGTTAGCTTCAGAGTTAGCTTTAACGCTAGCTTTAGAGTTAGCTTCAGAGTTAGTTTTACAGTTAGCTTTAGAGTTAGCTTCAGAGTTAGCTTTAGAGCTAGCTTCAGAGTAAGCTTTAAATCTAGCTTTAGAGTTTGTTTCAGACTTAGTTTTAGAGTTAGTTTTACAGTTAGCTTTAGAGTTAGCTTCAGAGTTATCTTTAACACTAGCTTTAGAGTTAGCTTCAGAGTTAGTTTTACAGTTAGCTTTAGAGTTAGCTTCAGAGTTAGCTTTAGAGTTAGCTTCAGAGTTAGCTTCAGAGTTAGCTTTAGAGTTAGCTTTAGAGTTAGCTTTAGAGTTAGCTTCAGAGTTAGCTTCAGAGTTAACATTAGAGCTAACTTTATAGTTAGCTGTAGAGTTAGCTCTAGAGCTACCTTCAGAGTTTACTTTAGCTATAGCTTCAGAGTGAGCTTCAGAGTGAGCTTTACAGTTAGCCTCAGAGTTAGCATTAGAGTTATGTTTAGAATTAGCTCCAGAGTTAGCTTCAGAGTTAACATTAGAGTTAGCTTTAAAGCTAGCTTTAGAGTTTGTTTCAGAGTTAGTTTAAGAGTTAGTTTTACAGTTAGCTTTAGAGTTAGCTTTAGAGTTAACATTAGAGTTAGCTTTAAAGCTAGCTTTAGAGTTTGTTTCAGAGTTAGTTTTAGAGTTAGTTTCACGGTTAGTTTTAGAGTTAGCTTCAGAGTTAGCTTTAGAGTTAGCTTTAGAGCTAGCCTCAGAGCTAGCTTTAGAGTTGTCTTCAGAGTTGTCTTTTTGGGCTCTTTTCACAGAACGAGGCACAAATGGAGGACAAAGGGCTCATTTTGAAGAGGACGAGTGGGAGAACAAGGAGAGAACAAGAAATCCAGTCTGATGTTGTATTTTTTTGTTCTCTTTATCATAAATTATTCACTTTTTACTATTCAAAATTACATTTGCATTTGATTGACATCCATAGTCAGAACAATTAATCATTTATTGCTTTTTTTAAGCTGCTTTCTTTACCTGTTTACCCTGTATTTCTCTTTTGGGTTGTTCTGTGGCAGGAAATGAAAGCAATAAATGTTTTGTAGGAAAAAAAAGCTTTCCACCAATATAAAGCCTGCCTTTGTTTCCTCCACAGGAATAAATGTGAAAAGAACCTCAAACTCTGTCACTTTCACTAAAAGTGAAATTCACATTTTCAAACTGGCATTTAAAGGATTGAAGTTGTACTGGTTTTAATAAAATGATATGTCTGATCAGGACAGGGATAGATCTTTGGATTGAGATTTTTTTTTTAAACAAAAAAATATGAACAAATATTAATCTATGGTGGTTTTAAAGAGGGTTTTATAACTGGACATTTGTCTGAATCCACAGTGACTTGTGCTCGTGTGTAGACGCTCCTGAGTCAAACAGCTGTGTCTGTGTCAGTGGCTCCAGGGCTCCTCCTTTGCTCACAGCAGCAGTAGTTCTGATGGGGCTTGGTGGCTCCTCCTTTGCTCACAGCAGCAGTAGTTCTGATGGGGCTTGGTGGCTCCTCCTTTGCTCACAGCAGCAGTAGTTCTGATGGGGCTTGGTGGCTCCTCCTTTGCTCACAGCAGCAGTAGTTCTGATGGGGCTTGGTGGCTCCTCCTTTGCTCACAGCAGCAGTAGTTCTGATGGGGCTTGGTGGCTCCTCCTTTGCTCACAGCAGCAGTAGTTCTGATGGGGCTTGGTGGCTCCTCCTTGTCTCACAGCAGCAGTAGTTCTGATGGGGCTTGGTGGCTCCTCCTTTGCTCACAGCAGCAGTAGTTCTGATGGGGCTTGGTGGCTCCTCCTTTGCTCACAGCAGCAGTAGTTCTGATGGGGCTTGGTGGCTCCTCCTTTGCTCACAGCAGCAGTAGTTCTGATGGGGCTTGGTGGCTCCTCCTTTGCTCACAGCAGCAGTAGTTCTGATGGGGCTTGGTGGCTCCTCCTTTGCTCACAGCAGCAGTAGTTCTGATGGGGCTTGGTGGCTCCTCCTTTGCTCACAGCAGCAGTAGTTCTGATGGGGCTTGGTGGCTCCTCCTTTGCTCACAGCAGCAGTAGTTCTGATGGGGCTTGGTGGCTCCTCCTTTGCTCACAGCAGCAGTAGTTCTGATGGGGCTTGGTGGCTCCTCCTTTGCTCACAGCAGCAGTAGTTCTGATGGGGCTTGGTGGCTCCTCCTTTGCTCACAGCAGCAGTAGTTCTGATGGGGCTTGGTGGCTCCTCCTTTGCTCACAGCAGCAGTAGTTCTGATGGGGCTTGGTGGCTCCTCCTTTGCTCACAGCAGCAGTAGTTCTGATGGGGCTTGGTGGCTCCTCCTTTGCTCACAGCAGCAGTAGTTCTGATGGGGCTTGGTGCACACAGGGGCTGAGAGCATGTGGCTCTGTGCTGCAGGAGCTTGTTCTCAGCTGCTGTCCTTTGGCCAGTGTCTGTGTGATGTCTGCTGTTGTTCTGGTGATGAGGAGGACTGACAGCAGAGGCACAGCTCAGAGGAGAACAGGGGCCTGCTTTAATCCACTGTCTCCAGAAGAAGAGTCAGGATCATGTTTGAATGAGTGAGTTCTGGGAGGCGCTGTAGAGTGCTCTGCTGCAGGAGGATTAAATACAGTCCTTTGTGCCATGTTCCTTCACTCTCTTAAACCAAAGCAGGACCTCATGAACACCCTCATGTTGGCTTTAGTTATTGTATGTATTGTACGTGGTATGAATGTTGTATGTGTTTTTGATGTTTCTATGGGACTATCTGCAGATATGAAAAGCACATTTGCATTTATTTCACCAGACAATAAAGTTGGACCTTCATTTTAGATCACGGTTAAACGTGTTTGAGCTGAAACATGAGTTACACAGCTCCAGACTGCCATCTCATGTTTTAAAACAAAGAAAAAAGTTTCTTCTTCATTTTCTGACCTGTGTTATCAGTCACATTCTGTATATAGTCTCAGTCTATTTTATTCTTAATTTTATTCATGCCTTTTTACATATTTTTTATTTTATTCATTGCTTTATGTTGCACCTACGCCGAAGCAAGTTCCTATGTTTGTGAATTTCACTGACAATGGCAATAAACCGCTTCTGATTCTGATTCTGACTATGAAATGACACTTACTGAGTGCATCCAGCCAGCAGATGGCGTCAGTGCAATATACAATCTAGTGAAGTTAGCGCTGAAAAGAAGTTATGATGGGGATTTGTTGTAGCCGTTATCGTGTTTAGAGGCAGAAATGCTCAGAACCAGTTCAGTGATGATTTAAGGTCTAAAAACAGCGGAGGACTCTCTGATAAGTGATGTATATGATCCGAAAATACGTCCCGGATAGAAGGAGTTTGCAGGACGTGTGTTTGACGATCGGGGGGAATGCTACTTCAGGTGTGTTTTTGATGACAGAACATTTTTAGAACAGGGTTAAAGGTTTAAAAAAAATTCACTGCAGCAGTATCTGCGTCTTATACAATTCTCTGAAGTGATGGACGCTGCTGGGGACTTTTACTTTTAGATGCATCATAGATCAGACTTTCATACATGAATAAAAGGTTTGTTTAAACCACAAGTTGCGACATTCTTTGAGCTGTAGCCAATCAGTGCAGGTGATGCAGTGCTGTTGTAGGTGAAGAGGATCAGACTCAGCTCTAAGATAACTCTGGGACAAGTACATGTTTAACTCTTTCACTGCCGGCCTTATTCTCACAAGACGTCTTCAACTAATACAAATACATATTTGGAGCCCTGCTGTAAATAGGGAAAAGCAAAAAATGTTCAGGTCTGTACTTTAATAAAAAAGAAGAAATGTTCTTTGTAATACAGTAAGTAAAACTGACATATATATTTTATACTTACTCTTCCAAGGGCAAACGGTTAACCAGTGAACACCTGCAGGTTCCAGTCTGAAGGAGAACACAGATGTTACAACACTGTCGCTTTCTATTAAATCTAAATGAAATGGGCAGATTTTCTGTGGAGTTTTGGGGATAATTCACCCTTAGTTCTTCACAGGAGCAGCAGTGTGAGAATATAATCATACCTGAGTGTGTCCAGTGTGCAGTGGGGGTCCTCCTGTAGAGCAGACAGGAGCTTTACTCCTGTGTCTCCTGGATGGTTGTAGCTCAGGTCCAGTTCTCTCAGATGGGAGGGGTTGGACCTCAGAGCTGAGGCCAGAGAAGCACAGCCTTCCTCTGAGACCAGACAACCTGACAGTCTGAGGACACAGTATTGTAATCAGTCAATTAATTAATAACATTCAACTCTTATGAGACACAGAACAGGTTATGTGTGTAATATTAGTGAATTAAACCCTCTGACCTGAGCTGTTCCAGTTTACAGTGAGGACTCTTCAGTCCAACAGACAACATCTTCAGCCCTGAGTCCTTCAAGTCGTTGTGCCTGAGGTCCAGGACTCTCAGACTAGAGGACTGGGAGCTGAGGACTGAGGACAGAGCTTCACAGCTTCTCTCTGACAGGTTACAGCTGCTCAGTCTGGAGGAGGAGACAGGAGACCATTAGAGAAGACTTTAGAATCAAACCTGTGTTCAGATAAATTTAGTGGTTACATTTTTTATTCTTAAGGTGAAGGTTTGGTAAACTTTATTGTCTTACATGGAAATCTTCCTGTACATCAACGTTTAATCTTAAAAGCTGTCTGTCCCACTTCAAATCAAACATTGACCCCTGGGGGTCCACGGGGGAATTGAGCGACAGCATAAAAGAATTATGTTTTTTTCATTCATTCATTCATACAAGACATTCTTTTATTGGCAAGGCAAGGCAAGTTTATTTGTAGAGCACAATTCGTACACAGGGCAATTCAAAGTGCTTTACATAAACAGGAAAAGTTGCATTAAAATCACAAAACACAAAAGACACACAGAATCATTTTAAAATCATTTTAAAATAAAGTGCTTTAAAAGAGAAGAGTGCAGATAGATCTTTCTAAAGAGAACTGGTTTTAGCCTGGATTTAAACATTGTCAGAGTGGAGGCCTGTCTCACATTTTCAGGGAGACTGTTCCAGATTTTAGCTGCAAAAAACTGAAATGCTGATTCCCCATGTTTAGTCCTGACTCTAGGCACCTGCAGGAGGCCGGTCCCTGAGGTCCTCAGAGTACGAGATGGTTCATATGGCTCTAACATGTCAGAGATGTACTTTGGTGCTTGGCCGTGGAGAGACTTGAACACAAGCAGAGCTGCTTTAAAGTCAATTCTCTGAGCCACAGGAAGCCAGTGCAGAGACCTGAGCACAGGACTAATGTGATCGTACTTCCTGGTTCTTGTCAGGACCCGAGCAGCAGCATTCTGGATGTACTGCAGCTGTTTTACAGCTCGTTTGGAGAGGCCAGTGAACAGGCCGTTGCAGTAGTCTAACCTACTGGAGACAAATGCATGGATAAGTCTCTCCAAGTCTGGTTTAGACACTATACCTTTAATTTTGGCAATGTTTTTAGGTGGTAAAAGGCTGTTGATGTTATTGATTTGATGTGGCTGTTAAAGTTCAGGTCTGAGTCCATTATTACCCCCAGATTTCTAACTTGATTTGTCGGTTTTAGAGCGAGAGACTGGAGGTGACTGCTGACACTTTCTCTCTGTTTCTGCGGCCCAAAGACGATGATTTCAGTCTTGTCTGAGTTTAGCTGAAGAAAATTGTTTTGCATCCACACGCTGATCTGTTGGATGCAATGACAGAGTGAATCCACTGGTCCATATTCACCTGCCGTCAGTGAGACATAGATCTGAGTGTCGTCTGCGTAGTTGTGATAAGACACATTTGTGCTGAGTATTAACTGACCTAAGGGCAGCATATAGAGGTTGAACAGAAGGGGTCCCAGGATTGACCCTTGGGGCACCCCACAGGTCAAGCTCACGTGGTCTGAGACACAGTTACCAATCTCAACAAAGTACTCTCTGTCCTCAAGGTAGGACTTCAGCCAATTTAGGGCAGTGCCAGTGATGCCCACCCAGTCCTCTGGTCTCTGTAGGAGGATCCCATGATCGACAGTGTCAAAAGCAGCGCTCAGATCTAACAGAATTAAGACTGAGGCTTTGCCCGCGTCAGTGTTCAGGCGGATGTCATTTGTCACCTTGATAAGAGCAGTCTCAGTGCTGTGATGAGGTCTAAAACTTGACTGAAAAACATCAAATGAGTTGTTTATTAAGAGGAAGTCAGTGAGCTGTTGGTAAACAACCTTTTCGAGGACTTTGCCTAAAAATGGCAGATTTGAGATGGGCCGATAATTTTTCAGTACTGAGGCATCAAGACTGCTCTTCTTTAGGAGAGGCTTAATGACCGCAGTTTTCAAGGCCCTTGGGAATGTTCCAGATTGAAGCGACATGTTAACTATGTGAGTGAGTGGTGTTAACAAAGTGCTCAGAAAAGACTTTAGAAATCTGGTGGGTAACACATCGAGGCAGCATGTAGAAGAACTCAGACTGGTGATGATCTCTTGGACAGTTTTGTCAGTTACAGGTGCAAACTGAGTCAGCTCTAAATGTGTAGGTGGTTTTAAAGTTATTATTTGCACTGTGGAATTTATGGCATTTTTAATGCCCTGAACCTTGTCATTAAAGAATACTGCAAACTCATTGCACTTAGCTGTGGAAATTAGTTCTAATGGCAGCAGAATTGGAGGGTTTGTTAGTCTGTTTACTGTTGCAAACAGAGCATGTGAGTTACTACTGCAATTTCCAATTATTTCAGAAAAAAATCCTTCCCTTGTTTTACATAAAATGAGGTTGTACATGTACAACCTTTCTCTATAAATCTCTTTATGAATCTGGAGCTTTGACTTGCGCCATTTTCGCTCAGCCCTGCGGCACTCCCTTTTCCGTGCCCTGACTGTCTCATTATTCCTCCATGGCACCTTCTGCTTATTTTTAACCATTTTAACCTTCATAGGAGCAATGGTGTCCAGAACATTCAAGATATTAGATGTAACAGAATTTAAAAAGTCGACAACATTTGAACATGAAGGATTTTCAAAGTTTATCATTTCAATGAAGAGCGCACTTGTGCTGTCATTTATGTGTCTCCTCCGAACAACTGCAGGACCAGTCGGTGATTTGGGAATAACAGACAGGTCAAAGAAAACACAGAAATGATCAGACAGTGCCACATCGACCACAGTTACGTTTGAAATATTAACCCCTTTAGTAATTAGCAGGTCCAGAGTGTGCCCTCTGCGGTGGGCGGGGCCACTCACATGCTGAGTAAGACCAAAGGTTTCAAGGACAGCATCAAGCTCTTTAGAGTTTCTGTCGCAAACATTATCCACGTGAACATTGAAATCACCTGTAATGACCAAACCGTCAAAGTCTGTGCATACAACTGAAAGCATCTCAGTAAAATCATCAATAAAACCTTGGCAGTGCTGGGGAGGCTTGTACTGGACAATGTAGAGTATGGAGGGAGACTGTTTTAGCTCCATTTTAAAAGATAAATACTCAAATGATGAAAACACCCCAAAAGACAACCTCTGGGTAACTATTTTATCTCTAAAAACTGCACAGACACCTCCACCCTTTTTGTTGTCGCGTGTTTCAGATTCAAACTTGAAGCTCGGTGGAGTCGCTTCTATTAGAACTACATCCCCCGTGTTTTTGTCAAGCCATGTTTCAGTTAAAAACATAAAATCAAGATTATAAGAAGATATAAAATCATTAATTAAAAGTGATTTGTTACATAATGATCTGACATTAAGCACAGCAAGTTTCAGATTGGTTTCAATGTGACTGGACGTTATCTTTTCACAGGGAATATGAATTAAATTTCTAAGATTGGACAGTCTAACTGTCCTTCTGTTCTCCAGTCTGTGTGACGTGACTACAGATATAACACAGGGCCCCGGGTTTGTTTGACCATTTTCATGACCATAAGTCCCGGCAACGCTGACCTGTTTATTAAATTAACTACTCAGAAGTCAGGATCTGTTGTCAGGAGCAGGAGGTGCAGTGAGGTGTTTCAGCCTGAGCAGAGATTCACTTCAAACTCTACTGGCTTTTCTGCTCAACTGCCTGAGGTCTTTTCTCAACCTCGAAACAAGCCGCGGCCCACAAGGGCATGACACCCATCTGGTGAACCCGCCTGGAAAGGGCCCACTGCGCACTGGTCTTGCTGGCCTAATGTCCTTGACTGGATCAACACTACGGCTGCAGGTGGCTGGGCGCTCCCTTAGAGACAGGGTGAGGAGCTCAGTCACACGGGCGGAGCTCTTAGTAGAGCCGCTGCTCCTCCACGTCCAGAGGAGCAGCTGAGGCTCAGCATCGGTTCCGGAGCCTCTTGGGAGGTGCTTCAGGCCTGTCCCACCGTGAGGCGGCCCAGGAAAGACCCAGGACACACTGGAGGGACGATGTCTCTCTGTGGCCTGGGAACACCTTAGAATCCCCCTGAAGGAGTCTTCTTCTGCCCACATGAGGTAATTAAAATACCTTAAGTGTTTAAGAATATCCTTTAAGTACAGCATTAATCTAATCTATTAATCATCTAATCTATTAATGACAAATAGATTAAGGGGCAGAACATTTGTGCAGTTAAAAGAGATCTGTGGCAGGTTTTAGTTCATCAAATGTCTTTTGAATTTTTTTAACTGGAGATAAAATATACATCAGTCAAATGACCATGTTTCCAGAGTCGCGCTCCACCTCTGGGCCGCGCTCCACCTCTGGGCCGCGCTCCACCTCTGGGCCGCGCTCCACCTCTGGGCCGCGCTCCACCTCTGGGCCGTGTCTCGACCGTGGCCCATCCCTGTGTCACTCGCACACGTCCGGCTCACACCGGTCCACATGAGTCCTGTGTGTCCCTGTGGCTCTGCAGCCTGAGCAGAGTGTGAAGGACAGAAGGACAGCGTGTGGACGGGAATGAGCCGAGGTGAACGGGAATAATCATAATCATGATCATTAGAAATAATGAATCACAAATTAAAAACTCAAAGTAGTTTGTGTTGTGCACGCACAAACACACACACGGCTGAACAACAAACGAGCAGCTTCTGGTCGCTGCAGTGATGGAATTCTTGTTTTCAAACTATACACAGCCCCTTTAAACAAGACTAGACTCCAAAATAGACTTTAAAGCAGCTCTGCTTATGTTCAAGTCTCTCCAAAGAACCAAAGTCTCTGACATGTGAGTGTCATATGAACCATCTCTGACTCTGAGGACCTCAGGGGCCGGCCTCCTGCTGGTGCCAGAGTCAGGACTAAACATGGACTGGACTCCTGCTGGTGCCTCTGCTCTGACAATGTGCAAATCCAAGGAGGGATATAGAGCATACAAGTATTTTACTTCTTTCCTTCTCCCTTTGTTCACTTGAAGCATTGTTCTGATGTGAATAGAAGAAATGCATAATGTAATGTGTCGAAATAAAACATGAATGAATCTAAACATAAATGAATTGCCTCATGTAGTAATTGCGCTCTACTAATAAACTTGCCTTGAAATACATTTGAAAACTGACCTGAGCTGTTCCAGTTTACAGTGAGGACTCTTCAGTCCAACAGACAACATCTTCAGCCCTGAGTCCTTCAAGTCGTTGTGACTGAGGTCCAGGACTCTCAGACTAGAGGACTGGGAGCTGAGGACTGAGGACAGAGCTTCACAGCTTCTCTCTGACAGGTTACAGCTGCTCAGTCTGGAGACAGAAAACATTGTTTATGTAGAAGTTGAATCAAACCGTCCTCTGTTAAACAAAGGTGACTCACAGAGCTTTGTTGGAGGCCTTGACCACTGGCAGCAGCCTCAGGAGAGCCTCCTCTGAAGCACAGTATTTCTTCAGCTCAAACTGGTCCAGATCTTCTTCTGATGACAGTAAGATGAAGGCCAGAGCTGACCACTGAGCAGGAGACAGTCCACCTTCAGACAGACGTCCTGAACTCAGGTACTGTTGGATCTGCTCCACCAGAGAACGCTCATTCAGTTCATTCAGACAGTGGAGCAGGCTGATGCTCCTCTCTGCAGACACATCCTCACTCAGCTTCTTCTTGATGTACTCAGCTGTATCCTGATTGGTCTGGGAGCTACTTCCTGTCTGTGTCAGCAGACCTTGTAGAAGGCTCTGATTGGTCGACAGTGAAAGACCCAGGAGGAAGCGGAGGAGCAAGTCCAGGTGTCCATTTGGACTCTGTAAGGCCTGGTCCACAGCTGTCTGGTGAAGATGCTTTAGTTTTCTTTTCACACTGAATAGTGTAGACTTGTGTGTTTTCTCTGAGAGCAGGTTGGTCCCAGAGTTGATGAAGGTCTGATGGACGTGAAGAGCAGCCAGAAACTCCTGCACACTCAGATGGATGAAGCAGTAGACCTTGTCCTGGTACAGGCCTGGCTCCTCTCTAAAGACCTGTGTGAACACTCCGGAGTACACTGAGGCCGCTGCAGCATCCAGCCCACACTCGCTCAGGTCACACTCGTAGAAGATCAGGTTTCCTTTCTGCAGCTGCTCAAAGGCCAGTTTTCCCAGAGACTCCACCATCTTCCTGGTCTCTGGACTCCAGTGTGGGTCTGTCTCAGATCCTCCTTCATACTTGATGTTCTTGACTTTGGCCTGAACCACCAGGAAGTGGATGTACATCTGAGTCAGGGTCTTGGGCAGCTCTCCTCTCTCTCTGCTTTTCAACACATGCTCCAGGACTGTGGAGAGGATCCAGCAGAAGACTGGCATGTGGCACATGATGTGGAGGCTTCTGGACGTCTTGATGTGGGAGATGATTGTGTCGGCCTCGTCTCTGAACCTCTTCCTGAAGTACTGCTCCTTCTGCGGGTCGGTGAACCCTCTGACCTCTGTCACCATGGAGACGCACTCAGCAGGGATCTGATTGGCCGCCGCAGGTCGTGTGGTTATCCAGAGGCGAGCGGAGGGAAGCAGGCTCCCCCTGATGAGGTTCACCAGCAGCACGTCCACTGAGACGGACTCTGTGGGGTCAGTCAGGGCCTTGGTTTTGGTGAAGTCCAGAGGAAGTCTGCACTCGTCCAGACCGTCAAAGATGAAGAGCACCTGGAGGTCTTCAAAGCTGCAGAGTTCTGTTTGTGTTTGACTAAAGAAGTGATGAACAAGTGTCACCAAGCTGAAGCTTCTCTCCTTCAGCACATTGAGTGCTCTGAAAGTGAACGGGAACAGCAGCTGTATGTCCTGGTTGGCTTTGCCTTCAGCCCAGTCCAGACTGAACTTCTGAGTGAGCACTGTTTTCCCGATGCCAGCCACTCCCTTTGTCAGCACTGTTCTGATTGGTCCATGTGTGTCAGCTGGGCCTTTAAAGATGTCTTCACATGTGATGGCTGTCTCTGCTGGGCCTGGTTTCCTGGAGGCTGTTTCCATGTGTCTGACCTCATGTTCCTGGTTGACCTCTGAAGGCCCTCCCTCTGTGATGTAGAGCTCTGTGTAGATCTGCTTCAGAAGGGTGGGGTTTCCTGCTTTAGCGATGCCCTCAAACACACACTCAAACTTCTGCTGCAGCTCTGACTTCAGTTTACGCTGACAAAGGACAGAACAACTCCCTGAATGAAGACAACAGACACAGCCCTGAGTCTCAGAGAAGATAAAAATACTGTGAGCACCTTGTTAAATGTGTGAAATGGTCCTACTGCTCCACAGACGCTCAGCCAGCTCCTTCTGCTTCATCCTCCTCAGGAAGTTCAATGTGATCTTCAGAACAGCCTCACTGCTGCTCCTCTGCTCTTCATCCTCATCCTTCAGAGGCTCTGAGCATTCTGGGTAATCTGTACTCAGAACCTTGTGGAGCTTCTTCAGCTCCTTTTGGACAAAAGTGAAGATGTCCTCCTCCAGAAGCTGAACAGACACATTATAAACAACACAAATACAGTCAGTGTCAGATCTGTGTGAAACAAGTTCTCGTTCATCTGAACATTTCCAAACTTTAGTGAATGACAGACCTTAAATATGGAGTCCAGCTGTGTCTGATGGAGCTGACCTCTGGAGACCTCTGGACCCGGCTGCTCCACTCTGTCAAAAAGAATAATCAAACACTTATGTTCATCTCATCCTATTTCTTTAATCAACAATTATTGAAATTTTCAACTCGAACTTGAAAAATTATGCTGAAGTTCCATTGACAGGTCACTCCTAAAAGGATTCACAGCTGAGGAATGCTGCTGAAGATACAGTAATGTGGTGCTGCTCCTGTGTGAGCAACATAAAAGCTTAGCCGTGCGATGAGTTGGCCACTGTCCAGGGTGTACCCCGCCTAAGGCCCAAAGTCACTGGGACAGGCTCCAGTCACCCACGACCCCCAACGAGAACAAGAGGGAGAAGATGAATGGATACATGGATATTAATTAAAATTGTTTTGCAGTTTTGTAGGTTTATTTACGGACATTCTGACATTACTATCTTGGAGTGAGACAAACCTAAACCTAGACAGTTTATTAATATTTGACATGTATTTGACACACTGTAAGAGCAAACTCCATGGGCTATGTTCATTTCTTTGCACATTTCTCTTATTTGCCAGCTCTATACAGGTGTGTAACGCTCTTACGACACAAAACACACATGTGCAGATATCCTCACAACAACAGTGCACTGGTCAGACAGATACACTTAAGATAAAGCCCCAAGTGCCACAAACCACACTTTACAAACAGCTCCTCGTTAAATCAGCCGCGATAAAACTCACCTGTCACTCCAGATGATGCAAATGAAAGCACGTCTGTCTTAAAATGAAAATAAAAGTCTTGGATTTCCCTGAAGTGCAGTTTGTCCAAAACAGCCACAGATACACACATTCTTCTGTACAAGTCCTGCTGTTCCTTTATCGCTGTTGTAGCTTCACAAAACCTTCAGTTATAGGCGAACACTCCGAGAAGACGCTCCTCTAACTCCACTGCTCTACCGCTTCGTCTGGATCCTCCACGACACACAAACTACCTCACTGTGAGATTAAAAGCCTGCTTGTACTTCTAAGTAACATCGAATCATTACAAAAGTGAATCCAGCCTTAGCTACAAACAGACTTGATGCTAAAGGCTAGTTGTTTAAAGTTTGTGCTGTTCTTCTGCTGCACGTGCTCAGTTCGCGCTCAGACGCAGAAGCAGCAGACGATGTTTTATTCAGTCCTTCATTACTGTATGAGCCTGTGGTCCTCAGTGCACATGTGGGAGGGCATCAGGGTCACAGGGTCAGAGTGTGGGAGGGCATCAGGGTCACAGGGTCAGAGTGTGGGAGGGCATCAGGGTCACAGGGTCAGAGTGTGGGAGGGCATCAGGGTCAGAGTGTGGGAGGGCATCAGGGTCAGAGTGTGGGAGGGCATCAGGGTCAGAGTGTGGGAGGGCATCAGGGTCACAGGGTCAGAGTGTGGGAGGGCATCAGGGTCACAGGGTCAGAGTGTGGGAGGGCATCAGGGTCAGAGTGTGGGAGGGCATCAGGGTCAGAGTGTGGGAGGGCATCAGGGCATCAGGGTCAGAGGGTCAGAGTGTGGGAGGGCATCAGGGTCACAGGGTCAGAGTGTGGGAGGGCATCAGGGTCAGAGTGTGGGAGGGCATCAGGGTCACAGGGTCACAGAGCACGTGGGGCTGCAGTACCGCTCAGTGTCCTGTAGATGTCACTAAAACACAGTGACTTCAGCCGAGCTTCAGCGACAGTGAAAGTGAAGGGAAAACACACTTTTTTGGATTTTTCTCAGAACAATTGAATCATAGTTTAACAGACGGTGATTTTAGATTTTATTGGTCAATCACTGCTTTGCTTCTCCTGACTTCACCCTCTGTTTTCCTGGACCATCCGATGGTCCATAACCGGGTGCCGGCTTTCTCCTTTTGGCATCAAGCCGTGGGCCACTTTCATCTCCAAATGGTCTTTTTGTGTAATCGTTCTTCTCTCACGCACTTTTATGAATTGATTATATTTTTCTGTAAATTCTAAATTCATTTTCCAGACGTCTGCGGTGGTCAACAGCGGCACAGGGCACGCCGCCTCTGCTGCTTTGCTCCTCTTGGTCTCCGTTTTGTCCCTCTCCTTTGTGTCCGTTCTGTTCTGCAGTTCTGCTCATCTTTCCACTCTTGTATCTCTGCTGCATCCCGGCCTTAGTCCCGGCTTTGGGTCTTGGTGTTAGGTTTGTAGTGCGCACCACAAGGACCGAGTGAGCGTGAAAGCACCCAAGTATTTTATTGTCAAGAAGTGGAATAAATGAGAATGCCCCTTGTGCAATTCACCTTATTCCTGAAGTTACCGTGGGCGCCAGCGTCTTGTTTCCGTTGTAGTTCACACGGAGCAGACGAGCTCAACAGAAAATAAGTTCTACTCGACTAAAAAGACGTTTTCAGGAAATCGTTGCGTTGTGACTTGTTGTTGCTCGTGTTCATTAAACATTTTACACAAATCAATCGACTTTATGTAACATTTTAGCGTCAGACTTTTCCCTCGTTCATCATGAGCTTTAACGGAGTTCTCGTCAAACGGAAGTGCGTTTACGACAAAAGTGCAAATAACGGCAAAAGTGGGCGGGGCAGAATAAGGTCAATACTTAAAACCGTTAAAATAAAGTGTTAATTAATGGAACCTGTGGCTCTCTTTAAAATTGGTAACTTAACCGTGCGCCTTGGATCTGTGAACTCTCCCGGTGAAACTCCGGCCGTGGCATTGTTGCAACTATGTAAATGTAGTTTAATCTTTATTTTACCATTTTATTATTATTTAATAACCACTCGACTGCCACACACAGCGTCACTCACAGCTCTGTCCTGAAGGTCATTGGCTCTCCCATGGACCAGTCACTCCTGAGGGACTCACAGCTGGGACCAGGTTCAGACGGAGGATGTTTCTGGTGGATCCTGAGACACAGAAGAAAACACACTTCAGTAAAACACATGGGACTGTTATGACTCAGGTCAGAGAAGCACAACTTTCAATTATTATTTCTGTCATTTTCAGTCTACATTCATTCCATTGTTAACACCTTTGTATTTTACACTTAATAGTTTTTCTTTAACATGTCCTGTCCTCCAGGGGGAGCTCTGACACTGACATTGAATGATGTTTAACCAGTTCATGTTAATAATCCTTCAGTGTTTGTAGAAAAGTTTTCAAAGGTGGTCGTTATGTTTAAATTGAGACATTTGGATGTCAATATCAATAAATCTTCAACTTTCCAAATGACTAGTTTTAAATTATTTTCTACAATGGACCTCTCCAAGACAAATGAAGGAAAACACCAAATTAATCTCTCAAAGTCAAAATAGAGGTTTGTGAGTCTGACTAACCGTTGGTCAAGCTTCTTTTTAAACTTCATCCATCGTCCCATAGAGTGTTCACTTCCCAGCGCCGCCCTGCTGGTGGAGGGAGGGGCTGCGTCCTCTCTGTGCTCTCTCTGATCCATGCTCAGTCCAGAGTCCTACAGAATGACATCACACTGTTTAGCCCCGCCCACTGGTCACATGGTTTATTGTTGATCTGTTTCTACATAATCTTAAATCTGAAATATTGTCCTGCTTCTATAAACAGTCACTACACGACTCTGAAATAAGTCTGTGCATGTAGTTTGTTCTGGTTGGATGTGTGCGCTGATCTGTCACATAAAACAAAAGGACAAACAAATGAACAGGTGGATGACTTTTCCTTATATTTGAAATGAAAACAAACACAATAAAAGCCCCATGAGCTTGTTGTGTGCCGTCTGCAGTTTAGTCCAGTGTTTCATCTCATGGAGCCTCAAGAAAACACATTCACATCAAACTGGAAGAAATGATTCAAACTGGACTAAAAGCTGTTACAAATTCAGTCTAAACCAAAAGGAGCAAAACAGGAACATTTATTTGAGCTCCATTTATTTGGGTTTAGAGTCCCACACTGCCACCTACAGACACAAGTCAAGCTCTACACTCAAATTGTAAATCATCCACTGAAATCAGACAATTATGAGAGTGAAAAAAGAAAATAATAGATTAAATAGTGAATGATTAAACCTGAAAAGGGAAACTCAAAATCAATGTCAATTATCTAAATAGAACTACAACGATCAAATTGACTAAATGCAACAAAAATCTGCAAAACAAACAAAAAACCACAAAGTTAAACATGAAATATATTAATTTATAGAAATAGTAAACAAATAGTAAAATAGTGAATACAGAACAAATAGATGAATTATTTGTAAAATATATTTAAAGTTATGATTAAACTAATGACACACCAACCCTCCTAACATCGGACTCCGGGGCGGATCCGCCTTCGGTTCGACAAATCCGCCCCACAGTCAGATTCGCTTTGAGGATCCGCCGTGTATTTGCTCCGTTTCCTCTTAATGACTGGTACTCTTGGTCAGCCTGCGCTCACAGAGAGGATCCACGGCTAAAACAGCACAGACCCACGACAGAAACATGTCTTATTCAACTGTAGGTAAATTGTTAAAAAGTTAATTGTATGAGCCACTGATAGTAATAACTCAAAGTTGTGATCGGAGTTCGTCTGTAAATGTGTGTTTTATCAGTTTTGAAGAGCGGCAGGAGCAAAAAGTGAGCGAGTTAACAAGCTAGTAGCTAATGTTTGTGGACAAAGACGAAGAAAGGGACAATGGAGAGGACAGCCCTCTGAGTCTAAATACTTTGATTTTAGCTCTAAGGAGTTGTAGCGCCTCTCGTTAACGTCTGCAGGAGCTCTGCTCTCAGTGGCTGCCGCTCTTCATGCTCTGCTCGGCCGTGGAGCGACCGTCACACGCTGTTTGTGCTGGTTGTATTTGAACCATTCCCTGTTGTTTTGGTGAAACGTGCTGTACTTCAGGTGCTGTTGTGCATGTGTTTCAAAATAATAACGTTCAGACTAATAAAAGGCAGAGAAGTTGGAAAAGCTACAGAAACTGCTGGAGCCATGCAGGTATGGTCTACAAAGATGGTGTGTTCATGAATTGGCATACAAGTTCTTTTAAATGTCACTTTGTATTTAAGAAACACGTGCCCTTAAATGTAATGTGATTAAGAACTTTAAACCTTGTGCGAATGGAGTTAGGCTCCCAGAATGAATAGGAGCTCTGGAGGGCTCTAGAGGCAAAAATGTGAAAAATAGGGCATGGGTCTCATTGGCTTTTCTGATCAGGAGGCCGTCTAGGAATTGTGTGCAAATTTTCACTAATAAAAGTCGAAGTAATGTTTTTTTTCCCCATTGTAATTTAGTGCGCTCCTACAGGTGGTGCCGTAGGGTTGATTGTTATTGTGTGCATATAAATGGATTCAGCAGCTTTACGTTTACGTGTGTTTCAAATTTCATGTCGATCGGAGTATGCATGTGTGTGCAGGAGCTATTTAAATGATTTTGTGAGCACTCTTTGCGCCCCTGGTGGCCAACGGTGATAAATGCACCATATCACTAATTCAGTTTTTTTCATGGCGCCCTACACTGGACATATTCCCCAAGTTTTGTCCAAATCGGACAAAGTCGATGTTTGACTTAATAGGTAGGGGGCGTTAGCGAGTACTTTTAATTTATTTTTATTAATGCATTACATTCAGATCATAATTACGCACTCGTGACTGAAATTACAGCTCTGTCAGTCCAAGCGTGTAGCCGTGACATGTGATTGGAAAAACAGGAAACGAAGGCGTTCGTCGATGGCGAGCCACGGCTCGGATACCATTCGAGATATCTGAATAAAAGTGGCAGATTATTAAATTTCAATGTGTCCCGATCGCATAAATGTGTGCCAGACCCACGTGTGGCAAAAGCCCTAGTCCATGTTCTCCGTCAAAAAAAAAAAGTCAAACTGGCGTGGCGACTTCGGTCCAATATGGCCGCCGTGCGCTTGGTCCGAGGGCCGCGCTCCAATGTCATGTTTTGCTCGGTTCACTGTTCTCTATCACTGTTCCGAGTTTCGTGCGCGTCGGGCAAAATTTGCTCGTCCCATTTCCCATAGGGGTCCGATTCGGGCCGGTGCTGTTCGTTCGGGCCGGGTCGGACGCTCTCGAGACGCGCGAAATACAATTTTTTTTTCCGGGCCGATCGCGACTATACCCCCATTGAAGACTTTTCGTGCATGTTTACTGGGTCAAAAAGGGCCGCGAAGAGTAAGAAAACGCTCAAAATAATAATAATAAGCAAGAAACGGACGAAGAACAATGTCCCTCGCCAGTTTACTGGTTTACAGTATTATGAGAAAATGTGAAAAAGATTACTACAATAATCTCCTTTGCAAAAATAAAAACAACATACAGGGAATGTGGAGAGTTTTAAATAATATTAGGAATGGTTCAAACAGGTCATGCTATCCCAAGTATTTTGTGGACAACAATAATATTTTAAGGGAGAAAGGAAAAATTTGTAGAGGCTTTTAATAATTTCTTTGTAAAGGTGGGGCCCAACTTAGCTAAAAAAATTCCATCATGCACCAAGCCATTGGAAAATTTAATTGATATAAACTCACATTCAATGTTTCTTACGCCTGTTGATGAGAGGGAAGTCCTGAATACCATTAGAACATGTAGTAATAAGACGTCAAGAGATGTAAACGAGATAAATATGAGATTGGTAAAGAATGTTGCAGAAGAAATTATAAAACCACTCACACATATAAGCAATTTATCATTTCAGAGTGGAAAATTTTTATCCAAAATGAAAATGGCTAAAGTCATCCCACTCTTCAAATCAGGAGACAAACATTGTTTCTCAAACTACCGGCCTGTTTCCTTTTTACCACCGTTTTCAAAAATTTTAGAAAAAATGTTTGATAAAAGACTACAAAATTTCATTGAAAAACACAATTTATTATCTGACAGTCAATATGGTTTTAGGCGTAATAGATCAACTTCACTTGCCCTGATAGATCTCGTAGAAGAAATAACCACCTGCATTGAAAAGAAGAAATTTATTATTGGAATTTTCATCGACTTATAGAAAGCATTTGACACGATTTATCACAACATCTTAATAAAAAAACTAGACAATTATGGTACCAGGGGAATACCACAAAACTGGTTGAAGAGCTATTTGGGAGACAGGCAACAGTTTGTACGAGTTGATCAATGTAGATCCGGGTGTCAAACCATTACATGTGGTGTCCCAGGGGTCAATATTGGGGCCCACACTTTTTATAATGTATATTAATGAATTATGCAGAATGTCCAAAATTATGAAGTTTGTACTCTTCGCAGATGACACAAATATAATTACTTCAGGGGAGAATCTGGAACAACTTTTGGAACTAATAACTCATGAGTTTAAAAAGCTACAAAACTGGTTCAATGTAAATAAATTATCACTAAATTTGAAGAAGACAAAACTGAAATACCAGTGCAATTAAATATTGATGGTTCAATTATTGAAAGAGTTCCACAAAATGTGTTCTTGGGTGTAGTTTAGATCAGAGGTCCCCAACCTTTTTATCACCGTGGACCGGTCAACACTTGACAATTTTACTGCGGCCCGGGAGGGGAGGGGCGTTTATCATAATAAATGTGAATCCACTGTGTACCTGTTTTTTTTCTTTCAAAATAGTCCAGGGGCTTGTCTTTTAATCCAGGGTGCTTGGTCTCTAAGTGTTGAAGCAGCTTTGAAGGCTTCATTGCCTCATTAGAGCCGTAGGATTCACGTAGGATTCACGTAGGATTCACGTAGGATTCACGTAGGATTCACGTAGGATTCACGTAGGATTCACGTAGGATTCACGTAGGATTCCTGGTATTGTCTTGTTTTTTACTCATTTTGTTGCTTGTGGGTTAAATTTTAGCTCAAATGACCGAGATGTAACCATCGATCGGGCCCAAAAATTCAAGCCCGACCCGCCGAGCCCGCGTGCGTACTGTCCGAGCCCGAGTCATTTGCTGCAAGATTCGACCCGAACCCGACCAGGGTCCGCGCGGATACCGTCCGAACCCGACCCGGGTCCGCGCGGATACTGTCCGAACCCGACCCGGGTCCGCGCACGTGTAGAACCGGAGTTACGTAAACTGAGTTTAGAGTTTTATAGTCAGAATAAGCGCCTGACAGGACTTCAAGTGTTTAGTGTTCTACCTGCACCAACGGGACGCCTCCTGTCCCAGACGCGCCTGTTCCTCCGATGACGTCGGCCCACGTGAGCTCTCTCCCTCGCTCCTTTCGTCTCTCTTTCTCCTCCGCTCGTGCAGCAGCCGCGCTTTCATTAATGTCTTTTCTCATGTCACATATTTTAACCACTGTATTCGAGGATGAGGAGGAAAATAACACAGCACTGGCTGCTCACGCGCTCTTTCGCCGTGGAGCGCATGTTACGCACGTGCGGCCTCTGCCCCCTGGGCCGCCCGACTCAGCCCGACAGAAGAGCGGAAAATGTGGACCTGAACCGGCCCGAATTGCGGGTCGGGTTCTGGTGAAGAGTTCAACATTTCATCTTTTATATTAATATAAGTTTAGGGAACTTAGGGAATAAACCTTTTGGATCAAAGCTACTGATTTCCGTGTTCTTCCTCTGCTGGTATGTGTTATTAGCTGATAGTGAAAGGTCTGTTTGATTCATTTCTTCCTCTCTCAGTTTTGAACACGCAAGAGGCTCCGAAAGGTAAATCAAAGAGATAAGAGAATAACAAATCAAACTAATACTCAATATGCTGTGCTAAGGTAACGGAGCCAGAAAATAGGAGATTTTCTACAATTGGTGACCCGTCGGCGTGCTGAAGGGGAGGTGGATCAACAGCGTGGACAGGAACGCGGCGTCGGACCTGTCCCCGTAAACAAAAAGTGTTGCGTGAGACATGCCAGTCTTCCACGGCTTGGATATCGGCAACTCCCTGGGCCAACACATAGATTAAGGTAAGACAACTTTTGATTCACTTCCATTGAGAGTGTCAAAGTATGTCTATTGGCTGATTTTTCCAAATTTTAGATATATAGTATTTTTTGGGAGAGGCCGGTGACCGGTTAAAATCTGTAAATTGATGGTGGAAGGAAATAGGGACACGTTATTTAAAGGACTACACGTGGGGCGGCGACCCTCTAAAACCCTCCGGGGACGTAGGTAGGACCTAAAACGGTTATTTAAAGGACTACACGTGGGGCGGCGACCCTCTAAAACCCTCCGGGGACGTAGGTAGGACCTCCCAAGGATACGGACGCGTAGACTGAAATAAAGCGTTGAGTGAAGCGTTGACAGACTTGGGGGCTGTCAGAAAACTCTTGAAATAAAGCGTTGTTGAGTGAAGCGTTGACAGACTTGGGGGCTGTCAGAAAACTCTTATAAGGCTCAAAGCGCGTAGAGAGTCTGAAGAAAATGAGTACAAAAGCGCGTGAGTTAGAGGCACTTTCGATTTAATTAAGCAGAGCTTAAAATGCGAGTTGGAGTAAATTCTGTTAAAAAGCTTAGTTTAAAAATTCTATGAGTGAATGCATTAAAGAAGAAGTAGAAACGATAAACGGAGAGTAAGTATATGATAAACGGAGGGTAAGTATATGATAAACGGAGATTATAGTATATTAAGGTTTGAAAATAAGGAAATACAACTATGGCTAAAAATAATTGTGAAGAGTGGGTGAAAAACATATGGACGGAGGCCAAAATCCCGGATGGTTGGGCAAATAAGCAACTTGGAAAAGCTCAGAAAGCCTGTGTACAGATGTTTCAGAAACAGGGCAAAGACCCATTTCAGAAGATTGATCTGAGCCTGCTCTGTCAGGTTTTAACGGCGGGGGATGAGGTCTGCGCAATGGAAATGCAGAATGCGGAAAGTGTGTGTAAAAACAGGAGCGCGGGCGCCACTGAGATTAAGGAAGCGCGTGCCACTCGAGGTAAGTTGGAAAAAATGAGAAAACATGCAAAGCGGACATGCGAAGCAGCAGTGGCGAAGTGGACGATAGAAAGAAGGATTTTCAGCCCAACACGAAGGGGAGGAGCCAAGGCAGAAGGGCCGATGCCTTCGGCTCCACCCGCACAGCAATCCCCGCCCCCATACGAAGACAACGGGGCAAATGTACCCGCAATTAAGCCTACATGGATTATTGGATGTAGATGTTCAGCCGAGTACCCCGCTTACGAGGGTGGAAAAAGGCACATTAAATAAAATAATTAATCGAAACCCCCCAGAGAACCCGGAGAATGATGACATGACCCAACAAATACTGAAAGCAACCGCTGTTCAACAGACCATTACCAAACTACAAGAAGCTAAAGACCAGCTGTTGAATGAAGCAGTAAAAACACAAGGAAAAACAATTGAGCTCGAACATTTAATGGCAGATTTAAAAATACAACAACAAGAGCAGAGACAAGCTAGGGAGAAAGACTCACAGGCCCTATTGGAAAGGCTGAAGGCTCTGAAAGAGGACAAGCCGGTGGCCCGCCCCAAACAACCCTCCAAGCTTGGCCTACAATATTGTTATGATGACAGTGAGGAGGAAACTAATGCTGAAGCCTATGAAGCAAAAGAAAAAATACTACAGCTCTCTAGAGAAAGATACATAGTAGATCAAAAAGACAACAAAGCTAAAAAAGAGGACGATGAGACACAGGAAGAATTCACGACCCGTTTAAAGGAGCTAGGCAAAGAATTAAAAAGTAAAGATAAAGACATAGAAACACAGGCAAGGTTGGCCTCTTGCCTGCCACAGAAAAAGAAGTCAGAATTCTATAGTAATTATCCACTGGTGCAAACAGGGACGCCGGGAGAGGGCGGAGTTTTCCCTTTAGCATATCAACCGCTGGGATGTGCAGAGCTGGCCCTACTCAAAAGTAAAATACCCCCACTCCAACAAGGTGGAAGAGCCTGGTTTCAGGCAGTCAAAGCGGCTACACAGACGTACACATTGGCAGTAGGGGACATTAAGGGTCTTCTGGCAGAATGTGCTCCAGCACATGTGGTTACTGGAATTCTAAGAGACACAGCCCTTACTAATTTACCAGTACATGAACCTTTTGACCCATTAGCAGAAGCACTTCTGGCACACATTGAGGCATTATATCCAGCACCACAGCCTAAACCGCCCTCATTGACTCCTTTTCAGCCAGGTGCCTGCCCAAATAAATTTATGGAAGAGTGTGTTCAGGCTTATACCAATTCCATGCATGCACATCCTTACCGCACACCTCAAACAACCTGCCTATTCCTACAAGGCGTTTTGGAAGCCTTGCCCAAACAGTTAAATGAAAACATGCAGGGCACTCCTGGCCTGACAGCGAATCCTGATATGTTCCTCACATATTTTAGACATCACGCAGACATTTTTAATAAAAAACATAGAGAACAGAGAGAGAGCACAGAGAAACTACAAGAAGAACTTTTAAAAATGCAGGTAAATCAAGCTAAACAGCAGGCAACAAACGCCAAAAAGGAACTAAAAGCTGTAAAGCAGATGGTGGCCACAACCCCTGACTCACAAACTGATACAAACATTGCCCCAGCACCAGCAAGCGTGTTATCGGAACCCAACCTCAGGCCTACGGGCCTCACGACCACCACAGACATTCGACCAGACCCACATTCACGTACGCCCACGGAAATGGGGGTTTAGGGTAATGCTAGAGGAAGAGGAGGTGGACAAAGGGGAGCTGGGAGAGGCTATGGTAACCAGGGTCAATACAGATATGTACAAAGCCAACAAAGAGGAGATGGATGCTTCAATTGTGGAAGTCTCGAACACTGGAGAAGAGACTGTCCCAACCAGAGGGGAGCCCGTGGTGGAGGGCCCCAGATGAGGGGACAACCCCACGAGGGCGAGGGCGTGGTGCCCCACCTCCATGGGAGGAGCAGGCGTACACGCAGTACCCTGTTACTGGAAACTACAATTATGATGGATATCAGGATTAGGGGTGCCCAGTGAGTCCCAGCCCCACTCCTGAGCCGTTTATTCCTGTGGAGGTGAGTGGGAACACTTTAATGATGCTGGTCGACACGGGTGCGACTCATTCAACCCTGAGGAGCGTGCGACCTGGGGAATTAAGTGACAAATGCATCAACTTGGCGGGGCTCACGGGTAAACCCACACCTCTACGTTTGACAAAACCACTGACTATGAAAATCGCTGGACAGCAGCTCAAAACCTCGTTAATTCATTCACCCAACACGCCGGTCAGCTTGTTGGGCAGAGACATTTTGCAAGCCACAGGAGCCATCATACACTGCGAACCTGAACAAATGACTGTCACATGGCCTGATGGACATGCCGTGCAGTGCACACCCAACTATCGTGCTGGATTATATTTGGCCACACCCGAGGGACCGGATGCTTGTGTCTCTTTTTATTGGGGACTTCTGCAACCAGATTCACTGGAAATGAAGGGACTTTATGCAAAAATGTTACAGTGGAAGCCATGGTTTTCCATGCTCGATCCCTACTCCCCTCCAGCAGATCCACTACATGTGACCCTCTTCTATGACAGATATAACGACATGAGCTACCAGATAGAATTCAATGAGAATGTTGATGGCAACAAGTACAAAATTGAAACTACACACTTCTATGTCCATGAGTCAGGAGTTGTGGCGCCGGTTATTTTACCAAAGGAATTAGAACCATACTACAAAAGGGACTCTCTGTCTGACCCACATGTGTCGTTGCTCCTCGGTCCCGGCCATGAGGCAAGGGAAATGGGACCACTGACACATATTTTGAATTCTGCTCCAGATTGGGAGCAGACACCTCTGTCAAACGTGAGATTTAGCAGAACACATCAGGCTTATAAGGTAGTAACTGGTAAAACTACAGACACAATTTTGGCAGAAGAGGAACTCATCACAAGGACACATGGCAGGGAACTTACGGATCATGACGGGGCAGGAGAAATGCTTCCTAAATTTCCAGATTCTCTGTGGTCACAGGGACCAGCGGACATTGGAAAGTGTCGAACTATTTCACCTGTCAAATTGGAAGTTACCAAGGATGCACATGTTTATGTACCTCAGAGACCACTTAAAAATCAGGCACAGGTGAGGGGAGTTGATGAGGCCCTGACTGACCTCTGGAACGCGGGAGTGTTGGAGATGTCTGATTCCAGTTGGAACACTCCGCTTAATCCAGTACCAAAACCTGACAGTACATATAGGATGGCGCATGACTTAAGGAAAGTAAATGACGTGACCACGACTCCTTTGCTGCCAGTTCCAGACCCACACAAATGCTTATCTGTGTTAACACCAGACATGACATACTACACAGTGATTGATCTCAAACATGCCTTCTTTACGATCCCCTTGGCCCCTGAGTGTAGATATCAGTTTGCATTCACACATAGAGGAGTGAAATTACAGTACAAGGTGCTGCCACAAGGGCATAAAAATGCTCCCGGCATTTTTAACCAAATTCTGAAAGAATGTCTCAAAGACACACCAGTGTTGCCTGGCTCTGCCATCGTTCAGTATGTTGATGACATCTTAATTGGCTCTGTAAGTGCCACAGACTGTCTCGAGATGACCCACAGGGTGTTAGCCAGGTTGTGTGAGCATGGGTTCAAGGTGTCTAAAAAGAAACTACAGTGTTGCAGACCACAGGTTCTCTTTCTAGGTAAAATAATTACAGCAGGTTTTGTTAAGCCGACCCCAAATCAGAAACAATCTATCTTACAGGCACCAAGGCCAGAAACAGTTAAAGACATGCTCTCATTTTTAGGACTTGCTAACTATTCCAGGTACCATGTACCTGATTACACTGGGAAGACGGCCGCGTTGAGGGCCATGATCAGGGAAGCGGGAGTGAGAGAGTTACAAGCACGGCTAAATTGGACGCAGGAGGCAGATTTAGCTTTTACTGAACTAAAACAAGCACTAGCCACTTGTGCCGACTTAGCTATTCCAGACTACACAAAACCTTTCCATTTTGATACCTCCTTGACTGCACATTCAGGACATGGCATTCTTTGGCAAAAAGCCAGCTCGGGACACAGATCTATCATTCTTTATGTGTCCACATTGTTGGACCCGGTGGCTTCTAAGTCAACCCACTGTGCATTGTTTGCCACCACCCTCTCACAACTTCTTAAAAAGGTGGCTCACGTGGTCATGGGGCACTCCCTCATTATCTACACCAACCATTCTGTGGTTTCCTACGTTCTGTCTAACTCTTTTGCTCTGACCTCAAGTCGTCAGTTGAAACTGTCCAGTGAACTGCAGGCACCCAATCTTACTTTTGTGCCCGACGACACAGCCAACTCCTCACAAGGCTTGACTGTTTCAGGGACTCTGCATCAGTGCGAGGTTTTCTCGAAAGCTGAAACTCAGCTTAGGGATGACCTGTTTGACAAACCTATTCCGGACTCCAGATTGTTCTTTACAGATGGACATTGTCATAGAGCAATGGATGGAACACTACAGGCATCGGCAGCTGTGGTGGAATTTCTTGATTCAAAAACGATACCAACCTTGGCCACTTGGGGCCCTGAATCGGCCTCCGCTCAATATGCAGAACTTATGGCCATACATATGGCCTTTCTTCAGGCCAAAGGACACACAATCAGGACAAGGAGTCACAATTTATACGGACTCCGCCTATGCTTGTGGTCTTATCCACAGAGATTTACCAACTTGGAGAAGGAATGGCTTCCTTACAGCAAGAGGCACACCGGTGGCCCACAGGGACATGTGTGAGTTACTATCTAACTCTTTGCTCTTGCCAACTGCTGTGGCAGTTGTTAAAGTTCCTGGCCACTCTAAAGCGACCTCAATCACAGCTTTGGGGAATAATGCAGCCGATATTGCAGCCAAACAGGCTGGAAGCTTTCTGCCGCCTGGACATGCACACACTGATGCCTTGGCTTTGGTCCATCTCATCCAGAACTACCGCCCTGTCTTGACACATGATGTATGAGCAAAAATTGCTACCCTGACTGAACAAGATCTTATTAGGACCGAATCAGGTTTACTCTGGATGCCAGAAATTATCTGGCACTCTCTGCAGGCATTACTTGACACTCTTCCGCCTGGACAGGCTCACTCTTTGCAACTACATTTGGACTCATATTGGACTGACAGACCGCGGAATTGTGACACACAGTGTCTGCAGGTGACGGAGACATTATTACAGGCTCAAAAATCAATGGACTCACGCTTTTGGGGACAAAACAAAGATGCAGACTTATATGAGGATGGCATTTATCGCAGACCAACAGGCTTCCCTTACTTGATTCCGGCGGTGGTCCAAGAGGCATTGGCAAAGATACATGGGCCCTACCATCTTAGCCCAGCTGCCATGACCAACATTCTAAAGGAGAATTTCTACCACCCCTCCCCAACTGCCATCTGTAGGAACTTTGTCCGCACTTGTCGGACTTGTGCATTGTATAATCCACATCCTCACAGTCTCAGGGAGCTGGGACACACAAAGGTAGGTAGATACCCAGGGGACATTCTGCAAATAGACTTCACCGACATGAGACACCCGGTGAATGGTAAGAGATACGTGTTTTCGATTGTCGACTCCTTCTCAGGTTGGCCTGAATTCTATCCTTGTGCCAGAGAGACTGCAGAAATGGTTATTAAAACACTGGTCACAGAATGGATTCCCCGCTGGGGAGTCCCTACTGAAATTCATTCTGATTCTGGGACACACTTTACTGCAAAGGACGTGAAAAAGGTGTGTTACCTACTGGGCATTCACAAAACTTTTGCTTCTGTATATCACCCGAAAGGCAACTCCAAAGTTGAACGTGCTCACCGCACACTGAAACAAATTCTTGCTAAAATGATACATGACAATGAAAGGAACTGGTTACAATTGCTGCCTAATGCACTTTTGTGCATGAGAACCACGGTCAATCATAGACACGGCTTCACCCCATTCGAATTAGTTTGTGGCAGGGCCATGCCAGGTTCCCTGGCGGCGGCCAGGTCACCACCACTGCCCGAAGTACTGAGTTTTTTCCAATACAGACCACACTTTTGGCCTTCCAGATCTGGTGTACATCAAACAAGGGGTCAGGAATTCCTGGACGGAACCTCGCTACAAGGGACCCTACAAAGTGACTTTTAGGACAGCACACACCTTACAGGTCGAGGGGAGTGACAAGTGGTACCACTGGTCTCACATTAAACCTCACTATGACAAAAGTGGGTCTGAGAGCCCCACTGAAGGGGGACCAGACGAACAAACAGGCACAACGGAAGAACCAAGATAAGGACATGACTCATTCAAGCTACATTAACAGCTTCTCTGCTTGGCTAAGACAGCCAGGACCTATGACGTTACCTAAGTGGGTGTGGGCTCTTGTGTTTATCTGCGCCTCCATAGGCTGTCCTTTGTTGATGCAATTGGATAACATAGATAAATGCGCAGGGTTGGTTCAAGATCATCCAGTGGAGTCGCTGCGGGAAGTACTATATAAAACTTGTAAAGATAACATGAAAAAGCAAAGTGTGGCCATATACTGTGATCATGAAGGCACTCTACTGGTAAAGACGAAGGCACTAGGCCACACCCAACAGGTTTTAGATTGGATAAAACAATGTACAGACAATGCTAAACGAACCTTCGAGAATCAAGAAAAACAAGGTAACAATTGTTCTAATGTGATGTTCTATGATTTAACTAATGTGACTGTGCCTATTCCCTCAGAAGGACATGGACCCAGGAGGCGACGTTCACTAGTAGAAGGACATGAACCCCATGGTAACAAATGGTTGAAATTGGCCCGTTATACAGCAAACAAAATAAACATAACAACTCCTTGCTGGGTGTGCGCTTTTAGACCGCACCACTCCGGTGAAACCCCTCAATCGGTCCCACTGCCAGTATCAGTTGAAGAGACAGTGTGCCTATTAGGACAACCACTTTGGTCAGGTTTAAATTTTTCGCTCCCAGGCTGTAATTCATTTAGCAAGTATTCAAAATGGAAGGAATGGGTCATGCCTGTAAATTGGACCAAAGCCACTAATCGGACAACGGAACAGAGATTGCAATTTGCAGGCATGTCACATTTCAGAAATCAACTAACAGCTTCAATGTGCTTCAGAAGTTGGCTATTTTTGTTGGTGTTATTTTGCTGTTGTGTGTTGTTTGTTTTTGTTGTGTTATTCCACTTTTCAGGAGTATGATTTGTAAGGCAATGACCTCACTCTCTGGCGGAATATATTTTAATGCCCAAAGCCACCCTGGGGCTCCAGAGGTGGGCTTGAGAGAGATGCCTGAAGGGGGCGACGATGTGAGTGAGGATGATTATGCCCTGAAGGCCAGGAGAGCACTCGAGTGGTTTGATGAGGAAGACGGCTGTGGTAATGGTACATGTGGGGTGGATTTCATTGATGAATAAGGATTTTGTATGCGTTTTGTTTTGCTTAATATTTTAATGAGGTCTCTGCATATATGCTGTTTTGCTTAATATTTTGATGAGGTCTTTCGACCTCAGAAGGGGGAACTGAAGAGTTCAACATTTCATCTTTTATATTAATATAAGTTTATTCACAAGTGTATTGTCATAATGATGAATGAAGGAGTCAGAAGTATATTGTGTTGTTTTGTGCACAACCCTCTGTTTCTTTAGCCCAGGTCACACTCCAGTAAACAACTTCAGAGACAGTCAAAAATGACTGCTGGTCTCACACCTCCCACACAGATAATTTCTGCTGACCAGAGGAAAAATGCAGAGTTGTTGATAACGAGGAAAAAACTCCGGATGGGGAGTCGGATGGGTGCTGGACAAATCAACACCGCGCTGTACATTTTTTGCAACTTTGTATTGTGTGTTAAATACTGGCAACCTGCTATGTTGGGGCGCGCGTTTTCAGGGGAAGCAGACTCGGAGCGTAGCTTTCAATAATGGCATAGCAGGTGCCAGAGTTGTATTAGATTGTAAACTTAGGGAATAAACCTTTTGGATCAAAGCTTCTGATTTCCGTGTTCTTCCTCTGCTGGTATGTGTTATTAGCTGATAGTGAAAGGTCTGTTTGATTCATTTCTTCCTCTCTCAGTTTTGAACACGCAAGAGGCTCCGAAAGGTAAATCAAAGAGATAAGAGAATAACAAATCAAACTAATACTCAATATGCTGTGCTAAGGTAACGGAGCCAGAAAATAGGAGATTTTCTACACTGGCCAAGAATCTAAGCTCTTATGTATCCTAGACTAGAGAATCCGGCCCTTTTTCAAAATAAATGATCGCCCAGACTCTGATAATAAATTAATTATTTGTTGTGCGGCCCGGTCCCAATGGGTTGGGGACCACTGGTTTAGATGAGAAGATTTCATGGAAACCCCACATAAGTTATTTACGTTCCAAAGTTGCTAAATGTGTAGGTGTCATGAAGAGAGTTAGTTATGTACTCAGTCAAAATGTGTTACTTTTACTGTATCGATAATTCATAATGTCACATCTGAATTATTGTCTAGAAGTTTGGGGAAACGGTTATAAGACAGATCTGTTGCCTCTGATTACTCTAAAAAAAAAAGCAATTAGAACTGTCCACAGAGTCCCCTACAATGGTCATACCAATGAACGTTTTCTTAAAAATTGTGAATTCAAATTACATGATTTAGTCAATTACAAAACAGCTCAAATTATGTTTAAGGCATCAAAATCCTCTCTTCCAGTCAGCATTCAAAATTTATGTTGAGGACGAGATGCTTATCACAGATTTAATCTTAGAGGTAGCGATACATTTTATCAACCACAGGTAAGAACTACTTTAAAATCAATGTGTATTTCAGTGCGGGGGGTTATTCTGTGGAATGGATTAGCGCAGGAAATGAGAAAGTGTTTAAATCTTGTTCAGTTCAAACAATTATTTAAAAAAGAGACAATGGAAAAGTATCAGGAAGAGAGTGAGTGATGCCTTCAGCAGTGAGTGTGAGGGTGAGGAGGGGGGAGTGTGAGGGTGAGGAGGGGGGAGTGTGTGGGGGAGGAGGGGGGAGTGTGTGGGTGAGGAGGGGGGAGTGTGTAGAGAGGAGGGGGGAGTGTGTGGGTGAGGAGGGGGGAGTGTGTGGGTGAGGAGGGGGGAGTGTGTAGAGAGGAGGGGGGAGTGTGTGGGTGAGGAGGGGGGAGTGTGTGGGTGAGGAGGGGGGAGTGTGTGGGTGAGGAGGGGGGAGTGTGTGGGTGAGGAGAGGGGAGTGTGTGTAGAGAGGAGGGGGGAGTGTGTGGGTGAGGAGGGGGGAGTGTGTGGGTGAGGAGGGGGGAGTGTGTGGGTGAGGAGGGGGGAGTTGGTGAGTGAGGAGGGGGGAGTGTGAGGAGGGGGGAGTGTGTGGGAGAGGAGGGGGGGTGTAGAGAGGAGGGGGGAGTGTGTGGGTGAGGAGGGGGAGTGTGTGTGAGGGAGGGGGAGTGTGTGGGTGAGGAGGGGGGAGTGTGTGGGTGAGGAGGGGTGCGTGTGTAGAGAGGAGGGGGGAGTGTGTGGGTGAGGAGGGGGGAGTGTGTGGGTGAGGAGGGGGGAGTGTGTGGGTGAGGAGGGGGTGTGTGGGTGAGGAGGGGTGAGTGTGAGGAGGGGAGTGTGTGGGAGAGGAGGGGGGAGTGTGTAGAGAGAGGAGGGAGTGTGTGGGTGAGGAGGGGGAGTGTGTGGGTGAGGAGGTGAGTGTGTAGAGAGGAGGGAGTGTGTAGATGAGGAGGGGAGTGTGTGGGTGAGGAGGGGTGAGTGTGAGGAGGGGGGAGTGTGTGGGAGAGGAGGGGGGAGTGTGTAGAGAGGAGGGGGGAGTGTGTGGGTGAGGAGGGGGGAGTGTGAGGAGGGGGGAGTGTGTGGGTGAGGAGGGGTGAGTGTGTAGAGAGGAGGGAGGAGTGTGTGGGTGAGGAGGGGTGAGTGTGTGGGTGAGGAGGGGGGGTGTGTAGAGAGGAGGGGGGAGTGTGTGGGTGAGGAGGGGGGAGTGTGTGGGTGAAGAGGGGGGAGTGTGAGGAGGGGGGGGTGTGAGGAGAGGAGGGGGGAGTGTGTGGGTGAGGAGGGGGGAGTGTGTGGGTGAAGAGGGGGGAGTGTGAGGAGGGGTGAGTGTGTAGAGAGGAGGGGGGAGTGTGTGGGTGAGGAGGGGAGTGTGTGGGTGAGGAGGGGGGAGTGTGTGGGTGAGGAGGGGGGAGTGTGTGGGTGAGGAGGGGGGAGTGTGTGGGTGAGGAGGGGTGAGTGTGTAGAGAGGAGGGGGGAGTGTGTGGGTGAGGAGGGGGGAGTGTGTGGGTGAGGAGGGGGGAGTGTGTGGGTGAGGAGGGGTGAGTGTGTAGAGAGGAGGGGGGAGTGTGTGGGTGAGGAGGGGGGAGTGTGTGGGTGAGGAGGGGGGAGTGTGGGTGAGGAGGGGGGAGTGTGAGTGAGGAGGGGGGGGGGTGGGTGAGGAGTGTCTGGGCCTGTCCTTGTGTTGTTGTGTGTTGTATGTTCTATCTATTATACAATACTATTGTAATTATCTGTAAGTGGAGTTGAGTCGGGGTTGGATTTCTAAAAAGCGAAAGCTTCCACCATCCCCCCTTTCAAACCAGGCAATTGTGTCTGAATGATGTGAATTTGAGTTGTAAACTGCATGCAGGTTTGAAATAAACTAAACTAAACTAAATTAAATCTTTGGCTGTCCACAAATGATGTGATGATTAGAGGATCGAGCTGTGAAGTGAATATTTAGATCTTACAGCACCACACGCTCTTTACGTTATCGCTTCTAATTGTATTTGTTTGAATCAAACTTGTATTAAAATGTAATGTGTTTTTAAATATAGTGTTAATGGTGTTGAAGTGGAGTTTTAAGTAACATGTTATGAAAAACTAGGGCTGAAGTTTACTGTTAAGCGCAAATTTAATGTGAATTTGTAGAAATAGATTCATCGTCTGGAATCTGACGATGAAGAACACGAGGAGGAGCTGGAGCTTTTTAAACTCTTATTTGTTTGTTTGGGAGACGTGGACATTTTATGAAGACGTGTTGGAGGGAGGGGTTTTGTTTTTTGTGAATGTCATGAGGTGAATGTAATGCATGTGATCTTTCTTTCAAGTTTTTAATTTTTTCAATACTGTTTCTTTATTTTATGATTATAATGTTCAATATTTTGATTTATCTAACAAGTTTGTTGACCTGTTAACCTTTTTTTTTTCCCGTCCGCGCAATGTGTACTTCCGGACCTGTGGGCGAAGGCGCCTCCTGGTTAAGGTCTGCGGGGCTGGCGACTCTAGTTTAAGGTCTGATGCCAGACACTTTGCAAAAATTAAGCTCCTAACGATTTAAAAAATAGATACGAGCGCGGCAGATCCGCGAGGTGCGCAGCGAACCCGCAACACCTCCGCCCAGATCAGGGTTCACTTTTCAGGGTTCACATTTATGGATCCGTTGCGCCTCCGCCGCGGATCTGTCGCGGAGAACTCGCAAAAGTATCGGAAAGAAAACAAATGCAGATTAATTGAAAGTGTGTCGTTTGTGCAGCTGCAATAGCTTTTTTCACCGAGTCAACACGGTGCATGAATAGAGCAATAATAAAATGACAGCCCAAAACTGTATTTAAGAGATTTACAACCATTTACATGTTTCGGGTGGTATTGATTGTAAACATTTGCCTTCTGGATAACAAAAAGTTTAACGCACGTCATTAGGTCTGAGTTAAGAGTTTTTGTTTTGGAAACCCAGATGTAGTTTGTGTTCTCGTTCCTGTTTGGTCTGATCTAAACTGCGGGGCTTGATCCGGTCGGACTCTGGCGAAGAAGAAAATAAGACTTCATCCACAATTCTGTCAGAGAGCGGCGGAGCTGAGGCGCAGACCTGAGCAGCGCTTACGCGGGATGTGGAACGGGCTTCAATCATTTCGATGGCTGTATAAGTTTTGCACAGTGCGTGGCGCAGCGGAGCGGAGACGCATGATGTGGAATTCAACCCAGGCCTAATCTGTACCAAACCAGGACTAAACCAGGTCTAAAGTCTGTACTAAATGTGACCGGTGTGTTCACTGCGTTGTGTAGTTTTGAAGTGTTTGTGGAGCATTAAGGAACCACGGGACACTGCCGAACTTTTGGAGGCGCTCTCCGTTTAATCTAGTTAACATACAGAAACAACAAGATCAGTGTGTGCCGCGAATCACCGGTCCATCCCAAACTCTTCCCAAAACGGGACATGAAAAGGGCACACGAAATTAAAGAAACATACCTACAGCGCATTGTGCATTCTGCTGAGAAGGTGATCGGCTGCAGCCTTCCATCTGTCCAGGACCTGTGCATCTCCAGGACTCGGGGACGAGCAGGTCGGATCACAGCTGACCCTTCTCACCCTGAAAATGGACTATTTGAGCCACTCCCCTCGGGCAGGAGGCTACGGTCCATCCGGACCAGAACCTCCCGCCACAAGAACAGTTTCTTTCCCTCTGCCGTTGGACTCATGAACACTTTATAACACCTGCCACTTTAACCATATATTATATAAGAACAATCTATTTGCACTACACATTTGCACATTGCACTATCTGCCAACTGTACATTCTGTATATAGTCTCAGTCAGTCTATCTTAGTCTATTTTATTCTAATTTTATTTTATGCATGCCTTTTTATATATTTTTTATATTTTATCCATTGCTTTATGTTGCACCTACGCCGAAGCAAATTCCTATGTTTGTGAATTTCACTGACAATGGAAATAAACCGCTTCTGATTCTGATTCTGATTCTGGTTAACATACAGAAACAACAAGATCAGCGTGTGCCGCGAATCACCGGTCCATCCCAAACTACACAGGGGACGACAATAGAGTTAGCGCTCATCATCGCACATGTTCTTGCCGCATAAAACATAAAATCATAACATCAGTGCGACATGAGAGCGTAATATTGGTTTAAGTTAAAGTGTGATGTTATAACAATGATAAATAAAGACAAAATAACAACAAAAGGACACTTAAAACAAAGGATTACAAAAAATGACTGACCTCTTCCCAAAACGGGACATGGAAAAGGGAAGAGGAAGTCACGACCCCCGAATTTATACGTGGACATGAGGGGGACACACGAAGAAGACACAAAGTGCAGAAGAAGTAGCTGGAGGACCAAGACGGCACAGCAAATCAAACACCAGGTATGCGCAACACAACAAATCAAAGGGACAATTTTGTGTAATTATACTATAATAATATATGACCCGGTTACATAAACCCAGGAATAAATAAACCAGGTCTAAAGTCTGTACTAAACCCAGGAATAAATAAACCAGGACTAAAGCCAGTGTTGAATCTAATCAAAGTCGTCAAACCTGAGCGGATCCAAAGAGTCCAAAGTGTCCCAGAGAAAAGTGTCTGAAGGAACAGGTTTGTTTGCATGTTCTTCAGAGACTCAGAGCTGGCTGTGGTCCAGGTGGGCGGGGCTTCAGGAGCAGAGGGACTTTTCTCCCGCTTTGCACAGTTTGGAGAAGCTTTTGGAGAAATTCCAAAGACATAAAGAGAGGAAGTGAAGAAACAATTGAACACGCACCGATGGAAATTACCATGACTTCATTCCACAGCTCAGTGTCTTTCATTCACACAGGTCCTTATGATAAATGTGTACAGTATTCATTCATTCATTTTCTACCGCTTATTCCCGTTAGGGGTCGCGGGTGACTGGAGCCTATCCCAGTGACTTTGGGCCTTAGGCGGGGTACACCCTGGACAGTGGACAACTCGTCGCAGGGCTGACACAGAGACAAGGACAACCATTCACTCTCACATTCATTCATTAAGGGACAATTTAGAGTTCTCAATTAACCTACACAGTCATGTGTCCACCCAGAGAGATCGTGTGATGTTGGGGTGGTTCGGAATTCGAGACCACGATGTTGGGGTGGTCCGGGATTCGAACCCACGATCTCCTTATTGAGAGGCAGAAGCTCTAGCCGCTCTGCCTGTGTGCAGTATATACAGTTTAAACACAGTTACCATGGTTACTGCATGCTCAGGTAGGGGGCGCTCTCCTCACTCACTAAAAACTAGACCAAACAAAACCCAGAGATTAAATATGAGCCTCCAACAATGTCATTCCCCAGTTTGACTCATTTACCTCATTTCTGTCAATCATGTCACATTTTCATCATTTAAAACTCCAGAAAAGGTTCAAATGTTTTCTCTCAGTCGTAGCCTTAGTTTGTTAATCATTTAAAGGCACCGTACGTAGCAAAAAATAGACTACTGCTGACTTGTTTCCTGTAGTTTTCCTTCCTCTTAAAGGACACACTTTGTGCAGAATCGTCTGGAGCGTTTAACCCTGTGTTACAAACGTTGCTGGAGTTGTGTTCAGCTTCATTCTCTTGTTTGAAGAATACTGTTCAGTCAAAGTCTTTGTGACGTCAAAGGTGCTGTTTTTAAGTCCATAAATCATCACCAGATTCAATGGGAGCATTTGTGCCTGGAATCACATTCATTACACTGTGTTCTTACATTAAAGGGTTTATGGAGTTCCAGGTGGATCACGTCAAGGATTGGTCCAGCCTCATTTTTAAAGTTAAGACCATTTACAGTAAAAACTTAACAGAAGAAGCACAAAACAAACAGAGATGGAGCAGGGGAAGAAGGAGGGGCGCCAGGGGCTGTTTTAAACAAAAAGATTTAAAATGCTCTTTGGTTTTTATTGCTTTGGGGTGAGATGAGTGTTGACTTAGTCGTCTGTGTTGATCTATTTTGTTTTGGAAAATTAGGAATAGTGTTTTTTTATTCATAAATTTTGCTTTGTGTTCATGGCTGCCAGAGGTTTGTGCCAAAAGAAGCCGGACAGACCAGACGAGCCCCGCCCTCTTGGACTATTGTGTGGACCAGGTCTGGGTGGGACTGGTGTAAGTGACTCTATGGTCTTTGTTTACTTCATTCAGGAAGTTGCTGTGGGCACCGCTATCTTGTTTCCGTTGTTGTTCACATGAGGCAGATGAGCTCAACAGAAAATAAGTTCTACTCGACTGAAAAGCCGTCTTCAGGCTCCAGGACGTCGCTGCATGTGACGTGTTGTTGCTGTTGTTCATTAAACATTTTACACAAATCAATCTATTTTAAGTAATGTTTTGGCGTCGAGACTTTCCCCTCGTTCTCCATTTACACCAACGGGGTTCTCGTCAAACCGGAAGTGTGTTTACTACAGGAGTGTGGATCTGTGGCAAAAAGAGGCAAAAGTGGGCGGGGCCAAATAAGGTGCATAACCTTAGCATGTATAATACTAAATAATAAAAGTAATTGAAGTGTATGATACAGTACGGGCTCACTTTTAACTATGGATTTTTACAAGTGTTTGAGTTTTGTATATATTTTACTGTATTGTATGATGTGAAACTGGATAAATATTTACCACAGGTGCCCTCCCACCAAACTAAGTCGTAACTAATCCATTATTGAGATAATTGTTAACTAATTTAGTCATTAAATAATCGTTATCTGGATTACACACAAACTTTAAAGCATTTCCATGTGCTCAGAAAAGAGGTTTTATCACTCAGGAATTACACCAAAATCACAAAGAAAACGTGATCATTTAGTGGTTTTTTTTCAACGTCTGCATTTCAGTCACTGCATCTGTAACCGTCTGTAAACATCTGCGTTGGGTAGATTTCTGCGTGTGGTGCATAAGGAGCACGTGACACAGTGGAAAGTTTGGAGGCGCTCTCCGTTTGATGTGGCTGACGATAATAGAGACATGATTAACAGGAAAAGAGGAAAAGGAAAGAGGAAGTCATGTCCCTGGTATTTCTACAGATGCACCCGGGGGACGCATGAAGAAAAAATAAAATAAAAATACAGAAGAAGTGGCTGGAGGACCAAAGCAGAAGAGCCAATCAAAAGCCAGGTATGAAACGGGGACAAACAAAAGAACATGTTTGTGTAATTATGTTATAATTAATGACCATGTTAGACATCTATGAACATGAAAGCCTAAAAATGAGCTCTTTTTATGATGTGAAAGTGCTGCTCTGAAGCCCAAAAACCCACAACCCGTGACTCTCAAAATTTGCAAACGACTTTCCAAAAAAGAAGCCAGACACAGGTACAGTTGCATCAGTAGAAGGAGCACCATCAGAGGAGCCGCCTGCACCAGGAGCAGAGGGTCGTCTGGAGCCACAGGACACAGACTCAGGGCCCAGAGGAGAGAAGAGGCCCACACCAAACCTCCACCAGGGGCCCACGAGCCAGGGCCCAGGGGCCACAGCCGACCACTGCTCCCAGTGCAGAGGGCCCCTCAGAGGAAACACTGTAGAGCCTAAAATGGATAGAAGAATAGATACATAAATATTAATAAATAAATAAATATGGGGGAATGAATAAATTGAACTAGAGTAAAACTTGGAAATAAATAAATATGAAATACTAAGACTAAAATAAGTAAACACAATAAATGGGATGAATAAATGCAACAAATACATAAATTAAATATGAATCAAAAGGTGGGTCTTGAGCTGCTCTTAAACCTGAGCGTTCTCTGCCCTGAGCTCCTCCTCGGGCCCCTGAGCTCCTCCTGGGGCCCCTGAGCTCCTCCTCGGGCCCCTGAGCTCCTCCTCGGGCCCCTGAGCTCCTCCTCGGGCCCCTGAGCTCCTCCTCGGGCCCCTGAGCTCCTCCTCGGGCCCCTGAGCTCCTCCTCTGGCCCCTGAGCTCCTCCTCGGGCCCCTGAGCTCCACCTCGGGCCGTTGGACTGAAGGACGCCTCGCTCTGAGGGTGTGTCCTTCGCGTCGAGCTGGAAGTCGCACACGCCATAAAAATGGGAGGCACAAACGTGAAAAAACTGTGTGTTTTCTTCTAAATCTACAATTATGTTAAAATTCTTTCTTGTATCATAGAGACATTCGCCTGTTTCATGAATTGAACCTAAACTACGCCCTAAATTGTAAAAAAAGAAAAGTTGTTTTTGCAGAAATCCTCTTTTTTTTTTTTTGCACTTCATCACTTTATAAGTCGCAACGTCTAAAAAACACAGCTGTATTTGGAAAATTGCAGAAGAAAAATGACTAAAAATGTGATTTAATTAAATTACTATAAGGTCTTTTTCATAAAATGTGTTTTAAATTTAGGAACAGATGCAGAGGATGAACACAAATGTAGGATGTATAATGTAGGACACAACTGAATAAAAGAGTAACGTTTTTTTATACAATATTTTTATGAATCGTATTTAATCTCCAGTAGGTCTTTATGTTCTTTCTTTCTTTTAATTGATCTATTTATGGATCGGTTAAAATAATTTAGATTTTTGTTTTTGTTCATGAAAAGGTGAGACAGATGAACAGAAAAAAAAAGTCATGTTTTCATGTAAAAATAAAACATTTTATGTAAAAGTGGCACATTTGTGGGACATTTAAAACAAAAAAAAAATGGACAGAACCAGGTTTTGTGTGTATTAGTAATAAAAATTTGAGGATTTTGGATTTCTCATTTTGTTTTTAAGTAAACTAGGTTGGACTGAAAACTGTCCTAAAAATTCAAATTTGCCTCATTTTTTTTACTTAAAACTTAATCAGTTCCAGAATCTGATCTTAAATCGTTCTTTGGTCTAAATGTGTTGAGTCCAGATTGTACAGTTTGTGTGGATCTACTTTAGGCTGATCTTTATGTCTCGAGGGACAAAAATGCATTTGAAGAAAACAATGTCAGAGAAATCTATGGATGAAGTGGATTCAATGGAAGAATCAAACATCAGGAGCAGGTTGGACACGTTTGTTGTTTCATGAAGTCGATGTTGAGAGAAAACCTTTTCCTGTGGAGTCTGGCTTTAACTGGTTTGGGTCAGGACTTAGGTGGGTGTGAATTTTTGACCTCATGGCATAGGTTAGGGTTAGGGATGTTTAGTTTTTCAGCCGATTCTATTCATCAGCAGAAGCTCATTTAAATAAAAATAAAACACACACACACACGCACACGCACACGCACACACACGCACACACACAAAATAATCACAAAATGAACATATAAACAATAAATAAACATTCACAGCAGTGTTTAACAACCAACAATAACAGAGCAGTCAAATCACATTTTGTGTTTTTCCTTTAAAGTCCATCTGTTTTTTCATAATTCTGACTTAGTTTGGGGGGAGGGAAGGAAAGGCAAGTTTATTTGTCGAGCACAATTCGTACACAGGGCAATTCAAAGGGGTTCACATAACAGGAAAACATGCATTAAAATCACAAAACACATAAAGACACAGCAATTCATTTTAAAAACATTTTAAGAGAGAGGAGTGCAGATCTTTCACTCATTTGCACATCTAAGCAAAACTGTTTTTAGCCTGGATTTAAACATTGTCAGAGTGGAGGCACCAGCAGGAGGCCGGTCCATGTTTAGTCCTGACTCTGGCCCCAGCAGGAGGCCGGTCCATGTTTAGTCCTGACTCTGGCACCAGCAGGAGGCCGGTCCATGTTTAGTCCTGACTCTGGCACCAGCAGGAGGCCGGTCCATGTTTAGTCCTGACTCTGGCCCCAGCAGGAGGCCGGTCCATGTTTAGTCCTGACTCTGGCACCAGCAGGAGGCCGGTCCATGTTTAGTCCTGACTCTGGCACCAGCAGGAGGCCGGTCCATGTTTAGTCCTGACTCTGGCACCAGCAGGAGGCCGGTCCGGTGGATGTACTGCAGCTGTTTTACAGCTCGTTTGGAGAGGCCAGTGAACAGGCCGTTGCAGTAGTCTAACCTACTGGAGACAAATGCAGGATAAGTCTCTCCAAGTCTGGTTTAGACACTATACCTTTAATTTTGGCAATGTTTTTTAGGTGGTAAAAGGCTGTTGATGTTATTGATTTGATGTGGCTGTTAAAATTCAGGTCTGAGTCCATTATTACCCCCAGATTTCTAACTTGATTTGTAGATTTTAGAGCGAGAGACTGGAGGTGACACCTACACTTTCTCTCGATAATTTCAGTTTTGTCTGAGTTTAGCTGAAGAAAATTGTTTTTCATCCACCTCTGATCTGTTGGATGCAGTGACAGAGTGAATCCACTGGTCCATATTCACCTGCCGTCAGTGACACATAGATCTCAGGGCATCTGTGGTAAATATTTATATCTGTCAAATTGCAGTTTGTGAAAAAAAATGGAAGTATAAAAGTATGAAAGGCTCTAGAGCTCGTGTAGTAGGTTGGAAAATGCTACATGCAAAGTTTTAATAAGAAACAGACACCCCCTCTATTTCTTTTGTATTTGTACTAATGTATCTTTTGATTTGGGTTATTACATCTCCAGTCCAGTAGAGGGTGCTGTAAGCGCTCCTGTGGTGACAAGAGGGACAATGCGCAAGCGTAGCTTCAGAATTAAACAAGCTGTGGCAAGGCTAACGTCTCCTCCTTCGTCTCTCCACAGGTATGCCCATTAAAGTTATTCTGTTAACTCAAACCTGGTCAAAAAGTAAGACAGATTAATGTGTAAATGTTTTGATCAAACTGTAAATGTTTGAGAGTTTGGTGGAAGTAAAATGTATTTTTGTTTGTGCTGTTTCATGTCGCCTCGTTTTCACCACGAGTCCACCATGTTTTCAACGTCAATTAATTTGTAATAACGTACTTTAAGCCTTATTCAAGCGATGTAACTTGCTCAAGTGCTTTGTAATGTGCCAGTAACACGCACGTTTATACTGTTTTGATTATAAATGTTTCTCAAATTCAAGTTTAAGGCAGCCGCCATGCGGACTGTTCATGAAGTTTTGCAGTTTTGCCGCCGTTCAGAGGCGCTTTCTCTTTTATCAATCGAATCAATCAATCAAATTTTATTTATAGAGCGCTTTTCATACATAAAATGTAACACAAAGTGCTTTACAGTGCATTAAAACATGTCATTTCCCTCCCAACCTCCCCCACAACTACCAGACCCCACACAACCAAACCCCCCACAGATAGTCACCAGACAGTCACACACACACACACACACACACACACACACACACACACACACACACACACACACACACACCCTGAGGTACAAGACGCTGAGTACAGCTTTTTTTATGTTGCCGACCCGCTTGTTTGCGTGTATGGTGTGAGAGAAATATTAGTACAAAAAGTATGTAAAATTGTGTAATTAATGCACTGTAGTAACTAGCTATGGTTAAAAGTGAATGTGTAAATTTATGTTTATTGTCTTGTTCTAACTATGTATTTTATTTGCCCTTTATGTCTTATTTTATTGTCTATTGTCAAATATGTTTATTTATTGTCCTTTGTCATTTGATTACTTATTGATATTTTTATAGGAATGAGATCAAGAAATTATTTCAGAATTAAACAAGCTGTGGCAAAACTAAAGTCTCCTCCTTCGTCTCTCCACAGCGACACCACATGTTTAGGCTACACAGTCACACCTTAGCTGTGTGCCACTTGCTACCGCCCAGCTTCCCCTAGGGCTGGGCCGGTAACACTCGAAACTGTCCTTCTGCACCTGTCCCTCTGCACCTGTCCTTCTGCTCCTGTCCTTCTGCACCTGTCCTTCTGCACATGTCCTTCTGCACCTGTCCCTCTGCAACTGTCCTTGTACACCTGTCCTTCTGCTCCTGTCCTTCTGCTCCTGTCTCTCCTGTCCTTCTGCACCTGTCCTTCTGCTCCTGTCCTTCTGCTCCTGTCCTTCTGCTCCTGTCCTTCTGCTCCTGTCCTTCTGCTCCTGTCCTTCTGCTCCTGTCCTTCTGCTCCTGTCCTTCTGCACCTGTCCTTCTGCTCCTGTCCTTCTGCTCCTGTCCTTCTGCTCCTGTCCTTCTGCTCCTGTCCTTCTGCACCTGTCCTTCTGCTCCTGTCCTTCTGCTCCTGTCCTTCTGCACCTGTCCTTCTGCTCCTGTCCTGCTCCTGTCCTTCTGCTCCTGTCCTTCTGCACCTGTCCTTCTGCTCGTGTCCTTCTGCACCTGTCCTTTTGCTCCTGTCCTTCTGCTCCTGTCCTTCTGTTCTGTCCTTCTGCTCCTGTCCTTCTGCTCCTGTCCTGCTCCTGTCATTCTGCTCATGATCATTCTGCACCTGTCCTTCTGTCATGTCATTCTGCTCCTGTCCTTCTGCACCTGTCCTTCTGCTCCTGTACTTCTGCACCTGTCCTTCTGCTCCTGATCATTCTGCTCCTGTCCCTTCTGCTCCTGTTCATGCATCCTGTCCTTCTGCACCTGTCATTCTGCACCTGTCATTCTGCTCCTGTCCTTCTGCACCTGTCCTTCTGCTCCTGTCCTTCTGCTCCTGTCATTCTGCACCTGTCCTTCTGCTCCTGTCCTTCTGCTCCTGTCCTTCTGCTCCTGTCATTCTGCTCCTGTCCTTCTGCTCCTTCTGCTCCTGTCCTTCTGCACCTGTCCTTCTGCTCCTGTCCTTCTGCTCCTGTCCTTCTGCACCTGTCCTTCTGCTCCTGTCCTGCTCCTGTCCTTCTGCACCTGTCCTTCTGCACCTGTCCTTCTGCTCCTGTCCTTCTGCTCCTGTCCTTCTGCTCCTGTCCTTCTGCACCTGTCCTTCTGCACCTGTCCTTCTGCTCCTGTCCTTCTGCTCCTGTCCTTCTGCTCCTGTCACTCTGCACCTGTCACTCCTGTCCTTCTGCACCTGTCCTACTGCACCTGTCCTTCTGCACCTGTCCTTCTGCTCCTGTCCTTCTGCTCCTGTCCTTCCGCTCCTGTCCTTCTGCTCCTGTCTCTCTTGTTATTGTTTAGTGAAGTGTCTTTGAGTTTCCTGAAAATAGAATCAAATGTATAAAGTGTAAAGTGTGAGTGTTGGACTAAAATGTGACAGTTGTAGATAACAGTGGTGTAAATTGTAAACATGTGACGGTGAGTTTGTCTTTAGTCCTGGTTCAGTCCTGATCAGAACATGAGCATTCCTCTCCTCCATGTTTGTGTCCTGCTCATTTCAGCCGTGTCAGACTGAATGAGGCCCACACACAGCCACAGAGCTCAGCAGCAGCCTCCTGTCACTCACCTGTGTGAAGCCCCGCCCACCTGGACCACAGCCAATAGAGGAGCGGCTCTGAGTGGCTCCAGGAAGAACACGTAAACAAACCTGTTCCTTCCGACGCACACTTTTCTCGGGGACACTCTGGACTCTTTGGATCCGCTCAGGTTTGACGAGCTTTGAGTTTAGGAGTTGATTAAAATATTGTCTTGATTGAAATTAATGTAAGATTGAATGTGTTTGACAGAGTGGAGCGGCCGGGTCCAGAGGTCTCCAGAGGTCAGCTCCATCAGACACAACTGGACTCCATATTTAAGGTCTGTCATTCACTAAAGTGTCGAAATGGAAAAGATGAACGAGAACTTGTTTCACACAGAACAGAATCAGAATCAGAAAGGATTTTATTGCCATTGTCAGTGAACAAAATTCACAAACCTGCTTTGGTGTAAGGTGCAACACATGACATGAATAATAATAATAATAATAATAATAATAATAATAATAGAATAAAAACCCTTGAGGTGCCAATGGCCGACAACTGCCGACATATTTAGGTCGATATTGTTACGCCCGGCTCATGGTGCAACAAGGAGGGAGACCACACCAGAGGTAACGTGCACAAAAACGAGATTTATTTGAAAAAAACTAAAGCCAAACAAAGATTAATATTTACACAAACAGAAGGCATGAGGTTGTGAGCGTCAGGGGTGTAGAGTGGAGGATGTGAGTGTAGTGCGTCAAACAAAAGACAAACTCAAATGTGCATCGAGATGTGAGGCAGGGCAAGTGGGAGCAGGCCCGGCAGGAGCTTTATACATGTGTCACTGTCACGTGTGCAGGCAGGGTGGAGGCAGGTGTAATCAGGACCTGCACAAAGAGGAGAGGCGCCAGAGCAGACAACAGGACCTCAAATCCCCCCATAAGGGCCTGGCCCGTAACAATATATAGAGACAGTTTTTATAATCTTCCCCAAAATATATGATTTTTAAAAGACGACAAACTCAATTACGGCCGACACTGTGCCCTGATTTAAATAAAAAACAGGAAATAATCTTAACATTCACTGTTTTACATCAACAATAACAGAGCAGTCAAAGCACATTTGTGTTTGTCCTTTAAAGTCCATCTGAAGGTTCCACTGTTTTTATCATTGACTTAGTTTGGTGGGAGGGCATCTGGGCTAAATATGATGATCTGTCAAGTTGGAGTTTGTGAAGACATTTTTAAACATAAAAATATAAAATACTCTGGAACCTGTCCTTCTGCACCTGTCCTTCTGCTCCTGTCCTTCTGCTCCTGTCCTTCTGCACCTGTCCTTCTGCACCTGTCCTTCTGCTCCTGTCCTTCTGCTCCTGTCCTTCTGCTCCTGTCCTTCTGCTCCTGTCCTTCTGCACCTGTCCTTCTGCTCCTGTCCTTCTGCTCCTGTCCTTCTGCACCTGTCCTTCTGCACCTGTCCTTCTGCTCCTGTCCTTCTGCTCCTGTCCTTCTGCACCTGTCCTTCTGCTCCTGTCCTTCTGCACCTGTCCTTCTGCTCCTTCTGCACCTGTCCTTCTGCTCCTGTCCTTCTGCACCTGTCCTTCTGCACCTGTCCTTCTGCTCCTTCTGCTCCTGTCCTTCTGCTCCTGTCCTTCTGCACCTGTCCTTCTGCTCCTGTCCTTCTGCTCCTGTCCTTCTGCACCTGTCCTTCTGCACCTGTCCTTCTGTTCCTGTCCTTCTGCTCCTGTCCTTCTGCTCCTTCTGCTCTTGTCCTTCTGCACCTGTCCTTCTGCTCCTGTCCTTCTGCTCCTGTCCTTCTGCACCTGTCCTTCTGCTCCTGTCCTTCTGCTCCTGTCCTTCTGCTCCTGTCCTTCTGCTCCTTCTGCTCCTGTCCTTCTGCACCTGTCCTTCTGCTCCTGTCCTTCTGCTCCTGTCCTTCTGCTCCTGTCCTTCTGCTCCTGTCCTTCTGCTCCTGTCCTTCTGCTCCTGTCCTTCTGCTCCTGTCCTTCTGCTCCTGTCCTTCTGCTCCTGTCCTTCTGCTCCTGTCCTTCTGCTCCTGTCCTTCTGCTCCTGTCTCTCTTGTTATTGTTTAGTGAAGTGTCTTTGAGTTTCCTGAAAATAGAATCAAATGTATAAAGTGTAAAGTGTGAGTGTTGGACTAAAATGTGACAGTTGTAGATAACAGTGGTGTAAATTGTAAACATGTGACGGTGAGTTTGTCTTTAGTCCTGGTTCAGTCCTGATCAGAACATGAGCATTCCTCTCCTCCATGTTTGTGTCCTGCTCATTTCAGCCGTGTCAGACTGAATGAGGCCCACACACAGCCACAGAGCTCAGCAGCAGCCTCCTGTCACTCACCTGTGTGAAGCCCCGCCCACCTGGACCGCAGCCAATAGAGGAGCGGCTCTGAGTCGCTCCAGGAAGAACAACCAAACAAACCTGTTCCTTCAGACACTTTTCTCTGGGACACTTTGGACTCTTTGGATCCGCTCAGGTTTGACGACTTTGATTAGATTCAACACTGGCTTTAGTCCTGGTTTAGTCCTGGTTTAGTCCAGACTTTAGACCTGGTTCAGTCCTGCTTTGGTACAGATTTATTTAGGCCTGAGTTAGTCCGGGTTTATTTCCAGGTTCTTTTTATGTCATTACTTTAATAATAACTTCAATTTTAATTTACTAAAATTAATGTATGTGTTTTCTGTCAGGAAAAATGTCACACGGACAATTGAACCTAGACAGTCTGAGTGAACAACCTTCTACTGAGTGAGAATTAAACAGGTAGTCAGACACCGGCCTTAGGCTTTTTTACGTGCACGGGGAGAGTGAGTGGCGCTTTCATCAGCTCGTCCCACTCTGCAGTGGCGCTTCCGTCAGCTCGTCCCACCAGCAGAAGTGACACTCTGTTCAACTTTCTGCAACCTCTTCCAACTTGCCTCTCACTTCCCCTGCCTTTTATTTAGTTCAGTCAGATGAGCATATTGACATTTACACCCACGCTGCTCCCTCGACCTCGCAGGGTGGGGAGTAAGGGTCTTTCTGTTCTTTACAGATAAGATAATACAAAAAAAACAACCATTTAAGGTTGAAAACAACATCGTTGCATTAAGTATCTAGTTCTCTATTCTGGTAGTCAGCATTTCACACGTAAGCATATTCTTGCAAATGTATTATTATTATCAGAAATGTGTAATTTTGACAAACCTTTAATACGAATTCTTCCACACTGTTTAATTAGTTATTTTCCCTCTCATAATTGTCTGATATCAGTGGATGTTTTATAATTTGAGTGTAGAGCTTGACTTGTGTCTGTAGGTGGCAGTGTGGGGCTCTAAACCCAAATAAATGGAGCTCAAATAAATGTTCCTGTTTTGCTCCTTTTGGTTTAGACTGAATTTGTAACAGCTTTTAGTCCAGTTTGAATCATTTCTTCCAGTTTGATGTGAATGTGTTTCTTGAGGCTCCATGAGATGAAACACTGGACTAAACTGCAGACGACACACAACAAGACCATGGGGCTTTTATTGTGTTTGTTTTCATTTCAAATATAAGGAAAAGTCATCCACCTGTTCATTTGTTTGTCCTTTTGTTTTATGTGACAGATCAGCGCACACATCCAACCAGAACAAACTACATGCACAGACTTATTTCAGAGTCGTGTACTGACTGTTTATAGAAGCAGGACAATGTTTCAGATTTAAGATTATGTAGAAACAGATCAACAATAAACCATGTGACCAGTGGGCGGGGCTAAACAGTGTGATGTCATTCTCTAGGACTCTGGACTGAGCATGGATCAGAGAGAGCACAGAGAGGACGCAGCCCCTCCCTCCACCAGCAGGGCGGCGCTGGGAAGTGAACGCTCTATTGACCGAGGGATCACATTTAAAAACAAGCCTGAGCAACGGTTAGTCAGACTCACAAACCTCTATTTTGACTTTGAGAGATTAATTTGGTGTTTTCCTTCATTTGTCTTGGAGAGGTCCATTGTAGAAAATAATTTATAACTAATCATTTGGAAAGTTGAAAATTTGTTGATTTTGACATCCAAATGTCTCAATTTAAACACAATGACCACTTTTGAAAACGTTTCTACAAACACTGAAGGATTATTAACATGAACTAGTTAAACATCATTCAATGTCGTTGTCAGAGCTCCCCCTGGAGGACAGGACAAATCAAATCAAATCAAATCAATTTATTTTTATAATGCCCAAAATCACAACAACAGTTGCCTCGATGGGCCACAGGTAAAAGCAGTTCAGATAACTGTCCCAGAATGCCCCTGTCCTTTGACCCTCCTTCGCGGCGAGGAAAAACTACAAAAAACCCCATGGGAAAAAGTAGAAACCTCGGGGAGAACCACAGTGAAGGAGAGATCCTACTCCCACGGACGGACAGGCTGCAGATGAACTAGGACTGACGCATCCACTTGGACTGTGGAGCCAGAACCACTCAAGAGGGAGGTGGCTTTAAAGAGTTCCTCCAGGCGGACGAGGAGCAGTCCACCAGTGTAGAGAGATCCTCCAGCAGGAGATGAGGAACAGTTCATCTAAAGTAGAAGGAGTTCGTCCAGGCAGACGAGGTGTGGCTAATCCAGCTGTCCAGGCGGGTGGCGCATAGATCGTCCAGACAGGTGGGGGTGGGGGGGTCGTCACTGGAGCAGCCGCCGCAGTGTCTGAAACAGTCTCCACTCCCCGGGGGAAGTGGAAAGAAAGAGAAACATGTGAACAGCAATGAACAGACTACAGTTGAAGTAATATTAAATATTGTTGATAGATAAAGTAGGAAGAACCAGAGGATAGTGTTCAAGCTGCCATACTTCTCCCAGCAGAGTTGCTCCAAGGGCAGCGTAGCTAAAACTGTAGGTTTTTATTTCTGTTCCTAACTGGCCTGACCATAAGCTATTTCAAAGAGGAACGTTTTGAGCCTGGTCTTAAATGTAGAGACTGTGTCGGCCTCTTTTACATGAACAGGGAGCTGGTTCCATAACACAGGAGCTCGGTAGCTAAATGCTCGACCTCCTACTGTGCTTTTAGAGACTCTGGACTAACAATAGTCCAGCATTTTGAGAACGAAGAGCTCTGTTTGGATGGTACGCTACTATTGCATCTTTGAGGTAGGATGGGGCCATATTGTTTAAAGCTTTATAAGTCAGGAGGAGGATTTTAAATTTGATTCTAAACTCAACAGGAAGCCAGTGAAGAGACTCTAACACTGGTGAAATATGATCTCTTTTTCTAGTACCTGTTAATAATCTTGCTGCTGCATTTTGAACCAGTTGAAAGCTTCTTATAGAGCTTTTAGAACACGCTATAAGCAGAGCGTTACAATAGTCTAATCTGGATGTGACAAATGCATGGATGAGTTTTTCGGCATCGTCTCTGGGCAGGATTTTTCTAATTTTGGCTGATGTTACGCAGATGAAAGTCGGCTGTTTTACAGGCTTGATTTATATGAGCTTTGAATGAGAGATCTTGGTCAAATAGGACCCCAAGGTTTCTTACAGTAGAGCTGGGGGCTACAGTGATATTGTCCAGAGAAACTATCTGGTCAGATAAGGAGTCTCGCAGGTGCTTAGGGCCCAGCAGAATGACCTCGGTTTTTTCAGGGTTAAGGAGCAGATAATTAAGAGTCATCCAAGTTTTTATGTCTTTCACACAGGCACTAAGTCTGTCTACTTGATGGGTCTGATCAGGTTTCATTGATAAATACAGCTGAGTGTCATCTGCATAGCAGTGGAAGTTAATGCCATGCTTTCTGATGATCATACCTAAGGGCAGCATATAAAGAGTGAACAGAACTGGACCGAGTACTGAACCCTGCGGCACACCGTAGGTTACTTTAGAACATGGGGAAGATCTCTGGTTTACATTAACAAACTGGTACCTATCAGATAGATAGGATTTAAACCAGTTTAAGGGCGGTTCCACTGACACCTACATCACATTCTAACCTCTGCAGTAGAATGTTGTGGTCGATGGTGTCAAACGCTGCGCTGAGGTCCAACAGAACCAGGATTGAGACCTGTCCATCATCAGCAGCTAATAACAGATCATTTGTGACTTTAACTAGTGCAGTTTCAGTGCTGTGGTACGCACGGAACCCTGACTGAAAAACTTTAAATAAATTATTGTCCTGCAGGTGGCGACAAAGCTGTTTAATCACAACTCTTTCAAGGATTTTAGAGACAAAGGGCAGATTAGAAATAGGTCTATAGTTTGCCAGTATGTCGGGGTCTAGATTAGGCTTTTTCAAAAGTGGTTTAACCACTGCATATTTGAAGGACTGAGGGACATAACCGCTTTCTAGTGAAGTATTTATTATATTAAGAATGGGATTTATAATTATGGGGAGAATTTCTTTGAGGAGTCTACTTGGGATTGGGTCTAAAATACAAGTTGATGTTTTGGAGGACATAATGACTGAAGTTATCTCTGCCTGATCAACAGCAGTGAACCTATCTAGTATTACTGAAGGATTTGTATGGGACACTAGCTTTGCAGTCTGGGCTTGCTCAGTACTGATAGTGGGAGTAATTGCATTTAGTTTATCTCTAATAGTTGTGATTTTGCTGCTAAAGAATAGAAGAAAGTCATTGCAGCTTAGAGTTACTGGTATTGAGGGTTCTACTGCGCTGTGACAGTTTGTCAGCCTGGCTACAGTGCTGAAGAGAAATCTAGAGTTATTTTTATTTACTTCTATTAAATTTGAATAATATCTGGTTTGAGCCTTACGCAGAGCCTGCTTATAAGACAGAAGGCAAGTTTTCCATTCTTTTAGGGATTCTTCTGTGTGGGAGCGGCGTAAGGATCTCTCTAGTTTTCTTCCCCTTTGTTTGTGAGAACGTAGTTCTTCATTGTACCAGGGGGAGGCTCGTTTTGGCCTGATTACTTTCTGTTTAAGTGGAGCTGCAACATCAAGAGCAGCTTTTAGAGAGTTGACCATTGAGTCAACAGAGTTATCAATAGCACTGGGACTGGCGCTGTTAATCGACAGGATCACATGACGTAATATTAAATATTGGTTCTATTATTTCTCTGAACTTTAAAATAGATTTTTCAGATATTGTCCTTTTCATTATAGTTTTAGTCTGAGGAGCTGGATAGTCCTTAAGAATAAACTGAAAGGTAATTAGGAAGTGATCTGACATTATTGGGTTTTGGGGGAAGACATTTAGGTCACTAATCTCTATTCCATAAGTTAGAACCAGGTCCAGAGTGTGCTGGTGACTGTGGGTTGGTTTATTTACATTTTGAGTGAAACCAATGCTATCTAATAAAGCGCTAAAGGCATTACTGAGGCAATTATTTTCATTCACATGAATGTTGAAATCCCCAACCACCACAATATTTTCCCAGTCTAATACTAAATTTGATAGGAAGTCAAAGAATTCTGTTAAGAACAGCGAGTAAGGACCAGGAGGTCGATAGATTATTATGAGCAAAACAGCTTTTGGTTTTTCCAGTTTGGGCAGGTGATTGATAGGATAAGGCTTTCAAATGAGCAAGACTCATTATTAATTTTATTAATTTTAGGACTCAGGAGTAAACTAGAATGTGAGATTACTGCCACCCCACCTCCCCGGCCTGAGCTCCTGGCAGCTTGAAAGTTAACATGACTCTGTGGGGTGGCCTCATTTAATCTGACATAATCATCTTGTTGAAGCCAAGTTTCAGTTAAAGCTAAAAGATCAATATTATAATTGTTAATTAATTCATTAACTAAAAGTGATTTGGAGGAAATTGACCTAATGTTTAGCAATCCACATTTTACATGCTTATTTATTAGTTTATTTGTATCATGTGTAGGGATTATTTGTATTAAGTTATTTGGTCTGACACCTAAATTATCTGTATTTGGATCTGACTTATTGGCGTTATTTACACGAGGGACACGCACAGTCTCTATTTGCTTTGACTCTGAACACTTGATCTGTGACAGCGCGGGCGAGAGCTTAGCGACAGAGAAGAGACTCTGCACCCGGGACTCATATTTAGAGCGTCACTTTAGGCGACTAAGGCTATCGGCCAAATTCCGAACTAAAAGTGATGTACCCTCCGAAGTCGGATGGATGCCATCCCTGCGTATGAGCCCGGGCTTTCCCCAGAACGCACTCCAATTGTCAACAAAGACTACGTTGTCCAACAAAGAAGGACAGGTGCAGAAGGACAGTAGTGACAGGTGCAGAAGGACAGGTGCAGAAGGACAGGTGCAGAATGACAGGAGTGACAGGTGCAGAGTGACAGGTGCAGAAGGGCAGGAGCAGAAGGACAGGTGCAGAAGGACAGGAGCAGAAGGACAGGTGCAGAGTGACAGGTGCAGAAGGACAGGAGCAGAAGGACAGGTGCAGACAGGAGCAGAAGGACAGGTGCAGAAGGACAGGAGCAGAAGGACAGGTGCAGAAGGACAGGACCAGAAGGACAGGAGCAGAAGGACAGGTGCAGAAGGACAGGAGCAGAAGGACAGGAGTGACAGGTGCAGAGTGACAGGTGCAGAAGGACAGGAGCAGAAGGACAGGACCAGAAGGACAGTAGCAGAAGGACAGGTGCAGAAGGACAGGTGCAGAAGGAGCATAAGGACAGGTGCAGAAGGACAGGAGCAGAAGGACAGGTGCAGAAGGACAGGTGCAGAAGGACAGGACCAGAAGGACAGGTGCAGAAGGACAGGTGCAGAAGGACAGGTGCAGAAGGACAGGTGCAGAAGGACAGTAGTGACAGGTGCAGAAGGACAGGTGCAGAAGGACAGGTGCAGAATGACAGGAGTGACAGGTGCAGAGTGACAGGTGCAGAAGGGCAGGAGCAGAAGGACAGGTGCAGAAGGACAGGAGCAGAAGGACAGGTGCAGAGTGACAGGTGCAGAAGGACAGGAGCAGAAGGACAGGTGCAGACAGGAGCAGAAGGACAGGTGCAGAAGGACAGGAGCAGAAGGACAGGTGCAGACAGGAGCAGAAGGACAGGAGCAGAAGGACAGGTGCAGAAGGACAGGTGCAGAAGGACAGGTGCAGAAGGACAGGAGCAGAAGGACAGGTGCAGAAGGAGCAGAAGGACAGGAGCAGAAGGACAGGTGCAGAAGGACAGGTGCAGAAGGACAGGAGCAGAAGGACAGGTGCAGAAGGACAGGAGCAGAAGGACAGGTGCAGAAGGACAGGAGCAGAAGGACAGGAGCAGAAGGACAGGAGAGACAGGAGCAGAAGGACAGGTGCAGAAGGACAGGAGCAGAAGGACAGGAGCAGAAGGACAGGAGCAGAAGGACAGGAGCAGAAGGACAGGAGCAGAAGGACAGGTGCAGAAGGACAGGTGCAGAAGGACAGGTGCAGAAGGACAGGAGCAGAAGGACAGGAGCAGAAGGACAGGTGCAGAAGGACAGGAGCAGAAGGACAGGAGCAGAAGGACAGGTGCAGAAGGACAGGAGCAGAAGGACAGGAGCAGAAGGACAGGTGCAGAAGGAGCAGAAGGACAGGTGCAGAAGGACAGGTGCAGAAGGACAGGTGCAGAAGGACAGGTGCAGAAGGACAGGTGCAGAAGGACAGGTGCAGAAGGACAGGAGCAGAAGGACAGGAGCAGAAGGACAGGAGCAGAAGGACAGGTGCAGAAGGACAGGAGCAGAAGGACAGGTGCAGAAGGACAGGAGCAGAAGGACAGGTGCAGAAGGACAGGTGCAGAAGGACAGGAGCAGAAGGACAGGTGCAGAAGGACAGGAGCAGAAGGACAGGTGCAGAAGGACAGGTGCAGAAGGACAGGTGCAGAAGGACAGGAGCAGAAGGACAGGAGCAGAAGGACAGGAGCAGAAGGACAGGTGCAGAAGGACAGGTGCAGAAGGACAGGTGCAGAAGGACAGGTGCAGAAGGACAGGAGCAGAAGGACAGGTGCAGAAGGACAGGAGCAGAAGGACAGGAGCAGAAGGACAGGAGCAGAAGGACAGGAGCAGAAGGACAGGTGCAGAAGGACAGGAGCAGAAGGACAGGTGCAGAAGGACAGGAGCAGAAGGACAGGAGCAGAAGGACAGGTGCAGAAGGACAGGTGCAGAAGGACAGGTTCCAGAGTCTTTTATATTTTTATTTTTCTAATTTTCTTCTCAAACTGTGACTTGACAGATCATCATATTTAGCCCAGATGCCCTCCCACCAAACTAAGTCAATGATAAAAACAGTGGAACCTTCAGATGGACTTTAAAGGACAAACACAAATGTGCTTTGACTGCTCTGTTATTGTTGATGTAAAACACTGAATGTTAAGATTATTTCCTGTTTTTTATTTAAATCAGGGCACAGTGTCGGCCGTAATTGAGTTTGTCGTCTTTTAAAAATCCTATATTTTGGTGAAGATTATGTAAATTGGCTCTAAATATCGACCTAAATGTGGGCGGAGTTATCGTCCGTTGGCGCCTCATGGGTTTAAAATATCGATATCTGTAAAAGCCATGAAGTGATGCAGAATATGCAAAAACACTGCTTTTCTGATCCCACTGATGCATTCACTGCAGAGTCTGTGTCTTGTTGCTGAAATTAGCTTTGCTGCTTTTTGTTTCACCGACACAGTCCCATTGCTGCCAGCAGGGGGCGCAGACGCTGACCTTGTGCTGTACAACATTCACTGTGAAGCGCCTCGAGTTGGAAGAAAATAAATCCATGTTGGACTTGTGTTTGTGGAAGCAGCTCTGCTTTTGTCCCAAACACGAGCCTCACGTCCGTCTTTACACCGTCGTTCAAGAAGAAACTCTCTCCAGACGTCTTCAGCCTCATATTCCAACCTTTATTTGGCTGATATTGTATTTAAAAAGTCTAAATGTACAATAGAAATAATCATGAAAGAGATAATCTGCAGCACAAAAACATGTTTAGATGACCCCATTTATTTGAAACAGTATCTTGTACCTTACAGCAGTGTTTCCCAACCAGGGGTACGGGGACCCCAAGGGGTACGTGAAGAAATACCAGGGGGTACTTGGAATGGTTTTGAGGTTTTAAAAGAAGATGAAATGTACTTTTATCTGATTAAAAAGTATTAAATTTAGCATCTTTTTGAAGTATCTTGGACTATAAATATAATTAAAACAAAAAAATATAAGTAATAACTGACAATATGCGACTTTTAAACCCATTTATTTTGCTGAAACTCAACTTAAGGGGTACTCAGAGTGTGAGACAAAGCTTAGGGGGTACTCGAGACAAAAAAGGTTAGGAAACACTGCCTTACAGCTCTGCATATCATCTACGACATACAGAGCACCTTTTCTTTACTGTTCCAAGAGTTAAAAAGGAACTTGGTAAATGTTCTTTTCAGTTCAAGGCCCCACACGACTGGAATAGCCTTCCTGCCTCTATCCGCTCAATAACCTCATTCCAGATCTATGGAAATGCACTCTTATGCCATCTACCAAATGTTTGTTCTTGTTTTTGATTCTCTTCTAAATCTTTTTGTTTGCTGGGTATTTGATTCTTTCCTGTCTATTAAGTTTGTACTACTGTAAATGAGTGTTGTGAGGGGGTAATATGAGAGCGTGCGTATGTGCTGTGAGTGCTGTGAGTATTTGTGTGAGTTGATTAGGTATTGTTTATGATTATGTTGCTTTGTTCTATGTTCTGCTCTGGCTCTGCTGTTTGCTGTTTAACTTGTTTAACCTGAGGACCCCCTCGAAAATGAAATGATTCATCTCAAGGGCTTTTTTCCTCTTGGAAATGTTAAATAAATAAATAAATAGATCACTTTAAATGACTTGAATTCAGGAAATGAACCTTAAATTCAACAACTTTGATTAAGATGCATTTTCTTCGTGGACTTAGATGATTTGACTTGTTTAAAGGTGTTTTTGACTTGTTTCAGGTCATTTCTTCTTATTTCAAGACAAATTCATTTCCTTGTTTGAAGCTAAATTATCTTATAACCATCAGAAATGTCTTGAAACCAGGGACATTGTCTCCGTCACATCAGCAATTAAATCTCTTCTGGTCCAAACGACTCCAAATAAGTTGAATATTCAGGTCATTTTAAGCGATGCTAGATATTTACTTTGTTTGGTCACACTTTCCTTTAAAATCCAGACGATAAATGCCGTTATATCGTGTTACATTGTGCCTGAAGTTTAGAGCGACTCGTATCCATCTTCCTCCAGATCACAAACATCTTAAGCTCTGTCCATGTTCAACACTCACTTTTTATTTACCCATTAATAACACGGTTTTATCCTCTGTTTTTAGGCTTTTCCGACTCACGACGCAGAAGGGAAGGAGCTGAGCAAAGGCCCGGCCAAAAAACTGAGAAAACTCTTGGAAAAACTGCCCCAGGATCATCTGCAAATGAACCAAAACGGAACTGATCCAGAGACTTCAAGTTAGCTTTAATGAACCAACAACGGGGCCATCGTGTCACAATATATTATTTACAATTAAGTTCATTTTATCAAACCGTTTCAACACGACGGATGGAATTAAAGTGTATGACGGGTTTTTATGGTGTTCTCATTTTGACTTTATTCAGTGTGTTAATACTTCATGTAAATACAAATGATAGTTTTACACAGATCAGGTCGCTGTTTGTGGAGAAAAGTTGAAAAATCTGTCGACAATTACAGGAAGTAAACAAACTGATGACATCACGCTTGGGAGAAAAAGGTTATGCATAATTTACACAATAATAATAATAATAATAATAATAATAATAATAATAATACACAAAACTTCAACAAAATAAAGGTGTCACGTGTGTTTTTCTTTGTCAAATGAACAAAATCTGTGACATTAGATGAGTGTTGGCCGGTGTACAGTGTGGTTGCTATGGTGATTTCCTAGTGTGATGTCATACTTTACAACCAGGAAGTAAAATTTAAAACCTAAGATATAGCTAAACGGGGGTTAAATTTGTAAAGATTTTAGTAGAAATGTGAATATATTTATCTTAACTGCATTTTAGTTAAATGTGTATTTCAACCTGACAGAGGCCCTTTAAATGTTATAAAATAATAAATATGTGACACAAACAGGTCCCAACCACCAATATTCCACACTTCAAGACAAAGTACTTTAAAATGTATAATGTATTTGTACAAAAGGCTAAAACCAGATTAAAACCCTCAGTTAAAGTCTCTAAAATGAGGGCGTGGCAGGTCGGGGGACGGCAGAGTGGGGGTTGTTTTATGTCCAGTGAATTAAAAGTCCTCTGTCCTCGGTGGGGAACACGTGCCTGTCCTCCAGTGGAGCTGCAAAGTAAGGAGGGCGCACTCCACAGCTGACACCACTCCAACTGTGCCACAGGGAGGCGCCGTGACATACGCCCTTTACTTAACTGGAGCTGGTGTTTGTGGTTCACTGAGGCGCCGCTGCCCCGTGCGACCGGCCCGGCCTTCTCCTCCTGTCGCTGCCGCCGCGCTAACACCACACACTACAAACGTGCACTTTTAACACGACGGGAGCGCCCTTAGCTTAACGAGCCGGCGCGTCCAACCACACTCCACGGATCTGGCCTCCAGCCTCTGTCTGCGCCGCTCCGTCCGGCTGTGGCTGCTGCAGGAGAGAACCACTGCTCAGAGGCCTCCAACGACAGGCTGGAGCAGCACACGATTAAACGCAATGAAGGCGTGTTCGTTTATCCCAAGAACGAGAATGAGGCAAAAATCAATTAAATCCAAAAAGTTTATTGACCCTAACAAAGGAATCTAATACAGAGCGCTCTGGGTCAGAAGTTACAGGAAGTAAAAAGCTGATGACATCACAGTGTGAGACTCATTCCAGCCAAAGGTTATGCATCATTTGCCCAAAACTAACAACTTTTTGACCCTTAAACATTCATCCAACAAAATCAAGGTGTTCACATATATTTAATATCATCACATTTAAAAATCTGTGACATCAGCTGAGTTTTAGCCCAGTGTCATTTCCTGGTGTGATGTCATCATTTACAACCAGGAAGTGACATCACAAAACTACAAAAATGCTAAATTGTGATGAAATGTATCTTTTTTAGCAAAACTTTGACTCTATTTCTCTTCCATATGTTTGAGTTCCATGAGTCCAACCTGTCACTTTAATCTGTGTTTTGGACATTTCCATCTGCAGAATATTCCACTTCAGGCCTTTTATTTGACATCCTTCTCATCCTGTATAAAGTCTGGTCTTTCTGTGTTTGTGTCATTTGTAGGAGCAGATTTTTAATCAAATCTAGCGTCCGTCTGGTTACATTTTGGTTTGACTTTTTGGTCCAATCAGAAGAGGGTGAAAAAAGGCTGCACATTTGACCTTAATGGATCCACAAATGATTATTATTGAAGACCAGGGCGACTATGTCCACAGGCACAACACAAATCTGATCATTGTCTGATTTATGGACTTTATTTTAACGTCATGTAAACCGTTCCATCTGAAGTGACTCACATTTATTTCTGGTTGTGCAGGTTTTGAGCAGAAAAAGGTGCAAAAGAAGAGGACAAACTAATGCGGCAAAAACAAAAATGAAAATGTGAACAACTGAAAGTGAATTATTTCAAAAGTCGTTCTACTTTGTCTTCCAAATAAAACAGTCACTCTAAAAATCCACACAGAAACTCCTTAATTATCCTTAATAAAACATGAACAAAGACTTCATTCATAATTAACAATTAGTGAATAAGAAGGATTCAGGCTTAAGAATGAATTCAGATCTATATGACAGGCTCTCCTTCTGTTCAAATGATGACTTGTGTAACCCGTGGTGTCACAGCACGAGGACAACAGGGTCTAGCAGGTATCACAGGTGTGTGTGGGTGAGGAAGGAGGCCAGACACACAGAAGATCTGTACACTCGGATTTAATGGAAGAAAAAGACACTTTCCATTGATCTTTGGCAACACAGGTCTCTAAAGGACAAAAGAAAAACATTACAATCAGCTCCAACACTAAACTCCAACTGACAAAGTCACAATGTCAAAGTAAAATAACCATCTTATTTGTTAAAACACACGGCTCGTTCAGCACAAACCACAATGCAGCGCTGTGATTGGTCCAGCACAAACCACAATGCAGCGCTGTGATTGGTCCAGCAAACAGCGGGAGGGCATCCAGGTGGATTCTCAAGAGTTTGGTTTTCAGTCGTGACAGTCTGACACTGCATATTGGAAGAGAAACATTACATTATTTTGTTAAAATCAGAAATTACAGTTAAAATATGTTTAAAAACACTGACAGTTTGGCGCCATCTGCTGATCATTTGTATAAAACAGCAGAAGAGTCGAATGAGACGGCGTTCTCTTAAAAACCTGCTCCCATTAGATTCTCGACTGGATTCTCGGAGGATTCTTGTGAAGTCTGTGTTTTATCTCCGGCGTTTCACAGTGACATGTTTTCTGTCCCTCAGACGTGAAGAAGAAGAAGAACCAGAAGAAGAAGAAGAGGAGCGCGAGTGACGCAGAAGAAGAAGAAAAGAGGAGGGCGAGTGACGCAGAAGAAGAAGAAGAAGAAGAGGAGCGCGAGTGACGCAGAAGAAGAAGAAGAAGAAGAAGAAGAGGAGGGCGAGTGACGCAGAAGAAGAAGAGGAGGGCGAGTGACGCAGAAGAAGAAGAAGAGGAGCGCGAGTGACGCAGAAGAAGAAGAAGAAGAAGAAGAGGAGGGCGAGTGACGCAGAAGAAGAAGAAGAGGAGCGCGAGTGACGCAGAAGAAGAAGAAAAAGAGGAGCGCGAGCGACGCAGAAGAAGAGCAGGACGAGGAAGACGAGGAGAAGAAGAGACAGAAGGTAAGAACCAGAGGAGGAAGAGTCCTGGTCTAACCCGGTCTCTCTGTCTCTGGTCCGGTCTCTGGCCCTGGCCCTGGTCTGGTCATGTCCTGGTCCTGGCCCTGGTCCTGGTCCTGGTCCTGGCCCTGGCCCTGGTTCTGACCCGGTCTCTGGTCCTGGTCCTGGTCCTGGTCCTGGTCCTGGTCCTGGTCCTGGTCCTGGTCCTGGCCCTGGCCCTGTTTTGATTCGCACTTCGTGAAATTTCTCACAATACGGATCTAACCGTGGAGGTGCTCCTGCAGGGCATGGACGTGGGAGAAGATAAACATCTGAAGCCACTGCTTAAAGGCAGTGAGGAGGACACTGGACAGAGTCTGGGCCTTCAGCGTGACCTTCTGACAGCAGTGGTGGAGCGGAGCCCGGCCGTGCAGCAGACAGACAAAGAGGAGAGGTAACATCACACGCCATTTAGAACTTTAAAAGCTTTTTAATGGAGAATGATTTACTGAAAATTAGCCACGCTATCAGCAGCACAACACAGCACGTGCTCTCGCCATGAAGAAATGCTTTACACTGATTCACTTTATGAATAGTACTTGATGCATTTTGGTATTTCTGATCATCTTATCTTTAAGTTGGAAAGTTCTCTGTATAAACACAGTTCAAACCTGCTTATGGCTTAGACTAAGGAGACATCTAAGGAGAAATAGATAAGCTTTATTAAAAGAGAAATATAGAGCTATGTTTTGCAACTGAATATTGTTCGTCTCGAATATGTTTTTCTCAATGGCCAAAATTTTCGACGCATATTTTGTTTTGGCAAGAATTTTAGGCAGGAACCCTGAATTATTTGAATGGGGTCTTATCTGTCCGCAGTGGATTGTTGGTTTGTTTGTTGAAATAAGCTCATTTTTTTCTATAACAAACAATGATTTTATGGAAGTTCTAATGGATTTCATGTTTTCTGAAAAGTTTCAAATTATCTAATAAAACATTTTGATTGCAAGAATTAATGAACACTCTTTCTCCCGTCACATGACTCTGAGGCCCTGGCCAGTTCTCCTCATGTGCAGCTGAACTAGAGAAGAGTTGACTCCTCACAGGCCACAGATAAAACAGAGATAAAGGCGGCAGCTGTGAGAGGAACCATAACAGTGGATTCAATCACAAAACTGACATTAGAGTGTTTAAAAGTATTAAGCTCAATAAAGAGACATGGCACATGGACAATTATGTTACCATTGTGTGCACAAACTAATATTTTCTTGTGTGAGGCTCTTATTTCCTGAACAGGCTCCTGCTGTCGATCCTTTGCTCCTTTTCACCGCCTGCTCTGCCACCGCTCTCTGACCAACGACTGGACACAGCTGAGGCCACAACGGGAAGTATTGAATATCTGAAATTTAAACTTAATTACAACCGGCCATGAAACAAGTTTGTCTAAATATTATTTTCAATTCCTACGGGTTCCTAGAGTCGTTTTTATTTACTGTACTATTTTACAAAATTCATGCAAACAATATATTTCACATGAGCACGTTTAACATTTTAAATGATTAAATTGCTCATTAAAAAAGAAAACGAAATCTTGCAAATGCTGAATAAGAAAATAAGACATGGTTTTAGAATAAGACATCCCAAATGAATTAATGCCTTTACGTCGTTCGATAAAAGTGAATCTCAAAAGCACTACTTTAACAGAAACAGACACAGAGTGAGTAAAGACAGGAGCCTCCACAGGTCCTAGAGCCAGGACCAGAGAAAAGAAACATGCACCAAGAACATTTATGCTTTGGTCCATTTCAAGTCTTTCTTTGGGAGAAATCTTCAGCAAAATTCCTCTTTTCTGCTCCAGTCGTGTTAAAGTCAGATGCCCTCCCACGCTCCTGTAAACATGTGTCAGATGCCCTCCCACGCTCCTGTAAACATGTGTCAGATGCCCTCCCACGCTCCTGTAAACACGTGTCAGATGCCCTCCCACGCTCCTGTAAACACGTGTCAGATGCCCTCCCACGCTCCTGTACACACATGTCAGATGCCCTCCCACGCTCCTGTACACACGTGAAAGATGCCCTCCCACACTACTGTAACTGTGTGTCAGATGCCCTCCCACGCTCCTGTAACTGTGTGTCAGATGCCCTCCCACGCTCCTGTACATGTGTCAGATGCCCTCCCACGCTCCAGTAAACACATGTCAGATGCCCTCCCACGCTCCTGTAAACAGAACTGGGTTTTTTTTCGCTCCAAACTGCCTCTGTCACTTCTGTTCTGAAAAAACCTGGATTGGACCAACGTTTTCAACAACCTTCGTCCTGTCTCTGACTTACCTTTCATCTCCAAAGTTCTTGAACAAACTGTTTCCTCTCCACTTCACACCCGTCTCATTTCAAACCGTCTCTATGAACATGTTCAGTCTGGTTGTGGCCCACTTCACACACAGAAACTGCACTTGTTAAAATCCCAGTGATCTCCTCACAGCTTCTGACTCTAGTTTATGATCTATTCTCGTCCTCCTTGATTTAACAGCAGCATCTGTCTCCATCTCCCACAGCACTCTCACCACAGCCTTAAATCTACTGCTGTCTCCCGCTGTAGCTGTCAGTCGAGTTCAGAAAGGACAGAACTGAGGGATGAACAATTTCTTTTTTTTTAATGTCCTTATAATAATAATAATCATAACAATAATTATCATTTTGTTCTTAATAACCATGTTAATACCAGTGATGGAAAGTAACAAAGTACAAAAGTAAAAGTACTCAACTTAAATAAATGTTTTCGGTATCTGTACTTCACTGAAGTACATTCTACAGTAGATACTTTTACTTCACTACATTTCAGAGCTGTATCTGTACTTTCTCCACTACATTTTTGAACTGGACTGAGAAGTAAAAGTATATTTTCTTAAGGTTTTAGACCTGCTGAAATGACTGAGGGGTTTATTTTTTTTCTTTCTTCCATCTTGGTTGTAGTTTTCATGTTCCCTTTGAGCAAACAAAAAGCCTCTAAAGAGAAAAATAACCTGGAAAGTTTCCTTTAACGACAGAAACTCAATAAATCAATCAAGATTAAAATTTGATGCTTTAAGGTTCTCCAAACCAAAAATAAATACTTTTACTACATTTTTAAGGGAGTACTTCATTACTCTTCCTTGAGTATTTTTGCTGCTGTATCTGTGATTATACTTGAGTAATAAAATTGGGTTCTTCATCCACCACTAGCTAATACATTAGCACAACGTCTGTCATGTAGCACAAAATAAACATTTCTCCCCCCCCCCCCCTCTGTGATGTCCCTCACGAGAGCACCAGAGTGACAGGAGGTGTGGCCTTTGCTGACTCTCGTGCCGGACCATGGACGAGCCCAGGAACAGCGCAGATGGGCCCGGCCTGGAGCAGAGATGAGCGCCTGATGAATCTGCGGCACCACCCGATCCACCCCCTCTCTTCCTCTCTCTCTCCCTCTCTCCCCCCCTCTCTCTCTCTCCCTCTCGCCCTCTCTCCCCCTCTCTCTCTCTCTCCCCCTCTCTCTCCCCCTCTCTTCCGCTCTCTCTCTCTCCCTCTGTCCTCCCCTCTCTCTCTCCCCCCCTCTCTCTCTCCCCCTCTCTTCCTCTCTCTCTCTCTCCCTCTCTCCTCTCCCCGTCTCTCTCTCGCCCTCTCTCCCCCTCTCTCCTCCTCTCTCTCTCCCACCCTCTCTTTCTCTCCCTCTCGCCCTCTCTCCCCCTCTCTCTCTCTCTCTCTCCCTCTCTCTCCCCCCTCTCTTCCGCTTCTCTCTCTCTCTCGCCTCCCTCCTCTCTCTCTCTCTCTCCCTCTCTCTCTCTCTCTCCCCTCTCTCTCTTTCCTCTCTCTCTCTCTCTCTCTCTCCTCTCTCTCCTCTCCCCGTCTCTCTCTCGCCCTCTCTCCCCCTCTCTCCTCCTCTCTCTCTCCCACCCTCTCTTTCTCTCCCTCTCTCTCTCTCTCTCTCTCTCCCCCTCTCTCTCCCCCTCTCTCTCCCTCTCTCCCTCTCTCTCTTCCCCTCTCTCTCCCTCTCAGATCTCACACTCCATCCTCCAGTTGTGTTTGTGTTTTATTCTGTTGTTTTTTTATCTTTCAGAGATATCTTGTCTTGTCAGAGAAGTCTATGGATGAAGTGGATTCAATGGAAGAATCAAACATCAGGAGCAGATTGGACACGTTTGTTGTTTCATGAAGTCGATGTTGAGAGAAAACCTTTTCCTGTGGAGTCTGGCTTTAACTGGTTTGGGTCAGGACTTAGGTTTAGGACATTAAATAAGTAGTTCCAGCCTTAATCCAAGACATTTTCTCCAAATGCATTTTTCTCAGAGACAAAGATCAGCCTCAAAGTAGATGCTGCACAAAACTTTACTCCTGTTGATATCGAATTCTCACTCGGATTTATTCAAGTTTTAAAGGTTTTTTGTACAATTTTCAGTCAGACTTAGTCGACTCAAACACTACATAAGATATACAATCCTCGCTGGAAATGTTTTTGATTTAAAATGTCACAAAATGAAGCAGGACATTTAAACCTGGCTCTATCTATTTTCAGATTTTTGTCCAAACATCTGTGCAATTCTGGACATTTTTACAAACTGTAAGAAAATGTTAACTCTCTTTTAATTAAAAAAATATATCACAACAGTTTCCCTTCAGTTCATGCACTTTCAGGGAAATTGGATGAATTTTACATTTTGCAGAATTCCTTCTATTGCTTTGGGTGAAATAAATGATTTTAATATAATTATGTTTTGTGTTTTCACTAAATGACAAGAAATGAATTCAGTTTAAAGTAAAATCCAGACATTCATTTATTTAATGAAACATAATTAAAGTGATTGAACAAAAACAGATTAATTTTATTGTCTTCATTCCAAACAGTTGTACATGCATCTTTAAAAAATACAAACATATTAAGGTTTTACATTTATAACTATTTTATATGTTTTTGTAAATGATAAAAACTTCTGTCCAACACAATGACACAGTTTTCTGCAGAAAACCTTAAGGCTTTATCTGGAAGCACAAAACGGACCATAAAGAGTCAGACATTTTTAATCATAGCGCCACCTGTGGCTGAATGAAGGCAGTGGAGGCGGAGTCATTCCACTGAGACTTGAGTGTCTGGTTTGAGACGTGGGTCACACACAGTTGTATTTGACCCACATTAGAGCGAGTCTGTGGGAGCGCACACAGACACTGAGGAGTCAGGCCAGAGCGTAAACCCAGGGACCAGAGTGTGAGTGAATGTGGTGTTGAAGGTGTGGAGGTGGGTCAGAAGGTCAGAGGAGACTGTGTAGAAGGACAGAGAGCCAGCAGGACAGTCCACAAACACTGCTACTGTCCCAGAAGAACTGGACCTGGACCTGGACCTGGGCTGAGGGAGGGGGGTTCGATTGTTCTTGTGATGAACAGAGAAACCACCTCCAGAACAGGACAGACTCCAGGACTGATCATTGAGTCCAAACGCACTGTCACCTCTGTCTCCTTTCCTTCTGATTTCTCTGTAAGACACTGATATATTCACCGTTCCACTCCACTGGACCTCCCAGTAACAGCGACCAGTCAGACCAGTGTCACACAGAAGCTGTTCCCATGTGTCAAATCTGTCCTGATGATCTGGATACGGCTGATCCTCGTTCACATGCGTCGCCTTCTTGTTGTTGTCAGACAGTTTGAGGATTGTGTGAGCTGTGTTTGGATCCAGAGTGAGATCACAGAAATCTGATGGAGAGAAGACACAAACACAGCAGTGAGTCCCCCGTCCGCTCTCCACATGTGCAGACACACACTTTATGAACATTTCATTCAACAACAATCTGACTGCATTTATTCAACAAAGAATCAAAGGTTTCACTTCAATGGGATTTGTTTATCCATCAATGTATTTTTTGCACAAAAACACAAACTTATTTCTTGTTAAACTTTTTAGTTCCAAATATATATATATTTTGTCCCACTCAGGACCCTGAGGACGTAAATGTCCACTTATAAAAACTTCAAGAAAACATCACAGATTCATATATTTTTCATGTTTTTGTTCAATCCAAAGATATATCCCTGCCCTGATCAAAAACATCAATAAAAATAAATAAATGACACTTTAATCCTTTAAATGTTTTAAAAGTTGAATTTCACATAAAACTGAAGCCAGATCTAAACATTTTCTCTTTGTCTTTGGATGAACAAGTTTGTGTAAATGTGAAGTTTGAGCCTTTTTAGTTTCTGTTGGATCAGATTATAATCCGTTCTGATGTTCTTCCTGTTGATTTGAACGGAGCCTTCTGATTCTCCTGAAAATACCTTCATCTACAAATATCACACAAACAATGAGAAAATAAACACATTTCTGATCATGTTTGGTTCATTTTTTACAGGAAGTGAAATGTCTCATCTTTACAGTTTATGGCTTAAATCTGTCTTTTATCCATTACTGGCAAATGTTTAAATGTGCCTTATTTTCCCATTGATTCTAACGGGAGCCTCTAAAATGTGCCTTTAATATTAAATATCTTTGTCATAGATAATAGACAGATGAACCCGCCTAAGGCCCAAAGTCACTGGGACAGGCTCCAGTCCCTATTATGTAAATGAGGCTAATTAGCATATGCATGAGCTGCTCCATTGTGCACAGCTTCCCCTGCGCCCCCTGCAGGCTTTACCTGGGAGTGTGACACATCTTTGTGAAGCTCAGAGGGAGCTCTATGTGATTACACTGAACCAAAAAGAGCTAATGAGCAGTTAGCTTTAGAGCTAGTTTCAGAGTTAGCTTCAGAGTTAGCTCCTAAATTAGCTTCAGAGTTAGCTTTAGAGTTAGCTCCTAAGTTAGCTTTAGAGTTAGCTTCAGAGCTAGCTTCAGAGTCAAAGGTAGCTTCAGAGTTAGCTGTAGAGTTAAATTTGAGCTAGCTTTAGAATTAGCTTTAGAGTTAGCTTCAGAGTTAGTTTTAGAGTTAGCTTCAGAGTTAGCTGTAGAGTTAACTTTGAGCTAGCTTTAGAGTTAGTTTCAGAGTTAGCTTTAGAGCTAGCTTCAGAGTTAGCTTCAGAGTTAGCTTCAGAGTTAGAGCTAGCTTCAGAGTTGGCTGTAGAGTTAGATTTAGAGCTAGCTTTAGAATTAGCTTTAGAGTTAGCTTCCAAGTGAGCTCTGGAGTTAGCATCAGAGTTAGTTTTAAAATTAACTTTAGAGTTAGCTTTAGACTTACCTGCAGAGTTTGCTTCAGAATTAGCTCCTGAGTTAGCTTCAGAGTTAGCTTCAGAGTTAGTTTCAGAGTTAGTTTCAGAGTTAGTTTCAGAGTTAGTTTCAGAGTTTGCTTTAGAGTTAGCTTTAGAGTTAGCTTCAGAGTTAGCTTCAGATTTGGCTTCAGAGTTAGCCTTAGACTTAGCTGCAGAGTTAGCTTCAGAATTAGCTTCAGAGTTAGCTGCAGAGTTAACTGCAGATTTGGCTTCAGAGTTAGCTCCAGAGTTAGCTCCAGAGTTAGCTCCAGAGTAAGCTCCAGAGTTAGAGCTAGCGTCAAAGTTAGCTGTAGAGTTAGCTCCAGAGGTAGCTTCAGAGCTAGCTTCAGAGTTAGCTTCAGAGTTAGCTTCAGAGTTAGCTTCAGAGTTAGAGCTAGCTTCAGAGTTAGCTGCAGAGTTTTCTTAGGATTTAGCTTCAGAGTTAGAGCTAGCTCCAGAGTTAGCTCCAGAGTTAGCTCGAGAGTTAGTTCCAGAGCTAGCTCCAGAATTAGCTTCAGAGCTAGCTTCAGAGTTTGCTTAGGATTTAGCTTCAGAGTTAGCTTTAGAGTTAGATTTAGAGCTAGCTTCAGAGTTAGCTTTATAGTAAGCTTCAGAGTTAGCGTCTAAATTATCTTTCGAGTTAGCTTCAGAGTTAGCTTCAGAGTTATCTCCAGAGTTATCCCCAGAGTTAGATTTAGAGCTAGCTTCAGAGTTAGCTTTAGAGTTAGCTTCAGAGTTAGCGTCTAAATTATCTTTCAAGTTAGCTTCAGAGTTAGCTTCAGAGTTATCTCCAGAGTTATCCCCAGAGTAAGCTTTAGAGCTAGCTTTAGAGTTACCTTTAGAGTTACCTTTAGAGTTAGAGCTAGCTTTAGAGTTAGCTTCAGAGTTAGCTACAGAATTAGCTTCAGAGTTAGCTTCAGAGTTAGCTTTAGAATTAGCTTCAGAGTTAGCTTTAGAATTAGCTTCAGAGTTAGCCTTAGACTGAGCTGCAGAGTTAGCTTCAGAATTAGCTTCAGAGTAAGCTGCAGAGTTAGCTTCAGAATTAGCTTCAGAGTTATCTTAAGAGTTAGAGCTAGCTTCAGATTAAGCTGCAGACTTTGCTTAGGAATTAGCTTCATAGTTAGCTTTAGAGTTAGATTTAGAGCTAGCTTCAGAGTTAGCGCCTAATTAGCTTTCGAGTTAGGTTCAGAGTTATCTCCAGAGTTATCCCCAGAGTTAGCTTTAGAGCTAGCTTCAGAGTTACCTTTAGAGTTACCTTTAGAGTTAGAGCTAGCTTTAGAGTTAGCTTCAGAGTTAGCTACAGAATTAGCTTCACAGTTAGCATCAGAGTTAGCTTCAGAGGTTAGCTCAAGATTTAACTTCAGAGTTAGCTTTAGAGCTAGCTTTAAAGCTAGCTTCAAAGTTAGCTTCAGAGTTAGCTTCAGAGTTAGCTTCAGAGGTTAGCTTAGGATTTAAATTCAGAGTTAGCTTTAGAGTAAGCTCCTAAGTTAGCTTTAGAGTTAGCTCATAAGTAAGCTTTAGAGTTAGCTTCAGAGTGAGCTCCAGAGTTATCTCCAGAGTTAGCTTTAGAGCTAGCTTCAGAGTTAGCTTCAGAGTTAGCCTTAGACATAGCTGCAGAGTTAGATAAAGGGTTAACTACATGGCTAGCTTTAGAGTTAGCTTCAGAGTTATCTCCAGAGTTATCCCCAGAGTTAGCTTTAGAGTTACCTTTAGAGTTACCTTTAGAGTTAGAGCTAGCTTCAGAGTTAGCTACAGAATTAGTTTCAGAGTTAGCTACAGAATTAGCTTCAGAGTTAGCTTTAGAATTAGCTTCAGAGTTAGCTTTAGAATTAGCTTCAGAGTTAGCGTTAGATTTAGCTTCAGAGTTAGCTGCACAGTTAGCTTCAGAATTAGCTTCAGAGTTATCTTAAGAGTTAGAGCTAGCTTCAGATTAAGCTGCAGACTTTGCTTAGGAATTAGCTTCATAGTTAGCTTTAGAGTTAGATTTAGAGCTAGCTTCAGAGTTAGCTTCAGAGTTAGCGTCTAAATTAGCTTTCGAGTTAGGTTCAGAGTTAGCTTCAGAGTTATCTCCAGAGTTATCCCCAGAGTTAGCTTTAGAGCTAGCTTCAGAGTTACCTTTAGAGTTAGAGCTAGCTTCAGAGTTAGTTTCAGAGTTAGCTTCAGCGGTTAGCTCAAGATTTAAGTTCAGAGTTAGCTTTAGAGCTAGCTTTAAAGCTAGCTTCAAAGTTAGCTTTAGAGTTAGCTTTAAAGCTAGCTTTAAAGCTAGCTTCAACGTTAGCTTCAGAGTTAGCTTCAGAGGTTAGCTCAAGATTTAAATTCAGAGTTAGCTTTAGAGCTAACTTCAGAGTTAGCTTTAGAGTAAGCTCCTAAGTTAGCTTTAGAGTTAGCTCATAAGTAAGCTTTAAAGCTATCTTCAAAGTTAGCTTCAGAGTTAGCTTCAGAGTTAGCTTCAGAGGTTAGCTCAGGATTTAAATTCAGAGTTAGCTTTAGAGTAAGCTCCTAAGTTAGCTTTAGAGTTAGCTCATAAGTAAGCTTTAGAGTTAGCTTCAGAGTGAGCTCCAGAGTTATCTCCAGAGTTAGCTTTAGAGCTAGCTTCAGAGTTAGCTTCAGAGTTAGCCTTAGACATAGCTGCAGAGTTAGATAAAGGGTTAACTACATGGCTAGCTTTAGAGTTAGCTTCAGAGTTATCTCCAGAGTTATCCCCAGAGTTAGCTTTAGAGTTACCTTTAGAGTTACCTTTAGAGTTAGAGCTAGCTTCAGAGTTAGCTACAGAATTAGCTTCAGAGTTAGCTACAGAATTAGCTTCAGAGTTAGCTTTAGAATTAGCTTCAGAGTTAGCTTTAGAATTAGCTTCAGAGTTAGCTTTAGAATTAGCTTCAGAGTTAGCTTTAGAATTAGCTTCAGAGTTAGCTGCAGAGTTAGCTTCAGAATTAGCTTCAGAGTTATCTTAAGAGTTAGAGCTAGCTTCAGATTAAGCTGCAGACTTTGCTTAGGAATTAGCTTCATAGTTAGCTTTAGAGTTAGATTTAGAGCTAGCTTCAGAGTTAGCTTCAGAGTTAGCGTCTAAATTAGCTTTCGAGTTAGGTTCAGAGTTAGCTTCAGAGTTATCTCCAGAGTTATCCCCAGAGTTAGCTTTAGAGCTAGCTTCAGAGTTACCTTTAGAGTTAGAGCTAGCTTTAGAGTTAGCTTCAGAGTTAGCTTCAGAGTTAGCTTCAGAGGTTAGCTTAGGATTTAAATTCAGAGTTAGCTTTAGAGTAAGCTCCTAAGTTAGCTTTAGAGTTAGCTCATAAGTAAGCTTTAGAGTTAGCTTCAGAGTTAGCTCCAGAGTTATCCCCAGAGTTAGCTTTAGAGCTAGCTTCAGAGTTAGCTTCAGAGTTAGCTTCAGAGTTAGCCTTAGACATAGCTGCAGAGTTAGATAAAGGGTTAACTCCATGGCTAGCTTTAGAGTTAGCTTCAGAGTTATCTCCAGAGTTATCCCCAGAGTTAGCTTTAGAGTTACCTTTAGAGTTACCTTTAGAGTTAGAGCTAGCTTCAGAGTTAGCTACAGAATTAGTTTCAGAGTTAGCTACAGAATTAGCTTCAGAGTTAGCTTTAGAATTAGCTTCAGAGTTTGCTTTAGAATTAGCTTCAGAGTTAGCGTTAGATTTAGCTTCAGAGTTAGCTGCACAGTTAGCTTCAGAATTAGCTTCAGACTTATCTTAAGAGTTAGAGCTAGCTTCAGATTAAGCTGCAGACTTTGCTTAGGAATTAGCTTCATAGTTAGCTTTAGAGTTAGATTTAGAGCTAGCTTCAGAGTTAGCTTCAGAGTTAGCGTCTAAATTAGCTTTTGAGTTAGGTTCAGAGTTAGCTTCAGAGTTATCTCCAGAGTTATCCCCAGAGTTAGCTTTAGAGCTAGCTTCAGAGTTAGCTTTAGAGCTAGCTTCAGAGTTAGTTTCAGAGTTAGCTTCAGCGGTTAGCTCAAGATTTAAGTTCAGAGTTAGCTTTAGAGCTAGCTTTAAAGCTAGCTTCAAAGTTAGCTTTAGAGTTAGCTTTAAAGCTAGCTTTAAAGCTAGCTTCAACGTTAGCTTCAGAGTTAGCTTCAGAGGTTAGCTCAAGATTTAAATTCAGAGTTAGCTTTAGAGCTAACTTCAGAGTTAGCTTTAGAGTAAGCTCCTAAGTTAGCTTTAGAGTTAGCTCATAAGTAAGCTTTAGAGTTAGCTTCAGAGTTAGCTTCAGAGTTAGCTTCAGAGTTAGCTTCAGAGGGTTAGCTCAGGATTTAAATTCAGAGTTAGCTTTAGAGTAAGCTCCTAAGTTAGCTTTAGAGTTAGCTCATAAGTAAGCTTTAGAGTTA